>JAQPZY010001084.1:0-397500 GCA_029931535.1 Margaritifera margaritifera
TAAATGCATTATTGAAGGATACTGTATGCACAATTAGTTTTAGGCACCGTTATAAAATCGTAATACCATGGCATACTGTTTGGACTATTTCTGCCACATTTAACTTTGGGTCAGCAATAAGATATTTCCAAATTTCTGCAAAATTGTATTGAAAATGCTGTAAACACAATGGTCCAGCAAATCAACTGAAGTTTAGGCATTAGTAGGAGACAAATTGTGACTATCCTACAATAAATTTCACCATGAGACTATGCCAGCCTGTCTCTAATAATTTCTTTGCAAATGTTTTTTTTTAACTCTCTTAACTTAAAAGTTCGAGTATAGAATAGAAATGCTTTAAAATCTCTCAGAAGGGCAAAAAGATTGGTTGAACATGTCTGGATGAAGGTATTTTTTTCTCTTGTGTTTTCTCTATTAAAAATCCATGTCTTGCTTGTGGTACACTGCAGACAAGACAACAAAATTCAGATAGGATTCAATACATACTTTGACTCTCAAGCTCAAGGAATTATCTTCAAAGCCTGTAAACATATCTGTTCAGAAAACATTTTTCTTTTGGAGAAAATATAGCCCTCTTAGATGAGCTCTAGATTTATCAAGATGTCTTTCAGTACAATATAGTTTTGATCTTGCAAAGAGATGAACATGGATTTTCAAAATTGTAATACAGAATTTGGTCACATTTTCACTGTTGCTGGTGTGGACCAGTCTCTAAATTGTTTGATTTTACAAATATTTGGTTATTGTGTTTACTGTACTGAAAGAGCACAAAGTCAGTATGCATTACATTTGCTTCATGGAGAATTTTACAATATTTTGACAACTATTCTCTTTTCCAAGTCCATATTTCATCGTAAAATTTTGTAATGCATGATAGGTACAGACACATAGTACAATCAACTCTATATAATACATTTTAAATATTGATGAGTTGATTGTACTATGTGAAATGGGCTTGTAATGTATTTCTTGAGCATAAGATTCAAGTTGTGATTGATATCCTGTCTGGATTGATTTTTAATAGCAAGAATGGAAAAAATTACTTCAATGTTGTATTTGTTTACTATATGTATTTTCACTTGGGTCAGACCAATATCTAAATATATAAAATTTGGCATTTTTTTTCTACATTGATTTATTTTATTGGCTTCCATTATATTTAAAAAGTGAACATTTTCAGTTTGTTGTCCAAAATGTAAGGAATGTGAATCTATGGTCAGATCAAAGAAAGATGCATTCATGGAAACTTGTCCAAAGCCTTACACTCTTGGAACAATATGAAATCAGATTTGTGATTAAATTGGACAAGGATAAAGTTCACAATAAAGTGAAAAACTCTATACATTTTTACATTGTGTTGATTTTGTTCTGATTTGTGACATTTGCTTAATTACACAATTAATTCAAAATTCATAATGATTGGGTAACAATATTTGGTCATTGAATTTTGTGGTCAAATTTGGCAAAAAAATCAATATTCTTGAACTCGGAGGTACTAAAGGTTTAGAGTTCATGTGCATATGAAGTTTGACATTTTGGAACTTGAGCATCAGGCTGGCATTGTGATTTAAAAACAAAATCAAACTGTTGGGGGGTCATTGCAGCTTCCTTTTAGGAGTATGAATAAGATTTTGATGACCTTTTCAATCCAATTTTTTCTTCAAAATAGACTGTATAATAGTTTTATATAGTAAAAGTTTGACAACTACAACATCAATCACTCTAATACACTGCATGACTCAAATAAGTAGCTCAGTCCTGATGTAATATACCCTAATGTCAGCGACATTGTAAAAGCAGCAAATACAGTAAACTCCATTAAAAAATTTGTTCCTGGTACAGATTCAGTTTTGAAGTTTGTATATTATTATATTAAAAATAATTATTATAATATCAATGCATTATTGAAGGATAATGTATGCACATTAGTTTTGGCACAGTTATAAAATAGTAATACATGGCATATGTTTGGGCTATTTCCACATTTAACTTTGGGTCAGATATTTCCAAAATTTCTGAAAATTGTTGAAAATGCTGTAAACAATGGTCGCAAAAGCAACTGAAGTTTGGCATTAGTAGGAGAAAATTTGTGACTATCCTACAATAAATTCACCAATGAGACTATGCCAGCCTGTCTCTAATAATTTCTTTGCAAATGTTTTTTTTTAACTCTCTTAACTTAAAAGTTCGAGTATAGAATAGAAATGCTTTAAAATCTCTCAGAAGGGCAAAAAGATTGGTTGAAAATGTCTGGATGAAGGTATTTTTTTCTCTTGTGTTTTCTCTATTAAAATCCATGTCTTGCTTGTGGTACACTGCAGACAAGACAAAAAAATTCAGATAGGATTCAATACATACTTTGACTCTCAAGCTCAAGGAATTATCTTCAAAGCCTCTAAACATATCTGTTCAGAAAACATTTTTCTTTTGGAGATAATATAGTCCTGTTAGATGAGCTCTAGATTTATCAAGATGTCTTTCAGTACAATAAAGTTTTGATCTTGCAAACAGATGAACATGGATTTTCAAAATTGTAATACAGAATTTGGTCACATTTTCACTGTTGCTGGTGTGGACCAGTCTCTAAATTGTTTGATTTTACAAATATTTGGTTATTGTGTTTACTGAAAGAGCACAAAGTCAGTATGCATTACATTTGCTTCATGGAGAATTTTACAATATTTTGACAACTATTCTCTTTTCCAAGTCCATATTTCATCGTAAAATTTTGTAATGCATGATAGGTACAGACACATAGTACAATCAACTCTATAATACATTTTAAATATTGATGTTTGATTTGAAATTGGTTGAAATGGGCTTGTAATGTATTTCTTGAGCATAAGATTCAAGTTGTGATTGATATCCTGTCTGGATTGATTTTTAATAGCAAGAATGGAAAAAATTACTTCAGTGTTGTATTTGTTTACTACATGTATTTTCACTTGGGTCAGACCAATATCTAAATATATAAAATTTGGCATTTTTTTTCTACATTGATTTATTTTATTGGCTTCCATTATATTTAAAAAGTGAACATTTTCAGTTTGTTGTCCAAAATGTAAGGAATGTGAATCTATGGTCAGATCAAAGAAAGATGCATTCATGGAAACTTGTCCAAAGCCTTACACTCTTGGAACAATATGAAATCAGATTTGTGATTAAATTGGACAAGGATAAAGTTCACAATAAAGTGAAAAACTCTATACATTTTTACATTGTGTTGATTTTGTTCTGATTTGTGACATTTGCTTAATTACACAATTAATTCAAAATTCATAATGATTGGGTAACAATATTTGGTCATTGAATTTTGTGGTCAAATTTGGCAAAAAATCAATATTCTTGAACTCTGAGGTACTAAAGGTTTAGAGTTCATGTGCATATGAAGTTTGACATTTTGGAACTTGAGCATCAGGCTGGCATTGTGATTTAAAAACAAAATCAAACTGTTGGGGGGTCATTGCAGCTTCCTTTTAGGAGTATGAATAAGATTTTGATGACCTTTTCAATCCAATTTTTTCTTCAAAATAGACTGTATAATAGTTTTATATAGTAAAAGTTTGACAACTACAACATCAATCACTCTAATACACTGCATGACTCAAATAAGTAGCTCAGTCCTGATGTAATATACCCTAATGTCAGCGACATTGTAAAAGCAGCAAATACAGTAAACTCCATTAAAAAATGTGTTCCTGGTACAGATTCAGTTTTGAAGTTTGTATATTATTATATTAAAAATAATTATTATAATATCAATGCATTATTGAAGGATAATGTATGCACATTAGTTTTGGCACAGTTATAAAATAGTAATACATGGCATATGTTTGGGCTATTTTCCACATTTAACTTTGGGTCAGATATTTCCAAAATTTCTGAAAATTGTTGAAAATGCTGTAAACAATGGTCGCAAAAGCAACTGAAGTTTGGCATTAGTAGGAGAAAATTTGTGACTATCCTACAATAAATTCACCAATGAGACTATGCCAGCCTGTCTCTAATAATTTCTTTGCAAATGTTTTTTTTAACTCTCTTAACTTAAAAGTTCGAGTATAGAATAGAAATGCTTTAAAATCTCTCAGAAGGGCAAAAAGATTGGTTGAAAATGTCTGGATGAAGGTATTTTTGTCTCTTGTGTTTTCTCTATTAAAATCCATGTCTTGCTTGTGGTACACTGCAGACAAGACAAAAAAATTCAGATAGGATTCAATACATACTTTGACTCTCAAGCTCAAGGAATTATCTTCAAAGCCTCTAAACATATCTGTTCAGAAAACATTTTTCTTTTGGAGATAATATAGTCCTGTTAGATGAGCTCTAGATTTATCAAGATGTCTTTCAGTACAATAAAGTTTTGATCTTGCAAACAGATGAACATGGATTTTCAAAATTGTAATACAGAATTTGGTCACATTTTCACTGTTGCTGGTGTGGACCAGTCCTCTAAATTGTTTGATTTTACAAATATTTGGTTATTGTGTTTACTGAAAGAGCACAAAGTCAGTATGCATTACATTTGCTTCATGGAGAATTTTACAATATTTTGACAACTATTCTCTTTTCCAAGTCCATATTTCATCGTAAAATTTTGTAATGCATGATAGGTACAGACACATAGTACAATCAACTCTATAATACATTTTAAATATTGATGTTTGATTTGAAATTGGTTGAAATGGGCTTGTAATGTATTTCTTGAGCATAAGATTCAAGTTGTGATTGATATCCTGTCTGGATTGATTTTTAATAGCAAGAATGGAAAAAATTACTTCAGTGTTGTATTTGTTTACTACATGTATTTTCACTTGGGTCAGACCAATATCTAAATATATAAAATTTGGCATTTTTTTTCTACATTGATTTATTTTATTGGCTTCCATTATATTTAAAAAGTGAACATTTTCAGTTTGTTGTCCAAAATGTAAGGAATGTGAATCTATGGTCAGATCAAAGAAAGATGCATTCATGGAAACTTGTCCAAAGCCTTACACTCTTGGAACAATATGAAATCAGATTTGTGATTAAATTGGACAAGGATAAAGTTCACAATAAAGTGAAAAACTCTATACATTTTTACATTGTGTTGATTTTGTTCTGATTTGTGACATTTGCTTAATTACACAATTAATTCAAAATTCATAATGATTGGGTAACAATATTTGGTCATTGAATTTTGTGGTCAAATTTGGCAAAAAATCAATATTCTTGAACTCGGAGGTACTAAAGGTTTAGAGTTCATGTGCATATGAAGTTTGACATTTTGGAACTTGAGCATCAGGCTGGCATTGTGATTTAAAAACAAAATCAAACTGTTGGGGGGTCATTGCAGCTTCCTTTTAGGAGTATGAATAAGATTTTGATGACCTTTTCAATCCAATTTTTTCTTCAAAATAGACTGTATAATAGTTTTATATAGTAAAAGTTTGACAACTACAACATCAATCACTCTAATACACTGCATGACTCAAATAAGTAGCTCAGTCCTGATGTAATATACCCTAATGTCAGCGACATTGTAAAAGCAGCAAATACAGTAAACTCCATTAAAAAATTTGTTCCTGGTACAGATTCAGTTTTGAAGTTTGTATATTATTATATTAAAAATAATTATTATAATATCAATGCATTATTGAAGGATAATGTATGCACATTAGTTTTGGCACAGTTATAAAATAGTAATACATGGCATATGTTTGGGCTATTTTGCACATTTAACTTTGGGTCAGATATTTCCAAAATTTCTGAAAATTGTTGAAAATGCTGTAAACAATGGTCGCAAAAGCAACTGAAGTTTGGCATTAGTAGGAGAAAATTTGTGACTATCCTACAATAAATTCACCAATGAGACTATGCCAGCCTGTCTCTAATAATTTCTTTGCAAATGTTTTTTTTAACTCTCTTAACTTAAAAGTTCGAGTATAGAATAGAAATGCTTTAAAATCTCTCAGAAGGGCAAAAAGATTGGTTGAAAATGTCTGGATGAAGGTATTTTTGTCTCTTGTGTTTTCTCTATTAAAATCCATGTCTTGCTTGTGGTACACTGCAGACAAGACAAAAAAATTCAGATAGGATTCAATACATACTTTGACTCTCAAGCTCAAGGAATTATCTTCAAAGCCTCTAAACATATCTGTTCAGAAAACATTTTTCTTTTGGAGATAATATAGTCCTGTTAGATGAGCTCTAGATTTATCAAGATGTCTTTCAGTACAATAAAGTTTTGATCTTGCAAACAGATGAACATGGATTTTCAAAATTGTAATACAGAATTTGGTCACATTTTCACTGTTGCTGGTGTGGACCAGTCTCTAAATTGTTTGATTTTACAAATATTTGGTTATTGTGTTTACTGAAAGAGCACAAAGTCAGTATGCATTACATTTGCTTCATGGAGAATTTTACAATATTTTGACAACTATTCTCTTTTCCAAGTCCATATTTCATCGTAAAATTTTGTAATGCATGATAGGTACAGACACATAGTACAATCAACTCTATAATACATTTTAAATATTGATGTTTGATTTGAAATTGGTTGAAATGGGCTTGTAATGTATTTCTTGAGCATAAGATTCAAGTTGTGATTGATATCCTGTCTGGATTGATTTTTAATAGCAAGAATGGAAAAAATTACTTCAGTGTTGTATTTGTTTACTATATGTATTTTCACTTGGGTCAGACCAATATCTAAATATATAAAATTTGGCATTTTTTTTCTACATTGATTTATTTTATTGGCTTCCATTATATTTAAAAAGTGAACATTTTCAGTTTGTTGTCCAAAATGTAAGGAATGTGAATCTATGGTCAGATCAAAGAAAGATGCATTCATGGAAACTTGTCCAAAGCCTTACACTCTTGGAACAATATGAAATCAGATTTGTGATTAAATTGGACAAGGATAAAGTTCACAATAAAGTGAAAAACTCTATACATTTTTACATTGTGTTGATTTTGTTCTGATTTGTGACATTTGCTTAATTACACAATTAATTCAAAATTCATAATGATTGGGTAACAATATTTGGTCATTGAATTTTGTGGTCAAATTTGGCAAAAAATCAATATTCTTGAACTCGGAGGTACTAAAGGTTTAGAGTTCATGTGCATATGAAGTTTGACATTTTGGAACTTGAGCATCAGGCTGGCATTGTGATTTAAAAACAAAATCAAACTGTTGGGGGGTCATTGCAGCTTCCTTTTAGGAGTATGAATAAGATTTTGATGACCTTTTCAATCCAATTTTTTCTTCAAAATAGACTGTATAATAGTTTTATATAGTAAAAGTTTGACAACTACAACATCAATCACTCTAATACACTGCATGACTCAAATAAGTAGCTCAGTCCTGATGTAATATACCCTAATGTCAGCGACATTGTAAAAGCAGCAAATACAGTAAACTCCATTAAAAAATTTGTTCCTGGTACAGATTCAGTTTTGAAGTTTGTATATTATTATATTAAAAATAATTATTATAATATCAATGCATTATTGAAGGATAATGTATGCACATTAGTTTTGGCACAGTTATAAAATAGTAATACATGGCATATGTTTGGGCTATTTTCCACATTTAACTTTGGGTCAGATATTTCCAAAATTTCTGAAAATTGTTGAAAATGCTGTAAACAATGGTCGCAAAAGCAACTGAAGTTTGGCATTAGTAGGAGAAAATTTGTGACTATCCTACAATAAATTCACCAATGAGACTATGCCAGCCTGTCTCTAATAATTTCTTTGCAAATGTTTTTTTTTAACTCTCTTAACTTAAAAGTTCGAGTATAGAATAGAAATGCTTTAAAATCTCTCAGAAGGGCAAAAAGATTGGTTGAAAATGTCTGGATGAAGGTATTTTTGTCTCTTGTGTTTTCTCTATTAAAATCCATGTCTTGCTTGTGGTACACTGCAGACAAGACAAAAAAATTCAGATAGGATTCAATACATACTTTGACTCTCAAGCTCAAGGAATTATCTTCAAAGCCTCTAAACATATCTGTTCAGAAAACATTTTTCTTTTGGAGATAATATAGTCCTGTTAGATGAGCTCTAGATTTATCAAGATGTCTTTCAGTACAATAAAGTTTTGATCTTGCAAACAGATGAACATGGATTTTCAAAATTGTAATACAGAATTTGGTCACATTTTCACTGTTGCTGGTGTGGACCAGTCTCTAAATTGTTTGATTTTACAAATATTTGGTTATTGTGTTTACTGAAAGAGCACAAAGTCAGTATGCATTACATTTGCTTCATGGAGAATTTTACAATATTTTGACAACTATTCTCTTTTCCAAGTCCATATTTCATCGTAAAATTTTGTAATGCATGATAGGTACAGACACATAGTACAATCAACTCTATAATACATTTTAAATATTGATGTTTGATTTGAAATTGGTTGAAATGGGCTTGTAATGTATTTCTTGAGCATAAGATTCAAGTTGTGATTGATATCCTGTCTGGATTGATTTTTAATAGCAAGAATGGAAAAAATTACTTCAGTGTTGTATTTGTTTACTATATGTATTTTCACTTGGGTCAGACCAATATCTAAAAATATAAAATTTGGCATTTTTTTTCTACATTGATTTATTTTATTGGCTTCCATTATATTTAAAAAGTGAACATTTTCAGTTTGTTGTCCAAAATGTAAGGAATGTGAATCTATGGTCAGATCAAAGAAAGATGCATTCATGGAAACTTGTCCAAAGCCTTACACTCTTGGAACAATATGAAATCAGATTTGTGATTAAATTGGACAAGGATAAAGTTCACAATAAAGTGAAAAACTCTATACATTTTTACATTGTGTTGATTTTGTTCTGATTTGTGACATTTGCTTAATTACACAATTAATTCAAAATTCATAATGATTGGGTAACAATATTTGGTCATTGAATTTTGTGGTCAAATTTGGCAAAAAATCAATATTCTTGAACTCGGAGGTACTAAAGGTTTAGAGTTCATGTGCATATGAAGTTTGACATTTTGGAACTTGAGCATCAGGCTGGCATTGTGATTTAAAAACAAAATCAAACTGTTGGGGGGTCATTGCAGCTTCCTTTTAGGAGTATGAATAAGATTTTGATGACCTTTTCAATCCAATTTTTTCTTCAAAATAGACTGTATAATAGTTTTATATAGTAAAGGTTTGACAACTACAACATCAATCACTCTAATACACTGCATGACTCAAATAAGTAGCTCAGTCCTGATGTAATATACCCTAATGTCAGCGACATTGTAAAAGCAGCAAATACAGTAAACTCCATTAAAAAATGTGTTCCTGGTACAGATTCAGTTTTGAAGTTTGTATATTATTATATTAAAAATAATTATTATAATATCAATGCATTATTGAAGGATAATGTATGCACATTAGTTTTGGCACAGTTATAAAATAGTAATACATGGCATATGTTTGGGCTATTTTCCACATTTAACTTTGGGTCAGATATTTCCAAAATTTCTGAAAATTGTTGAAAATGCTGTAAACAATGGTCGCAAAAGCAACTGAAGTTTGGCATTAGTAGGAGAAAATTTGTGACTATCCTACAATAAATTCACCAATGAGACTATGCCAGCCTGTCTCTAATAATTTCTTTGCAAATGTTTTTTTTTAACTCTCTTAACTTAAAAGTTCGAGTATAGAATAGAAATGCTTTAAAATCTCTCAGAAGGGCAAAAAGATTGGTTGAAAATGTCTGGATGAAGGTATTTTTGTCTCTTGTGTTTTCTCTATTAAAATCCATGTCTTGCTTGTGGTACACTGCAGACAAGACAAAAAAATTCAGATAGGATTCAATACATACTTTGACTCTCAAGCTCAAGGAATTATCTTCAAAGCCTCTAAACATATCTGTTCAGAAAACATTTTTCTTTTGGAGATAATATAGTCCTGTTAGATGAGCTCTAGATTTATCAAGATGTCTTTCAGTACAATAAAGTTTTGATCTTGCAAACAGATGAACATGGATTTTCAAAATTGTAATACAGAATTTGGTCACATTTTCACTGTTGCTGGTGTGGACCAGTCTCTAAATTGTTTGATTTTACAAATATTTGGTTATTGTGTTTACTGAAAGAGCACAAAGTCAGTATGCATTACATTTGCTTCATGGAGAATTTTACAATATTTTGACAACTATTCTCTTTTCCAAGTCCATATTTCATCGTAAAATTTTGTAATGCATGATAGGTACAGACACATAGTACAATCAACTCTATAATACATTTTAAATATTGATGTTTGATTTGAAATTGGTTGAAATGGGCTTGTAATGTATTTCTTGAGCATAAGATTCAAGTTGTGATTGATATCCTGTCTGGATTGATTTTTAATAGCAAGAATGGAAAAAATTACTTCAGTGTTGTATTTGTTTACTACATGTATTTTCACTTGGGTCAGACCAATATCTAAATATATAAAATTTGGCATTTTTTTTCTACATTGATTTATTTTATTGGCTTCCATTATATTTAAAAAGTGAACATTTTCAGTTTGTTGTCCAAAATGTAAGGAATGTGAATCTATGGTCAGATCAAAGAAAGATGCATTCATGGAAACTTGTCCAAAGCCTTACACTCTTGGAACAATATGAAATCAGATTTGTGATTAAATTGGACAAGGATAAAGTTCACAATAAAGTGAAAAACTCTATACATTTTTACATTGTGTTGATTTTGTTCTGATTTGTGACATTTGCTTAATTACACAATTAATTCAAAATTCATAATGATTGGGTAACAATATTTGGTCATTGAATTTTGTGGTCAAATTTGGCAAAAAATCAATATTCTTGAACTCGGAGGTACTAAAGGTTTAGAGTTCATGTGCATATGAAGTTTGACATTTTGGAACTTGAGCATCAGGCTGGCATTGTGATTTAAAAACAAAATCAAACTGTTGGGGGGTCATTGCAGCTTCCTTTTAGGAGTATGAATAAGATTTTGATGACCTTTTCAATCCAATTTTTTCTTCAAAATAGACTGTATAATAGTTTTATATAGTAAAAGTTTGACAACTACAACATCAATCACTCTAATACACTGCATGACTCAAATAAGTAGCTCAGTCCTGATGTAATATACCCTAATGTCAGCGACATTGTAAAAGCAGCAAATACAGTAAACTCCATTAAAAAATGTGTTCCTGGTACAGATTCAGTTTTGAAGTTTGTATATTATTATATTAAAAATAATTATTATAATATCAATGCATTATTGAAGGATAATGTATGCACATTAGTTTTGGCACAGTTATAAAATAGTAATACATGGCATATGTTTGGGCTATTTTCCACATTTAACTTTGGGTCAGATATTTCCAAAATTTCTGAAAATTGTTGAAAATGCTGTAAACAATGGTCGCAAAAGCAACTGAAGTTTGGCATTAGTAGGAGAAAATTTGTGACTATCCTACAATAAATTCACCAATGAGACTATGCCAGCCTGTCTCTAATAATTTCTTTGCAAATGTTTTTTTTAACTCTCTTAACTTAAAAGTTCGAGTATAGAATAGAAATGCTTTAAAATCTCTCAGAAGGGCAAAAAGATTGGTTGAAAATGTCTGGATGAAGGTATTTTTTTCTCTTGTGTTTTCTCTATTAAAATCCATGTCTTGCTTGTGGTACACTGCAGACAAGACAAAAAAATTCAGATAGGATTCAATACATACTTTGACTCTCAAGCTCAAGGAATTATCTTCAAAGCCTCTAAACATATCTGTTCAGAAAACATTTTTCTTTTGGAGATAATATAGTCCTGTTAGATGAGCTCTAGATTTATCAAGATGTCTTTCAGTACAATAAAGTTTTGATCTTGCAAACAGATGAACATGGATTTTCAAAATTGTAATACAGAATTTGGTCACATTTTCACTGTTGCTGGTGTGGACCAGTCTCTAAATT
Source organism: Margaritifera margaritifera (assembly GCA_029931535.1). Classification (NCBI taxonomy): domain Eukaryota; kingdom Metazoa; phylum Mollusca; class Bivalvia; order Unionida; family Margaritiferidae; genus Margaritifera; species Margaritifera margaritifera. The sequence goes on from JAQPZY010001084.1 coordinate 11,919, forward strand.
GTTTGATTTTACAAATATTTGGTTATTGTGTTTACTGAAAGAGCACAAAGTCAGTATGCATTACATTTGCTTCATGGAGAATTTTACAATATTTTGACAACTATTCTCTTTTCCAAGTCCATATTTCATCGTAAAATTTTGTAATGCATGATAGGTACAGACACATAGTACAATCAACTCTATAATACATTTTAAATATTGATGTTTGATTTGAAATTGGTTGAAATGGGCTTGTAATGTATTTCTTGAGCATAAGATTCAAGTTGTGATTGATATCCTGTCTGGATTGATTTTTAATAGCAAGAATGGAAAAAATTACTTCAGTGTTGTATTTGTTTACTACATGTATTTTCACTTGGGTCAGACCAATATCTAAATATATAAAATTTGGCATTTTTTTTCTACATTGATTTATTTTATTGGCTTCCATTATATTTAAAAAGTGAACATTTTCAGTTTGTTGTCCAAAATGTAAGGAATGTGAATCTATGGTCAGATCAAAGAAAGATGCATTCATGGAAACTTGTCCAAAGCCTTACACTCTTGGAACAATATGAAATCAGATTTGTGATTAAATTGGACAAGGATAAAGTTCACAATAAAGTGAAAAACTCTATACATTTTTACATTGTGTTGATTTTGTTCTGATTTGTGACATTTGCTTAATTACACAATTAATTCAAAATTCATAATGATTGGGTAACAATATTTGGTCATTGAATTTTGTGGTCAAATTTGGCAAAAAATCAATATTCTTGAACTCGGAGGTACTAAAGGTTTAGAGTTCATGTGCATATGAAGTTTGACATTTTGGAACTTGAGCATCAGGCTGGCATTGTGATTTAAAAACAAAATCAAACTGTTGGGGGGTCATTGCAGCTTCCTTTTAGGAGTATGAATAAGATTTTGATGACCTTTTCAATCCAATTTTTTCTTCAAAATAGACTGTATAATAGTTTTATATAGTAAAAGTTTGACAACTACAACATCAATCACTCTAATACACTGCATGACTCAAATAAGTAGCTCAGTCCTGATGTAATATACCCTAATGTCAGCGACATTGTAAAAGCAGCAAATACAGTAAACTCCATTAAAAAATGTGTTCCTGGTACAGATTCAGTTTTGAAGTTTGTATATTATTATATTAAAAATAATTATTATAATATCAATGCATTATTGAAGGATAATGTATGCACATTAGTTTTGGCACAGTTATAAAATAGTAATACATGGCATATGTTTGGGCTATTTTCCACATTTAACTTTGGGTCAGATATTTCCAAAATTTCTGAAAATTGTTGAAAATGCTGTAAACAATGGTCGCAAAAGCAACTGAAGTTTGGCATTAGTAGGAGAAAATTTGTGACTATCCTACAATAAATTCACCAATGAGACTATGCCAGCCTGTCTCTAATAATTTCTTTGCAAATGTTTTTTTTAACTCTCTTAACTTAAAAGTTCGAGTATAGAATAGAAATGCTTTAAAATCTCTCAGAAGGGCAAAAAGATTGGTTGAAAATGTCTGGATGAAGGTATTTTTTCTCTTGTGTTTTCTCTATTAAAATCCATGTCTTGCTTGTGGTACACTGCAGACAAGACAAAAAAATTCAGATAGGATTCAATACATACTTTGACTCTCAAGCTCAAGGAATTATCTTCAAAGCCTCTAAACATATCTGTTCAGAAAACATTTTTCTTTTGGAGATAATATAGTCCTGTTAGATGAGCTCTAGATTTATCAAGATGTCTTTCAGTACAATAAAGTTTTGATCTTGCAAACAGATGAACATGGATTTTCAAAATTGTAATACAGAATTTGGTCACATTTTCACTGTTGCTGGTGTGGACCAGTCTCTAAATTGTTTGATTTTACAAATATTTGGTTATTGTGTTTACTGAAAGAGCACAAAGTCAGTATGCATTACATTTGCTTCATGGAGAATTTTACAATATTTTGACAACTATTCTCTTTTCCAAGTCCATATTTCATCGTAAAATTTTGTAATGCATGATAGGTACAGACACATAGTACAATCAACTCTATAATACATTTTAAATATTGATGTTTGATTTGAAATTGGTTGAAATGGGCTTGTAATGTATTTCTTGAGCATAAGATTCAAGTTGTGATTGATATCCTGTCTGGATTGATTTTTAATAGCAAGAATGGAAAAAATTACTTCAGTGTTGTATTTGTTTACTACATGTATTTTCACTTGGGTCAGACCAATATCTAAATATATAAAATTTGGCATTTTTTTTCTACATTGATTTATTTTATTGGCTTCCATTATATTTAAAAAGTGAACATTTTCAGTTTGTTGTCCAAAATGTAAGGAATGTGAATCTATGGTCAGATCAAAGAAAGATGCATTCATGGAAACTTGTCCAAAGCCTTACACTCTTGGAACAATATGAAATCAGATTTGTGATTAAATTGGACAAGGATAAAGTTCACAATAAAGTGAAAAACTCTATACATTTTTACATTGTGTTGATTTTGTTCTGATTTGTGACATTTGCTTAATTACACAATTAATTCAAAATTCATAATGATTGGGTAACAATATTTGGTCATTGAATTTTGTGGTCAAATTTGGCAAAAAATCAATATTCTTGAACTCGGAGGTACTAAAGGTTTAGAGTTCATGTGCATATGAAGTTTGACATTTTGGAACTTGAGCATCAGGCTGGCATTGTGATTTAAAAACAAAATCAAACTGTTGGGGGGTCATTGCAGCTTCCTTTTAGGAGTATGAATAAGATTTTGATGACCTTTTCAATCCAATTTTTTCTTCAAAATAGACTGTATAATAGTTTTATATAGTAAAAGTTTGACAACTACAACATCAATCACTCTAATACACTGCATGACTCAAATAAGTAGCTCAGTCCTGATGTAATATACCCTAATGTCAGCGACATTGTAAAAGCAGCAAATACAGTAAACTCCATTAAAAAATTTGTTCCTGGTACAGATTCAGTTTTGAAGTTTGTATATTATTATATTAAAAATAATTATTATAATATCAATGCATTATTGAAGGATAATGTATGCACATTAGTTTTGGCACAGTTATAAAATAGTAATACATGGCATATGTTTGGGCTATTTTCCACATTTAACTTTGGGTCAGATATTTCCAAAATTTCTGAAAATTGTTGAAAATGCTGTAAACAATGGTCGCAAAAGCAACTGAAGTTTGGCATTAGTAGGAGAAAATTTGTGACTATCCTACAATAAATTCACCAATGAGACTATGCCAGCCTGTCTCTAATAATTTCTTTGCAAATGTTTTTTTTTAACTCTCTTAACTTAAAAGTTCGAGTATAGAATAGAAATGCTTTAAAATCTCTCAGAAGGGCAAAAAGATTGGTTGAAAATGTCTGGATGAAGGTATTTTTTCTCTTGTGTTTTCTCTATTAAAATCCATGTCTTGCTTGTGGTACACTGCAGACAAGACAAAAAAATTCAGATAGGATTCAATACATACTTTGACTCTCAAGCTCAAGGAATTATCTTCAAAGCCTCTAAACATATCTGTTCAGAAAACATTTTTCTTTTGGAGATAATATAGTCCTGTTAGATGAGCTCTAGATTTATCAAGATGTCTTTCAGTACAATAAAGTTTTGATCTTGCAAACAGATGAACATGGATTTTCAAAATTGTAATACAGAATTTGGTCACATTTTCACTGTTGCTGGTGTGGACCAGTCTCTAAATTGTTTGATTTTACAAATATTTGGTTATTGTGTTTACTGAAAGAGCACAAAGTCAGTATGCATTACATTTGCTTCATGGAGAATTTTACAATATTTTGACAACTATTCTCTTTTCCAAGTCCATATTTCATCGTAAAATTTTGTAATGCATGATAGGTACAGACACATAGTACAATCAACTCTATAATACATTTTAAATATTGATGTTTGATTTGAAATTGGTTGAAATGGGCTTGTAATGTATTTCTTGAGCATAAGATTCAAGTTGTGATTGATATCCTGTCTGGATTGATTTTTAATAGCAAGAATGGAAAAAATTACTTCAGTGTTGTATTTGTTTACTATATGTATTTTCACTTGGGTCAGACCAATATCTAAAAATATAAAATTTGGCATTTTTTTTCTACATTGATTTATTTTATTGGCTTCCATTATATTTAAAAAGTGAACATTTTCAGTTTGTTGTCCAAAATGTAAGGAATGTGAATCTATGGTCAGATCAAAGAAAGATGCATTCATGGAAACTTGTCCAAAGCCTTACACTCTTGGAACAATATGAAATCAGATTTGTGATTAAATTGGACAAGGATAAAGTTCACAATAAAGTGAAAAACTCTATACATTTTTACATTGTGTTGATTTTGTTCTGATTTGTGACATTTGCTTAATTACACAATTAATTCAAAATTCATAATGATTGGGTAACAATATTTGGTCATTGAATTTTGTGGTCAAATTTGGCAAAAAAATCAATATTCTTGAACTCGGAGGTACTACAGGTTTAGAGTTCATGTGCATATGAAGTTTGACATTTTGGAACTTGAGCATCAGGCTGGCATTGTGATTTAAAAACAAAATCAAACTGTTGGGGGGTCATTGCAGCTTCCTTTTAGGAGTATGAATAAGATTTTGATGACCTTTTCAATCCAATTTTTTCTTCAAAATAGACTGTATAATAGTTTTATATAGTAAAAGTTTGACAACTACAACATCAATCACTCTAATACACTGCATGACTCAAATAAGTAGCTCAGTCCTGATGTAATATACCCTAATGTCAGCGACATTGTAAAAGCAGCAAATACAGTAAACTCCATTAAAAAATGTGTTCCTGGTACAGATTCAGTTTTGAAGTTTGTATATTATTATATTAAAAATAATTATTATAATATCAATGCATTATTGAAGGATAATGTATGCACATTAGTTTTGGCACAGTTATAAAATAGTAATACATGGCATATGTTTGGGCTATTTTGCACATTTAACTTTGGGTCAGATATTTCCAAAATTTCTGAAAATTGTTGAAAATGCTGTAAACAATGGTCGCAAAAGCAACTGAAATTTGGCATTAGTAGGAGAAAAATTGTGACTATCCTACAATAAATTCACCAATGAGACTATGCCAGCCTGTCTCTAATAATTTCTTTGCAAATGTTTTTTTTAACTCTCTTAACTTAAAAGTTCGAGTATAGAATAGAAATGCTTTAAAATCTCTCAGAAGGGCAAAAAGATTGGTTGAAAATGTCTGGATGAAGGTATTTTTTCTCTTGTGTTTTCTCTATTAAAATCCATGTCTTGCTTGTGGTACACTGCAGACAAGACAAAAAAATTCAGATAGGATTCAATACATACTTTGACTCTCAAGCTCAAGGAATTATCTTCAAAGCCTCTAAACATATCTGTTCAGAAAACATTTTTCTTTTGGAGATAATATAGTCCTGTTAGATGAGCTCTAGATTTATCAAGATGTCTTTCAGTACAATAAAGTTTTGATCTTGCAAACAGATGAACATGGATTTTCAAAATTGTAATACAGAATTTGGTCACATTTTCACTGTTGCTGGTGTGGACCAGTCTCTAAATTGTTTGATTTTACAAATATTTGGTTATTGTGTTTACTGAAAGAGCACAAAGTCAGTATGCATTACATTTGCTTCATGGAGAATTTTACAATATTTTGACAACTATTCTCTTTTCCAAGTCCATATTTCATCGTAAAATTTTGTAATGCATGATAGGTACAGACACATAGTACAATCAACTCTATAATACATTTTAAATATTGATGTTTGATTTGAAATTGGTTGAAATGGGCTTGTAATGTATTTCTTGAGCATAAGATTCAAGTTGTGATTGATATCCTGTCTGGATTGATTTTTAATAGCAAGAATGGAAAAAATTACTTCAGTGTTGTATTTGTTTACTACATGTATTTTCACTTGGGTCAGACCAATATCTAAATATATAAAATTTGGCATTTTTTTTCTACATTGATTTATTTTATTGGCTTCCATTATATTTAAAAAGTGAACATTTTCAGTTTGTTGTCCAAAATGTAAGGAATGTGAATCTATGGTCAGATCAAAGAAAGATGCATTCATGGAAACTTGTCCAAAGCCTTACACTCTTGGAACAATATGAAATCAGATTTGTGATTAAATTGGACAAGGATAAAGTTCACAATAAAGTGAAAAACTCTATACATTTTTACATTGTGTTGATTTTGTTCTGATTTGTGACATTTGCTTAATTACACAATTAATTCAAAATTCATAATGATTGGGTAACAATATTTGGTCATTGAATTTTGTGGTCAAATTTGGCAAAAAATCAATATTCTTGAACTCGGAGGTACTAAAGGTTTAGAGTTCATGTGCATATGAAGTTTGACATTTTGGAACTTGAGCATCAGGCTGGCATTGTGATTTAAAAACAAAATCAAACTGTTGGGGGGTCATTGCAGCTTCCTTTTAGGAGTATGAATAAGATTTTGATGACCTTTTCAATCCAATTTTTTTCTTCAAAATAGACTGTATAATAGTTTTATATAGTAAAAGTTTGACAACTACAACATCAATCACTCTAATACACTGCATGACTCAAATAAGTAGCTCAGTCCTGATGTAATATACCCTAATGTCAGCGACATTGTAAAAGCAGCAAATACAGTAAACTCCATTAAAAAATTTGTTCCTGGTACAGATTCAGTTTTGAAGTTTGTATATTATTATATTAAAAATAATTATTATAATATCAATGCATTATTGAAGGATAATGTATGCACATTAGTTTTGGCACAGTTATAAAATAGTAATACATGGCATATGTTTGGGCTATTTTCCACATTTAACTTTGGGTCAGATATTTCCAAAATTTCTGAAAATTGTTGAAAATGCTGTAAACAATGGTCGCAAAAGCAACTGAAGTTTGGCATTAGTAGGAGAAAATTTGTGACTATCCTACAATAAATTCACCAATGAGACTATGCCAGCCTGTCTCTAATAATTTCTTTGCAAATGTTTTTTTTAACTCTCTTAACTTAAAAGTTCGAGTATAGAATAGAAATGCTTTAAAATCTCTCAGAAGGGCAAAAAGATTGGTTGAAAATGTCTGGATGAAGGTATTTTTTTCTCTTGTGTTTTCTCTATTAAAAATCCATGTCTTGCTTGTGGTACACTGCAGACAAGACAAAAAAATTCAGATAGGATTCAATACATACTTTGACTCTCAAGCTCAAGGAATTATCTTCAAAGCCTCTAAACATATCTGTTCAGAAAACATTTTTCTTTTGGAGATAATATAGTCCTGTTAGATGAGCTCTAGATTTATCAAGATGTCTTTCAGTACAATAAAGTTTTGATCTTGCAAACAGATGAACATGGATTTTCAAAATTGTAATACAGAATTTGGTCACATTTTCACTGTTGCTGGTGTGGACCAGTCTCTAAATTGTTTGATTTTACAAATATTTGGTTATTGTGTTTACTGAAAGAGCACAAAGTCAGTATGCATTACATTTGCTTCATGGAGAATTTTACAATATTTTGACAACTATTCTCTTTTCCAAGTCCATATTTCATCGTAAAATTTTGTAATGCATGATAGGTACAGACACATAGTACAATCAACTCTATAATACATTTTAAATATTGATGTTTGATTTGAAATTGGTTGAAATGGGCTTGTAATGTATTTCTTGAGCATAAGATTCAAGTTGTGATTGATATCCTGTCTGGATTGATTTTTAATAGCAAGAATGGAAAAAATTACTTCAGTGTTGTATTTGTTTACTACATGTATTTTCACTTGGGTCAGACCAATATCTAAATATATAAAATTTGGCATTTTTTTTTCTACATTGATTTATTTTATTGGCTTCCATTATATTTAAAAAGTGAACATTTTCAGTTTGTTGTCCAAAATGTAAGGAATGTGAATCTATGGTCAGATCAAAGAAAGATGCATTCATGGAAACTTGTCCAAAGCCTTACACTCTTGGAACAATATGAAATCAGATTTGTGATTAAATTGGACAAGGATAAAGTTCACAATAAAGTGAAAAACTCTATACATTTTTACATTGTGTTGATTTTGTTCTGATTTGTGACATTTGCTTAATTACACAATTAATTCAAAATTCATAATGATTGGGTAACAATATTTGGTCATTGAATTTTGTGGTCAAATTTGGCAAAAAATCAATATTCTTGAACTCGGAGGTACTACAGGTTTAGAGTTCATGTGCATATGAAGTTTGACATTTTGGAACTTGAGCATCAGGCTGGCATTGTGATTTAAAAACAAAATCAAACTGTTGGGGGGTCATTGCAGCTTCCTTTTAGGAGTATGAATAAGATTTTGATGACCTTTTCAATCCAATTTTTTCTTCAAAATAGACTGTTTAATAGTTTTATATAGTAAAAGTTTGACAACTACAACATCAATCACTCTAATACACTGCATGACTCAAATAAGTAGCTCAGTCCTGATGTAATATACCCTAATGTCAGCGACATTGTAAAAGCAGCAAATACAGTAAACTCCATTAAAAAATGTGTTCCTGGTACAGATTCAGTTTTGAAGTTTGTATATTATTATATTAAAAATAATTATTATAATATCAATGCATTATTGAAGGATAATGTATGCACATTAGTTTTGGCACAGTTATAAAATAGTAATACATGGCATATGTTTGGGCTATTTTCCACATTTAACTTTGGGTCAGATATTTCCAAAATTTCTGAAAATTGTTGAAAATGCTGTAAACAATGGTCGCAAAAGCAACTGAAGTTTGGCATTAGTAGGAGAAAATTTGTGACTATCCTACAATAAATTCACCAATGAGACTATGCCAGCCTGTCTCTAATAATTTCTTTGCAAATGTTTTTTTTAACTCTCTTAACTTAAAAGTTCGAGTATAGAATAGAAATGCTTTAAAATCTCTCAGAAGGGCAAAAAGATTGGTTGAAAATGTCTGGATGAAGGTATTTTTTTCTCTTGTGTTTTCTCTATTAAAAATCCATGTCTTGCTTGTGGTACACTGCAGACAAGACAAAAAAATTCAGATAGGATTCAATACATACTTTGACTCTCAAGCTCAAGGAATTATCTTCAAAGCCTCTAAACATATCTGTTCAGAAAACATTTTTCTTTTGGAGAAAATATAGCCCTGTTAGATGAGCTCTAGATTTATCAAGATGTCTTTCAGTACAATAAAGTTTTGATCTTGCAAACAGATGAACATGGATTTTCAAAATTGTAATACAGAATTTGGTCACATTTTCACTGTTGCTGGTGTGGACCAGTCTCTAAATTGTTTGATTTTACAAATATTTGGTTATTGTGTTTACTGAAAGAGCACAAAGTCAGTATGCATTACATTTGCTTCATGGAGAATTTTACAATATTTTGACAACTATTCTCTTTTCCAAGTCCATATTTCATCGTAAAATTTTGTAATGCATGATAGGTACAGACACATAGTACAATCAACTCTATAATACATTTTAAATATTGATGTTTGATTTGAAATTGGTTGAAATGGGCTTGTAATGTATTTCTTGAGCATAAGATTCAAGTTGTGATTGATATCCTGTCTGGATTGATTTTTAATAGCAAGAATGGAAAAAATTACTTCAGTGTTGTATTTGTTTACTATATGTATTTTCACTTGGGTCAGACCAATATCTAAATATATAAAATTTGGCATTTTTTTTCTACATTGATTTATTTTATTGGCTTCCATTATATTTAAAAAGTGAACATTTTCAGTTTGTTGTCCAAAATGTAAGGAATGTGAATCTATGGTCAGATCAAAGAAAGATGCATTCATGGAAACTTGTCCAAAGCCTTACACTCTTGGAACAATATGAAATCAGATTTGTGATTAAATTGGACAAGGATAAAGTTCACAATAAAGTGAAAAACTCTATACATTTTTACATTGTGTTGATTTTGTTCTGATTTGTGACATTTGCTTAATTACACAATTAATTCAAAATTCATAATGATTGGGTAACAATATTTGGTCATTGAATTTTGTGGTCAAATTTGGCAAAAAATCAATATTCTTGAACTCGGAGGTACTACAGGTTTAGAGTTCATGTGCATATGAAGTTTGACATTTTGGAACTTGAGCATCAGGCTGGCATTGTGATTTAAAAACAAAATCAAACTGTTGGGGGGTCATTGCAGCTTCCTTTTAGGAGTATGAATAAGATTTTGATGACCTTTTCAATCCAATTTTTTCTTCAAAATAGACTGTATAATAGTTTTATATAGTAAAAGTTTGACAACTACAACATCAATCACTCTAATACACTGCATGACTCAAATAAGTAGCTCAGTCCTGATGTAATATACCCTAATGTCAGCGACATTGTAAAAGCAGCAAATACAGTATATTCCATTAAAAAATGTGTTCCTGGTACAGATTCAGTTTTTAAGTTTGTATATTATTATATTAAAAATAATTATTATAATATAAATGCATTATTGAAGGATAATGTATGCACATTAGTTTTGGCAGTTATAAAATAGTAATACATGGCATATGTTTGGGCTATTTTGCACATTTAACTTTGGGTCAGATATTTCCAAAATTTCTGAAAATTGTTGAAAATGCTGTAAACAATGGTCGCAAAAGCAACTGAAATTTGGCATTAGTAGGAGAAAAATTGTGACTATCCTACAATAAATTCACCAATGAGACTATGCCAGCCTGTCTCTAATAATTTCTTTGCAAATGTTTTTTTAACTCTCATAACTTAAAAGTTTGAGTATAGAATAGAAATGCTTTAAAATCTCTCAGAAGGGCAAAAAGATTGGTTGAAAATGTCTGGATGAAGGTATTTTTTCTCTTGTGTTTTCTCTATTAAAAATCCATGTCTTGCTTGTGGTACACTGCAGACAAGACAAAAAAATTAAGATAGGATTCAATACATACTTTGACTCTCAAGCTCAAGGAATTATCTTCAAAGCCTCTAAACATATCTGTTCAGAAAACATTTTTCTTTTGGAGATAATATAGCCCTGTTAGATGAGCTCTAGATTTATCAAGATGTCTTTCAGTACAATAAAGTTTTGATCTTGCAAACAGATGAACATGGATTTTCAAAATTGTAATACAGAATTTGGTCACATTTTCACTGTTGCTGGTGTGGACCAGTCTCTAAATTGTTTGATTTTACAAATATTTGGTTATTGTGTTTACTGAAAGAGCACAAAGTCAGTATGCATTACATTTGCTTCATGGAGAATTTTACAATATTTTGACAACTATTCTCTTTTCCAAGTCCATATTTCATCGTAAAATTTTGTAATGCATGATAGGTACAGACACATAGTACAATCAACTCTATAATACATTTTAAATATTGATGTTTGATTTGAAATTGGTTGAAATGGGCTTGTAATGTATTTCTTGAGCATAAGATTCAAGTTGTGATTGATATCCTGTCTGGATTGATTTTTAATAGCAAGAATGGAAAAAATTACTTCAGTGTTGTATTTGTTTACTACATGTATTTTCACTTGGGTCAGACCAATATCTAAATATATAAAATTTGGCATTTTTTTTCTACATTGATTTATTTTATTGGCTTCCATTATATTTAAAAAGTGAACATTTTCAGTTTGTTGTCCAAAATGTAAGGAATGTGAATCTATGGTCAGATCAAAGAAAGATGCATTCATGGAAACTTGTCCAAAGCCTTACACTCTTGGAACAATATGAAATCAGATTTGTGATTAAATTGGACAAGGATAAAGTTCACAATAAAGTGAAAAACTCTATACATTTTTACATTGTGTTGATTTTGTTCTGATTTGTGACATTTGCTTAATTACACAATTAATTCAAAATTCATAATGATTGGGTAACAATATTTGGTCATTGAATTTTGTGGTCAAATTTGGCAAAAAATCAATATTCTTGAACTCGGAGGTACTACAGGTTTAGAGTTCATGTGCATATGAAGTTTGACATTTTGGAACTTGAGCATCAGGCTGGCATTGTGATTTAAAAACAAAATCAAACTGTTGGGGGGTCATTGCAGCTTCCTTTTAGGAGTATGAATAAGATTTTGATGACCTTTTCAATCCAATTTTTTCTTCAAAATAGACTGTATAATAGTTTTATATAGTAAAAGTTTGACAACTACAACATCAATCACTCTAATACACTGCATGACTCAAATAAGTAGCTCAGTCCTGATGTAATATACCCTAATGTCAGCGACATTGTAAAAGCAGCAAATACAGTAAACTCCATTAAAAAATGTGTTCCTTGCACAGATTCAGTTTTGAAGTTTGTATATTATTATATTAAAAATAATTATTATAATATAAATGCATTATTGAAGGATAATGTATGCACATTAGTTTTGGCAGTTATAAAATAGTAATACATGGCATATGTTTGGGCTATTTTGCACATTTAACTTTGGGTCAGATATTTCCAAAATTTCTGAAAATTGTTGAAAATGCTGTAAACAATGGTCGCAAAAGCAACTGAAGTTTAGCATTAGTAGGAGACAAATTGTGACTATCCTACAATAAATTCACCAATGAGACTATGCCAGCCTGTCTCTAATAATTTCTTTGCAAATGTTTTTTTTTAACTCTCATAACTTAAAAGTTTGAGTATAGAATAGAAATGCTTTAAAATCTCTCAGAAGGGCAAAAAGATTGGTTGAAAATGTCTGGATGAAGGTATTTTTTCTCTTGTGTTTTCTCTATTAAAAATCCATGTCTTGCTTGTGGTACACTGCAGACAAGACAAAAAAATTCAGATAGGATTCAATACATACTTTGACTCTCAAGCTCAAGGAATTATCTTCAAAGCCTCTAAACATATCTGTTCAGAAAACATTTTTCTTTTGGAGATAATATAGCCCTGTTAGATGAGCTCTAGATTTATCAAGATGTCTTTCAGTACAATAAAGTTTTGATCTTGCAAACAGATGAACATGGATTTTCAAAATTGTAATACAGAATTTGGTCACATTTTCACTGTTGCTGGTGTGGACCAGTCTCTAAATTGTTTGATTTTACAAATATTTGGTTATTGTGTTTACTGAAAGAGCACAAAGTCAGTATGCATTACATTTGCTTCATGGAGAATTTTACAATATTTTGACAACTATTCTCTTTTCCAAGTCCATATTTCATCGTAAAATTTTGTAATGCATGATAGGTACAGACACATAGTACAATCAACTCTATAATACATTTTAAATATTGATGTTTGATTTGAAATTGGTTGAAATGGGCTTGTAATGTATTTCTTGAGCATAAGATTCAAGTTGTGATTGATATCCTGTCTGGATTGATTTTTAATAGCAAGAATGGAAAAAATTACTTCAGTGTTGTATTTGTTTACTATATGTATTTTCACTTGGGTCAGACCAATATCTAAATATATAAAATTTGGCATTTTTTTTTCTACATTGATTTATTTTATTGGCTTCCATTATATTTAAAAAGTGAACATTTTCAGTTTGTTGTCCAAAATGTAAGGAATGTGAATCTATGGTCAGATCAAAGAAAGATGCATTCATGGAAACTTGTCCAAAGCCTTACACTCTTGGAACAATATGAAATCAGATTTGTGATTAAATTGGACAAGGATAAAGTTCACAATAAAGTGAAAAACTCTATACATTTTTACATTGTGTTGATTTTGTTCTGATTTGTGACATTTGCTTAATTACACAATTAATTCAAAATTCATAATGATTGGGTAACAATATTTGGTCATTGAATTTTGTGGTCAAATTTGGCAAAAAATCAATATTCTTGAACTCGGAGGTACTAAAGGTTTAGAGTTCATGTGCATATGAAGTTTGACATTTTGGAACTTGAGCATCAGGCTGGCATTGTGATTTAAAAACAAAATCAAACTGTTGGGGGGTCATTGCAGCTTCCTTTTAGGAGTATGAATAAGATTTTGATGACCTTTTCAATCCAATTTTTTTCTTCAAAATAGACTGTTTAATAGTTTTATATAGTAAAAGTTTGACAACTACAACATCAATCACTCTAATACACTGCATGACTCAAATAAGTAGCTCAGTCCTGATGTAATATACCCTAATGTCAGCGACATTGTAAAAGCAGCAAATGCAGTATATTCCATTAAAAAATGTGTTCCTGGTACAGATTCAGTTTTGAAGTTTGTATATTATTATATTAAAAATAATTATTATAATATAAATGCATTATTGAAGGATAATGTATGCACATTAGTTTTGGCAGTTATAAAATAGTAATACATGGCATATGTTTGGGCTATTTTGCACATTTAACTTTGGGTCAGATATTTCCAAAATTTCTGAAAATTGTTGAAAATGCTGTAAACAATGGTCGCAAAAGCAACTGAAATTTGGCATTAGTAGGAGAAAAATTGTGACTATCCTACAATAAATTCACCAATGAGACTATGCCAGCCTGTCTCTAATAATTTCTTTGCAAATGTTTTTTTAACTCTCATAACTTAAAAGTTTGAGTATAGAATAGAAATGCTTTAAAATCTCTCAGAAGGGCAAAAAGATTGGTTGAAAATGTCTGGATGAAGGTATTTTTTCTCTTGTGTTTTCTCTATTAAAAATCCATGTCTTGCTTGTGGTACACTGCAGACAAGACAAAAAAATTCAGATAGGATTCAATACATACTTTGACTCTCAAGCTCAAGGAATTATCTTCAAAGCCTCTAAACATATCTGTTCAGAAAACATTTTTCTTTTGGAGAAAATATAGCCCTGTTAGATGAGCTCTAGATTTATCAAGATGTCTTTCAGTACAATAAAGTTTTGATCTTGCAAACAGATGAACATGGATTTTCAAAATTGTAATACAGAATTTGGTCACATTTTCACTGTTGCTGGTGTGGACCAGTCTCTAAATTGTTTGATTTTACAAATATTTGGTTATTGTGTTTACTGAAAGAGCACAAAGTCAGTATGCATTACATTTGCTTCATGGAGAATTTTACAATATTTTGACAACTATTCTCTTTTCCAAGTCCATATTTCATCGTAAAATTTTGTAATGCATGATAGGTACAGACACATAGTACAATCAACTCTATAATACATTTTAAATATTGATGTTTGATTTGAAATTGGTTGAAATGGGCTTGTAATGTATTTCTTGAGCATAAGATTCAAGTTGTGATTGATATCCTGTCTGGATTGATTTTTAATAGCAAGAATGGAAAAAATTACTTCAGTGTTGTATTTGTTTACTATATGTATTTTCACTTGGGTCAGACCAATATCTAAATATATAAAATTTGGCATTTTTTTTCTACATTGATTTATTTTATTGGCTTCCATTATATTTAAAAAGTGAACATTTTCAGTTTGTTGTCCAAAATGTAAGGAATGTGAATCTATGGTCAGATCAAAGAAAGATGCATTCATGGAAACTTGTCCAAAGCCTTACACTCTTGGAACAATATGAAATCAGATTTGTGATTAAATTGGACAAGGATAAAGTTCACAATAAAGTGAAAAACTCTATACATTTTTACATTGTGTTGATTTTGTTCTGATTTGTGACATTTGCTTAATTACACAATTAATTCAAAATTCATAATGATTGGGTAACAATATTTGGTCATTGAATTTTGTGGTCAAATTTGGCAAAAAATCAATATTCTTGAACTCTGAGGTACTAAAGGTTTAGAGTTCATGTGCATATGAAGTTTGACATTTTGGAACTTGAGCATCAGGCTGGCATTGTGATTTAAAAACAAAATCAAACTGTTGGGGGGTCATTGCAGCTTCCTTTTAGGAGTATGAAGAAGATTTTGATGACCTTTTCAATCCAATTTTTTTCTTCAAAATAGACTGTTTAATAGTTTTATATAGTAAAAGTTTGACAACTACAACATCAATCACTCTAATACACTGCATGACTCAAATAAGTAGCTCAGTCCTGATGTAATATACCCTAATGTCAGCGACATTGTAAAAGCAGCAAATGCAGTATATTCCATTAAAAAATGTGTTCCTGGTACAGATTCAGTTTTGAAGTTTGTATATTATTATATTAAAAATAATTATTATAATATAAATGCATTATTGAAGGATAATGTATGCACATTAGTTTTGGCAGTTATAAAATAGTAATACATGGCATATGTTTGGGCTATTTTCCACATTTAACTTTGGGTCAGATATTTCCAAAATTTCTGAAAATTGTTGAAAATGCTGTAAACAATGGTCGCAAAAGCAACTGAAGTTTAGGCATTAGTAGGAGAAAAATTGTGACTATCCTACAATAAATTCACCAATGAGACTATGCCAGCCTGTCTCTAATAATTTCTTTGCAAATGTTTTTTTAACTCTCATAACTTAAAAGTTTGAGTATAGAATAGAAATGCTTTAAAATCTCTCAGAAGGGCAAAAAGATTGGTTGAAAATGTCTGGATGAAGGTATTTTTTCTCTTGTGTTTTCTCTATTAAAAATCCATGTCTTGCTTGTGGTACACTGCAGACAAGACAAAAAAATTCAGATAGGATTCAATACATACTTTGACTCTCAAGCTCAAGGAATTATCTTCAAAGCCTCTAAACATATCTGTTCAGAAAACATTTTTCTTTTGGAGATAATATAGCCCTGTTAGATGAGCTCTAGATTTATCAAGATGTCTTTCAGTACAATAAAGTTTTGATCTTGCAAACAGATGAACATGGATTTTCAAAATTGTAATACAGAATTTGGTCACATTTTCACTGTTGCTGGTGTGGACCAGTCTCTAAATTGTTTGATTTTACAAATATTTGGTTATTGTGTTTACTGAAAGAGCACAAAGTCAGTATGCATTACATTTGCTTCATGGAGAATTTTACAATATTTTGACAACTATTCTCTTTTCCAAGTCCATATTTCATCGTAAAATTTTGTAATGCATGATAGGTACAGACACATAGTACAATCAACTCTATAATACATTTTAAATATTGATGTTTGATTTGAAATTGGTTGAAATGGGCTTGTAATGTATTTCTTGAGCATAAGATTCAAGTTGTGATTGATATCCTGTCTGGATTGATTTTTAATAGCAAGAATGGAAAAAATTACTTCAGTGTTGTATTTGTTTACTATATGTATTTTCACTTGGGTCAGACCAATATCTAAATATATAAAATTTGGCATTTTTTTTCTACATTGATTTATTTTATTGGCTTCCATTATATTTAAAAAGTGAACATTTTCAGTTTGTTGTCCAAAATGTAAGGAATGTGAATCTATGGTCAGATCAAAGAAAGATGCATTCATGGAAACTTGTCCAAAGCCTTACACTCTTGGAACAATATGAAATCAGATTTGTGATTAAATTGGACAAGGATAAAGTTCACAATAAAGTGAAAAACTCTATACATTTTTACATTGTGTTGATTTTGTTCTGATTTGTGACATTTGCTTAATTACACTATTAATTCAAAATTCATAATGATTGGGTAACAATATTTGGTCATTGAATTTTGTGGTCAAATTTGGCAAAAAATCAATATTCTTGAACTCGGAGGTACTACAGGTTTAGAGTTCATGTGCATATGAAGTTTGACATTTTGGAACTTGAGCATCAGGCTGGCATTGTGATTTAAAAACAAAATCAAACTGTTGGGGGGTCATTGCAGCTTCCTTTTAGGAGTATGAATAAGATTTTGATGACCTTTTCAATCCAATTTTTTTCTTCAAAATAGACTGTTTAATAGTTTTATATAGTAAAAGTTTGACAACTACAACATCAATCACTCTAATACACTGCATGACTCAAATAAGTAGCTCAGTCCTGATGTAATATACTCTAATGTCAGCGACATTGTAAAAGCAGCAAATACAGTAAACTCCATTAAAAAATGTGTTCCTGGTACAGATTCAGTTTTGAAGTTTGTATATTATTATATTAAAAATAATTATTATAATATAAATGCATTATTGAAGGATAATGTATGCACATTAGTTTTGGCAGTTATAAAATAGTAATACATGGCATATGTTTGGGCTATTTTGCACATTTAACTTTGGGTCAGATATTTCCAAAATTTCTGAAAATTGTTGAAAATGCTGTAAACAATGGTCGCAAAAGCAACTGAAGTTTGGCATTAGTAGGAGACAAATTGTGACTATCCTACAATAAATTCACCAATGAGACTATGCCAGCCTGTCTCTAATAATTTCTTTGCAAATGTTTTTTTTAACTCTCATAACTTAAAAGTTTGAGTATAGAATAGAAATGCTTTAAAATCTCTCAGAAGGGCAAAAAGATTGGTTGAAAATGTCTGGATGAAGGTATTTTTTCTCTTGTGTTTTCTCTATTAAAAATCCATGTCTTGCTTGTGGTACACTGCAGACAAGACAAAAAAATTAAGATAGGATTCAATACATACTTTGACTCTCAAGCTCAAGGAATTATCTTCAAAGCCTCTAAACATATCTGTTCAGAAAACATTTTTCTTTTGGAGAAAATATAGCCCTGTTAGATGAGCTCTAGATTTATCAAGATGTCTTTCAGTACAATAAAGTTTTGATCTTGCAAACAGATGAACATGGATTTTCAAAATTGTAATACAGAATTTGGTCACATTTTCACTGTTGCTGGTGTGGACCAGTCTCTAAATTGTTTGATTTTACAAATATTTGGTTATTGTGTTTACTGAAAGAGCACAAAGTCAGTATGCATTACATTTGCTTCATGGAGAATTTTACAATATTTTGACAACTATTCTCTTTTCCAAGTCCATATTTCATCGTAAAATTTTGTAATGCATGATAGGTACAGACACATAGTACAATCAACTCTATAATACATTTTAAATATTGATGTTTGATTTGAAATTGGTTGAAATGGGCTTGTAATGTATTTCTTGAGCATAAGATTCAAGTTGTGATTGATATCCTGTCTGGATTGATTTTTAATAGCAAGAATGGAAAAAATTACTTCAGTGTTGTATTTGTTTACTATATGTATTTTCACTTGGGTCAGACCAATATCTAAATATATAAAATTTGGCATTTTTTTTCTACATTGATTTATTTTATTGGCTTCCATTATATTTAAAAAGTGAACATTTTCAGTTTGTTGTCCAAAATGTAAGGAATGTGAATCTATGGTCAGATCAAAGAAAGATGCATTCATGGAAACTTGTCCAAAGCCTTACACTCTTGGAACAATATGAAATCAGATTTGTGATTAAATTGGACAAGGATAAAGTTCACAATAAAGTGAAAAACTCTATACATTTTTACATTGTGTTGATTTTGTTCTGATTTGTGACATTTGCTTAATTACACTATTAATTCAAAATTCATAATGATTGGGTAACAATATTTGGTCATTGAATTTTGTGGTCAAATTTGGCAAAAAATCAATATTCTTGAACTCGGAGGTACTAAAGGTTTAGAGTTCATGTGCATATGAAGTTTGACATTTTGGAACTTGAGCATCAGGCTGGCATTGTGATTTAAAAACAAAATCAAACTGTTGGGGGGTCATTGCAGCTTCCTTTTAGTAGTATGAATAAGATTTTGATGACCTTTTCAATTCATTTTTTTCTTCAAAATAGACTGTTTAATAGTTTTATATAGTAAAAGTTTGACAACTACAACATCAATCACTCTAATACACTGCATGACTCAAATAAGTAGCTCAGTCCTGATGTAATATACTCTAATGTCAGCGACATTGTAAAAGCAGCAAATACAGTAAACTCCATTAAAAAATGTGTTCCTGGTACAGATTCAGTTTTGAAGTTTGTATATTATTATATTAAAAATAATTATTATAATATAAATGCATTATTGAAGGATAATGTATGCACATTAGTTTTGGCAGTTATAAAATAGTAATACATGGCATATGTTTGGGCTATTTTGCACATTTAACTTTGGGTCAGATATTTCCAAAATTTCTGAAAATTGTTGAAAATGCTGTAAACAATGGTCGCAAAAGCAACTGAAGTTTAGCATTAGTAGGAGACAAATTGTGACTATCCTACAATAAATTCACCAATGAGACTATGCCAGCCTGTCTCTAATAATTTCTTTGCAAATGTTTTTTTAACTCTCATAACTTAAAAGTTTGAGTATAGAATAGAAATGCTTTAAAATCTCTCAGAAGGGCAAAAAGATTGGTTGAAAATGTCTGGATGAAGGTATTTTTTCTCTTGTGTTTTCTCTATTAAAAATCCATGTCTTGCTTGTGGTACACTGCAGACAAGACAAAAAAATTCAGATAGGATTCAATACATACTTTGACTCTCAAGCTCAAGGAATTATCTTCAAAGCCTCTAAACATATCTGTTCAGAAAACATTTTTCTTTTGGAGAAAATATAGCCCTGTTAGATGAGCTCTAGATTTATCAAGATGTCTTTCAGTACAATAAAGTTTTGATCTTGCAAACAGATGAACATGGATTTTCAAAATTGTAATACAGAATTTGGTCACATTTTCACTGTTGCTGGTGTGGACCAGTCTCTAAATTGTTTGATTTTACAAATATTTGGTTATTGTGTTTACTGAAAGAGCACAAAGTCAGTATGCATTACATTTGCTTCATGGAGAATTTTACAATATTTTGACAACTATTCTCTTTTCCAAGTCCATATTTCATCGTAAAATTTTGTAATGCATGATAGGTACAGACACATAGTACAATCAACTCTATAATACATTTTAAATATTGATGTTTGATTTGAAATTGGTTGAAATGGGCTTGTAATGTATTTCTTGAGCATAAGATTCAAGTTGTGATTGATATCCTGTCTGGATTGATTTTTAATAGCAAGAATGGAAAAAATTACTTCAGTGTTGTATTTGTTTACTACATGTATTTTCACTTGGGTCAGACCAATATCTAAATATATAAAATTTGGCATTTTTTTTCTACATTGATTTATTTTATTGGCTTCCATTATATTTAAAAAGTGAACATTTTCAGTTTGTTGTCCAAAATGTAAGGAATGTGAATCTATGGTCAGATCAAAGAAAGATGCATTCATGGAAACTTGTCCAAAGCCTTACACTCTTGGAACAATATGAAATCAGATTTGTGATTAAATTGGACAAGGATAAAGTTCACAATAAAGTGAAAAACTCTATACATTTTTACATTGTGTTGATTTTGTTCTGATTTGTGACATTTGCTTAATTACACTATTAATTCAAAATTCATAATGATTGGGTAACAATATTTGATCATTGAATTTTGTGGTCAAATTTGGCAAAAAATCAATATTCTTGAACTTGGAGGTACTAAAGGTTTAGAGTTCATGTGCATATGAAGTTTGACATTTTGGAACTTGAGCATCAGGCTGGCATTGTGATTTAAAAACAAAATCAAACTGTTGGGGGGTCATTGCAACTTCCTTTTAGTAGTATGAAGAAGATTTTGATGACCTTTTCAATCCAATTTTTTCCTCAGAATAGACTGTTTAATAGTTTTATATAGTAAAAGTTTGACAACTACAACATCAATCACTCTAATACACTGCATGACTCAAATAAGTAGCTCAGTCCTGATGTAATATACCCTAATGTCAGCGACATTGTAAAAGCAGCAAATACAGTAAACTCCATTAAAAAATGTGTTCCTTGCACAGATTCAGTTTTGAAGTTTGTATATTATTATATTAAAAATAATTATTATAATATAAATGCATTATTGAAGGATAATGTATGCACATTAGTTTTGGCAGTTATAAAATAGTAATACATGGCATATGTTTGGGCTATTTTGCACATTTAACTTTGGGTCAGATATTTCCAAAATTTCTGAAAATTGTTGAAAATGCTGTAAACAATGGTCGCAAAAGCAACTGAAGTTTAGCATTAGTAGGAGACAAATTGTGACTATCCTACAATAAATTCACCAATGAGACTATGCCAGCCTGTCTCTAATAATTTCTTTGCAAATGTTTTTTTTAACTCTCATAACTTAAAAGTTTGAGTATAGAATAGAAATGCTTTAAAATCTCTCAGAAGGGCAAAAAGATTGGTTGAAAATGTCTGGATGAAGGTATTTTTTCTCTTGTGTTTTCTCTATTAAAAATCCATGTCTTGCTTGTGGTACACTGCAGACAAGACAAAAAAATTAAGATAGGATTCAATACATACTTTGACTCTCAAGCTCAAGGAATTATCTTCAAAGCCTCTAAACATATCTGTTCAGAAAACATTTTTCTTTTGGAGAAAATATAGCCCTGTTAGATGAGCTCTAGATTTATCAAGATGTCTTTCAGTACAATAAAGTTTTGATCTTGCAAACAGATGAACATGGATTTTCAAAATTGTAATACAGAATTTGGTCACATTTTCACTGTTGCTGGTGTGGACCAGTCTCTAAATTGTTTGATTTTACAAATATTTGGTTATTGTGTTTACTGAAAGAGCACAAAGTCAGTATGCATTACATTTGCTTCATGGAGAATTTTACAATATTTTGACAACTATTCTCTTTTCCAAGTCCATATTTCATCGTAAAATTTTGTAATGCATGATAGGTACAGACACATAGTACAATCAACTCTATAATACATTTTAAATATTGATGTTTGATTTGAAATTGGTTGAAATGGGCTTGTAATGTATTTCTTGAGCATAAGATTCAAGTTGTGATTGATATCCTGTCTGGATTGATTTTTAATAGCAAGAATGGAAAAAATTACTTCAGTGTTGTATTTGTTTACTATATGTATTTTCACTTGGGTCAGACCAATATCTAAATATATAAAATTTGGCATTTTTTTTCTACATTGATTTATTTTATTGGCTTCCATTATATTTAAAAAGTGAACATTTTCAGTTTGTTGTCCAAAATGTAAGGAATGTGAATATGGTCAGATCAAAGAAAGATGCATTCATGGAAACTTGTCCAAAGCCTTACACTCTTGGAACAATATGAAATCAGATTTGTGATTAAATTGGACAAGGATAAAGTTCACAATAAAGTGAAAAAACTCTATACATTTTTACATTGTGTTGATTTTGTTCTGATTTGTGACATTTGCTTAATTACACTATTAATTCAAAATTCATAATGATTGGGTAACAATATTTGATCATTGAATTTTGTGGTCAAATTTGGCAAAAAATCAATATTCTTGAACTTGGAGGTACTACAGGTTTAGAGTTCATGTGCATATGAAGTTTGACATTTTGGAACTTGAGCATCAGGCTGGCATTGTGATTTAAAAACAAAATCAAACTGTTGGGGGGTCATTGCAACTTCCTTTTAGTAGTATGAAGAAGATTTTGATGACCTTTTCAATCCAATTTTTTCCTCAGAATAGACTGTTTAATAGTTTTATATAGTAAAAGTTTGACAACTACAACATCAATCACTCTAATACACTGCATGACTCAAATAAGTAGCTCAGTCCTGATGTAATATACTCTAATGTCAGCGACATTGTAAAAGCAGCAAATACAGTAAACTCCATTAAAAAATGTGTTCCTGGTACAGATTCAGTTTTGAAGTTTGTATATTATTATATTAAAAATAATTATTATAATATAAATGCATTATTGAAGGATAATGTATGCACATTAGTTTTGGCAGTTATAAAATAGTAATACATGGCATATGTTTGGGCTATTTTGCACATTTAACTTTGGGTCAGATATTTCCAAAATTTCTGAAAATTGTTGAAAATGCTGTAAACAATGGTCGCAAAAGCAACTGAAGTTTAGCATTAGTAGGAGACAAATTGTGACTATCCTACAATAAATTCACCAATGAGACTATGCCAGCCTGTCTCTAATAATTTCTTTGCAAATGTTTTTTTTAACTCTCATAACTTAAAAGTTTGAGTATAGAATAGAAATGCTTTAAAATCTCTCAGAAGGGCAAAAAGATTGGTTGAAAATGTCTGGATGAAGGTATTTTTTCTCTTGTGTTTTCTCTATTAAAAATCCATGTCTTGCTTGTGGTACACTGCAGACAAGACAAAAAAATTAAGATAGGATTCAATACATACTTTGACTCTCAAGCTCAAGGAATTATCTTCAAAGCCTCTAAACATATCTGTTCAGAAAACATTTTTCTTTTGGAGAAAATATAGCCCTGTTAGATGAGCTCTAGATTTATCAAGATGTCTTTCAGTACAATAAAGTTTTGATCTTGCAAACAGATGAACATGGATTTTCAAAATTGTAATACAGAATTTGGTCACATTTTCACTGTTGCTGGTGTGGACCAGTCTCTAAATTGTTTGATTTTACAAATATTTGGTTATTGTGTTTACTGAAAGAGCACAAAGTCAGTATGCATTACATTTGCTTCATGGAGAATTTTACAATATTTTGACAACTATTCTCTTTTCCAAGTCCATATTTCATCGTAAAATTTTGTAATGCATGATAGGTACAGACACATAGTACAATCAACTCTATAATACATTTTAAATATTGATGTTTGATTTGAAATTGTTTGAAATGGGCTTGTAATGTATTTCTTGAGCATAAGATTCAAGTTGTGATTGATATCCTGTCTGGATTGATTTTTAATAGCAAGAATGGAAAAAATTACTTCAGTGTTGTATTTGTTTACTATATGTATTTTCACTTGGGTCAGACCAATATCTAAATATATAAAATTTGGCATTTTTTTTCTACATTGATTTATTTTATTGGCTTCCATTATATTTAAAAAGTGAACATTTTCAGTTTGTTGTCCAAAATGTAAGGAATGTGAATATGGTCAGATCAAAGAAAGATGCATTCATGGAAACTTGTCCAAAGCCTTACACTCTTGGAACAATATGAAATCAGATTTGTGATTAAATTGGACAAGGATAAAGTTCACAATAAAGTGAAAAACTCTATACATTTTTACATTGTGTTGATTTTGTTCTGATTTGTGACATTTGCTTAATTACACTATTAATTCAAAATTCATAATGATTGGGTAACAATATTTGATCATTGAATTTTGTGGTCAAATTTGGCAAAAAATCAATATTCTTGAACTTGGAGGTACTACAGGTTTAGAGTTCATGTGCATATGAAGTTTGACATTTTGGAACTTGAGCATCAGGCTGGCATTGTGATTTAAAAACAAAATCAAACTGTTGGGGGGTCATTGCAACTTCCTTTTAGTAGTATGAAGAAGATTTTGATGACCTTTTCAATCCAATTTTTTCCTCAGAATAGACTGTTTAATAGTTTTATATAGTAAAAGTTTGACAACTACAACATCAATCACTCTAATACACTGCATGACTCAAATAAGTAGCTCAGTCCTGATGTAATATACTCTAATGTCAGCGACATTGTAAAAGCAGCAAATACAGTAAACTCCATTAAAAAATGTGTTCCTGGTACAGATTCAGTTTTGAAGTTTGTATATTATTATATTAAAAATAATTATTATAATATAAATGCATTATTGAAGGATAATGTATGCACATTAGTTTTGGCAGTTATAAAATAGTAATACATGGCAAATGTTTGGGCTATTTTGCACATTTAACTTTGGGTCAGATATTTCCAAAATTTCTGAAAATTGTTGAAAATGCTGTAAACAATGGTCGCAAAAGCAACTGAAGTTTAGCATTAGTAGGAGACAAATTGTGACTATCCTACAATAAATTCACCAATGAGACTATGCCAGCCTGTCTCTAATAATTTCTTTGCAAATGTTTTTTTTAACTCTCATAACTTAAAAGTTTGAGTATAGAATAGAAATG
Source organism: Margaritifera margaritifera (assembly GCA_029931535.1). Classification (NCBI taxonomy): domain Eukaryota; kingdom Metazoa; phylum Mollusca; class Bivalvia; order Unionida; family Margaritiferidae; genus Margaritifera; species Margaritifera margaritifera. The sequence goes on from JAQPZY010001084.1 coordinate 37,630, forward strand.
CTTTAAAATCTCTCAGAAGGGCAAAAAGATTGGTTGAAAATGTCTGGATGAAGGTATTTTTTCTCTTGTGTTTTCTCTATTAAAAATCCATGTCTTGCTTGTGGTACACTGCAGACAAGACAAAAAAATTCAGATAGGATTCAATACATACTTTGACTCTCAAGCTCAAGGAATTATCTTCAAAGCCTCTAAACATATCTGTTCAGAAAACATTTTTCTTTTGGAGAAAATATAGCCCTGTTAGATGAGCTCTAGATTTATCAAGATGTCTTTCAGTACAATAAAGTTTTGATCTTGCAAACAGATGAACATGGATTTTCAAAATTGTAATACAGAATTTGGTCACATTTTCACTGTTGCTGGTGTGGACCAGTCTCTAAATTGTTTGATTTTACAAATATTTGGTTATTGTGTTTACTGAAAGAGCACAAAGTCAGTATGCATTACATTTGCTTCATGGAGAATTTTACAATATTTTGACAACTATTCTCTTTTCCAAGTCCATATTTCATCGTAAAATTTTGTAATGCATGATAGGTACAGACACATAGTACAATCAACTCTATAATACATTTTAAATATTGATGTTTGATTTGAAATTGGTTGAAATGGGCTTGTAATGTATTTCTTGAGCATAAGATTCAAGTTGTGATTGATATCCTGTCTGGATTGATTTTTAATAGCAAGAATGGAAAAAATTACTTCAGTGTTGTATTTGTTTACTATATGTATTTTCACTTGGGTCAGACCAATATCTAAATATATCAAATTTGGCATTTTTTTTCTACATTGATTTATTTTATTGGCTTCCATTATATTTAAAAAGTGAACATTTTCAGTTTGTTGTCCAAAATGTAAGGAATGTGAATATGGTCAGATCAAAGAAAGATGCATTCATGGAAACTTGTCCAAAGCCTTACACTCTTGGAACAATATGAAATCAGATTTGTGATTAAATTGGACAAGGATAAAGTTCACAATAAAGTGAAAAACTCTATACATTTTTACATTGTGTTGATTTTGTTCTGATTTGTGACATTTGCTTAATTACACTATTAATTCAAAATTCATAATGATTGGGTAACAATATTTGATCATTGAATTTTGTGGTCAAATTTGGCAAAAAATCAATATTCTTGAACTTGGAGGTACTATAGGTTTAGAGTTCATGTGCATATGAAGTTTGACATTTTGGAACTTGAGCATCAGGCTGGCATTGTGATTTAAAAACAAAATCAAACTGTTGGGGGGTCATTGCAACTTCCTTTTAGTAGTATGAAGAAGATTTTGATGACCTTTTCAATCCAATTTTTTCCTCAGAACAGACTGTTTAATAGTTTTATATAGTAAAAGTTTGACAACTACAACATCAATCACTCTAATACACTGCATGACTCAAATAAGTAGCTCAGTCCTGATGTAATATACTCTAATGTCAGCGACATTGTAAAAGCAGCAAATACAGTAAACTCCATTAAAAAATGTGTTCCTGGTACAGATTCAGTTTTGAAGTTTGTATATTATTATATTAAAAATAATTATTATAATATAAATGCATTATTGAAGGATAATGTATGCACATTAGTTTTGGCAGTTATAAAATAGTAATACATGGCATATGTTTGGGCTATTTTGCACATTTAACTTTGGGTCAGATATTTCCAAAATTTCTGAAAATTGTTGAAAATGCTGTAAACAATGGTCGCAAAAGCAACTGAAGTTTAGCATTAGTAGGAGACAAATTGTGACTATCCTACAATAAATTCACCAATGAGACTATGCCAGCCTGTCTCTAATAATTTCTTTGCAAATGTTTTTTTTAACTCTCATAACTTAAAAGTTTGAGTATAGAATAGAAATGCTTTAAAATCTCTCAGAAGGGCAAAAAGATTGGTTGAAAATGTCTGGATGAAGGTATTTTTTCTCTTGTGTTTTCTCTATTAAAAATCCATGTCTTGCTTGTGGTACACTGCAGACAAGACAAAAAAATTCAGATAGGATTCAATACATACTTTGACTCTCAAGCTCAAGGAATTATCTTCAAACCCTCTAAACATATCTGTTCAGAAAACATTTTTCTTTTGGAGAAAATATAGCCCTGTTAGATGAGCTCTAGATTTATCAAGATGTCTTTCAGTACAATAAAGTTTTGATCTTGCAAACAGATGAACATGGATTTTCAAAATTGTAATACAGAATTTGGTCACATTTTCACTGTTGCTGGTGTGGACCAGTCTCTAAATTGTTTGATTTTACAAATATTTGGTTATTGTGTTTACTGAAAGAGCACAAAGTCAGTATGCATTACATTTGCTTCATGGAGAATTTTACAATATTTTGACAACTATTCTCTTTTCCAAGTCCATATTTCATCGTAAAATTTTGTAATGCATGATAGGTACAGACACATAGTACAATCAACTCTATAATACATTTTAAATATTGATGTTTGATTTGAAATTGGTTGAAATGGGCTTGTAATGTATTTCTTGAGCATAAGATTCAAGTTGTGATTGATATCCTGTCTGGATTGATTTTTAATAGCAAGAATGGAAAAAATTACTTCAGTGTTGTATTTGTTTACTACATGTATTTTCACTTGGGTCAGACCAATATCTAAATATATAAAATTTGGCATTTATTTTCTACATTGATTTATTTTATTGGCTTCCATTATATTTAAAAAGTGAACATTTTCAGTTTGTTGTCCAAAATGTAAGGAATGTGAATCTATGGTCAGATCAAAGAAAGATGCATTCATGGAAACTTGTCCAAAGCCTTACACTCTTGGAACAATATGAAATCAGATTTGTGATTAAATTGGACAAGGATAAAGTTCACAATAAAGTGAAAAACTCTATACATTTTTACATTGTGTTGATTTTGTTCTGATTTGTGACATTTGCTTAATTACACTATTAATTCAAAATTCATAATGATTGGGTAACAATATTTGATCATTGAATTTTGTGGTCAAATTTGGCAAAAAATCAATATTCTTGAACTTGGAGGTACTACAGGTTTAGAGTTCATGTGCATATGAAGTTTGACATTTTGGAACTTGAGCATCAGGCTGGCATTGTGATTTAAAAACAAAATCAAACTGTTGGGGGGTCATTGCAACTTCCTTTTAGTAGTATGAAGAAGATTTTGATGACCTTTTCAATCCAATTTTTTCCTCAGAATAGACTGTTTAATAGTTTTATATAGTAAAAGTTTGACAACTACAACATCAATCACTCTAATACACTGCATGACTCAAATAAGTAGCTCAGTCCTGATGTAATATACTCTAATGTCAGCGACATTGTAAAAGCAGCAAATACAGTAAACTCCATTAAAAAATGTGTTCCTGGTACAGATTCAGTTTTGAAGTTTGTATATTATTATATTAAAAATAATTATTATAATATAAATGCATTATTGAAGGATAATGTATGCACATTAGTTTTGGCAGTTATAAAATAGTAATACATGGCATATGTTTGGGCTATTTTGCACATTTAACTTTGGGTCAGATATTTCCAAAATTTCTGAAAATTGTTGAAAATGCTGTAAACAATGGTCGCAAAAGCAACTGAAGTTTAGCATTAGTAGGAGACAAATTGTGACTATCCTACAATAAATTCACCAATGAGACTATGCCAGCCTGTCTCTAATAATTTCTTTGCAAATGTTTTTTTTAACTCTCATAACTTAAAAGTTTGAGTATAGAATAGAAATGCTTTAAAATCTCTCAGAAGGGCAAAAAGATTGGTTGAAAATGTCTGGATGAAGGTATTTTTTCTCTTGTGTTTTCTCTATTAAAAATCCATGTCTTGCTTGTGGTACACTGCAGACAAGACAAAAAAATTCAGATAGGATTCAATACATACTTTGACTCTCAAGCTCAAGGAATTATCTTCAAAGCCTCTAAACATATCTGTTCAGAAAACATTTTTCTTTTGGAGAAAATATAGCCCTGTTAGATGAGCTCTAGATTTATCAAGATGTCTTTCAGTACAATAAAGTTTTGATCTTGCAAACAGATGAACATGGATTTTCAAAATTGTAATACAGAATTTGGTCACATTTTCACTGTTGCTGGTGTGGACCAGTCTCTAAATTGTTTGATTTTACAAATATTTGGTTATTGCGTTTACTGAAAGAGCACAAAGTCAGTATGCATTACATTTGCTTCATGGAGAATTTTACAATATTTTGACAACTATTCTCTTTTCCAAGTCCATATTTCATCGTAAAATTTTGTAATGCATGATAGGTACAGACACATAGTACAATCAACTCTATAATACATTTTAAATATTGATGTTTGATTTGAAATTGGTTGAAATGGGCTTGTAATGTATTTCTTGAGCATAAGATTCAAGTTGTGATTGATATCCTGTCTGGATTGATTTTTAATAGCAAGAATGGAAAAAATTACTTCAGTGTTGTATTTGTTTACTATATGTATTTTCACTTGGGTCAGACCAATATCTAAATATATAAAATTTGGCATTTTTTTTCTACATTGATTTATTTTATTGGCTTCCATTATATTTAAAAAGTGAACATTTTCAGTTTGTTGTCCAAAATGTAAGGAATGTGAATATGGTCAGATCAAAGAAAGATGCATTCATGGAAACTTGTCCAAAGCCTTACACTCTTGGAACAATATGAAATCAGATTTGTGATTAAATTGGACAAGGATAAAGTTCACAATAAAGTGAAAAACTCTATACATTTTTACATTGTGTTGATTTTGTTCTGATTTGTGACATTTGCTTAATTACACTATTAATTCAAAATTCATAATGATTGGGTAACAATATTTGATCATTGAATTTTGTGGTCAAATTTGGCAAAAAATCAATATTCTTGAACTTGGAGGTACTATAGGTTTAGAGTTCATGTGCATATGAAGTTTGACATTTTGGAACTTGAGCATCAGGCTGGCATTGTGATTTAAAAACAAAATCAAACTGTTGGGGGGTCATTGCAACTTCCTTTTAGTAGTATGAAGAAGATTTTGATGACCTTTTCAATCCAATTTTTTCCTCAGAATAGACTGTTTAATAGTTTTATATAGTAAAAGTTTGACAACTACAACATCAATCACTCTAATACACTGCATGACTCAAATAAGTAGCTCAGTCCTGATGTAATATACTCTAATGTCAGCGACATTGTAAAAGCAGCAAATACAGTAAACTCCATTAAAAAATGTGTTCCTGGTACAGATTCAGTTTTGAAGTTTGTATATTATTATATTAAAAATAATTATTATAATATAAATGCATTATTGAAGGATAATGTATGCACATTAGTTTTGGCAGTTATAAAATAGTAATACATGGCATATGTTTGGGCTATTTTGCACATTTAACTTTGGGTCAGATATTTCCAAAATTTCTGAAAATTGTTGAAAATGCTGTAAACAATGGTCGCAAAAGCAACTGAAGTTTGGCATTAGTAGGAGACAAATTGTGACTATCCTACAATAAATTCACCAATGAGACTATGCCAGCCTGTCTCTAATAATTTCTTTGCAAATGTTTTTTTTAACTCTCATAACTTAAAAGTTTGAGTATAGAATAGAAATGCTTTAAAATCTCTCAGAAGGGCAAAAAGATTGGTTGAAAATGTCTGGATGAAGGTATTTTTTCTCTTGTGTTTTCTCTATTAAAAATCCATGTCTTGCTTGTGGTACACTGCAGACAAGACAAAAAAATTAAGATAGGATTCAATACATACTTTGACTCTCAAGCTCAAGGAATTATCTTCAAAGCCTCTAAACATATCTGTTCAGAAAACATTTTTCTTTTGGAGAAAATATAGCCCTGTTAGATGAGCTCTAGATTTATCAAGATGTCTTTCAGTACAATAAAGTTTTGATCTTGCAAACAGATGAACATGGATTTTCAAAATTGTAATACAGAATTTGGTCACATTTTCACTGTTGCTGGTGTGGACCAGTCTCTAAATTGTTTGATTTTACAAATATTTGGTTATTGTGTTTACTGAAAGAGCACAAAGTCAGTATGCATTACATTTGCTTCATGGAGAATTTTACAATATTTTGACAACTATTCTCTTTTCCAAGTCCATATTTCATCGTAAAATTTTGTAATGCATGATAGGTACAGACACATAGTACAATCAACTCTATAATACATTTTAAATATTGATGTTTGATTTGAAATTGGTTGAAATGGGCTTGTAATGTATTTCTTGAGCATAAGATTCAAGTTGTGATTGATATCCTGTCTGGATTGATTTTTAATAGCAAGAATGGAAAAAATTACTTCAGTGTTGTATTTGTTTACTATATGTATTTTCACTTGGGTCAGACCAATATCTAAAAATATAAAATTTGGCATTTTTTTTCTACATTGATTTATTTTATTGGCTTCCATTATATTTAAAAAGTGAACATTTTCAGTTTGTTGTCCAAAATGTAAGGAATGTGAATCTATGGTCAGATCAAAGAAAGATGCATTCATGGAAACTTGTCCAAAGCCTTACACTCTTGGAACAATATGAAATCAGATTTGTGATTAAATTGGACAAGGATAAAGTTCACAATAAAGTGAAAAACTCTATACATTTTTACATTGTGTTGATTTTGTTCTGATTTGTGACATTTGCTTAATTACACTATTAATTCAAAATTCATAATGATTGGGTAACAATATTTGATCATTGAATTTTGTGGTCAAATTTGGCAAAAAATCAATATTCTTGAACTCGGAGGTACTACAGGTTTAGAGTTCATGTGCATATGAAGTTTGACATTTTGTAACTTGGGCATCAGGCTGGCATTGTGATTTAAAAACAAAATCAAACTGTTTTGGGGGTCATTGCAACTTCCTTTTTAGTAGTTTGAAGAAGATTTTGATGACCTTTTCAATCCAATTTTTTTCTTCAAAATAGACAGTTTAATAGTTTTATATCGTAAAAGTTTGACAACTACAACATCAATCACTCTAATACACTGCATGACTCAAATAAGTAGCTCAGTCCTGATGTAATATACTCTAATGTCAGCGACATTGTAAAAGCAGCAAATACAGTAAACTCCATTAAAAAATGTGTTCCTGGTACAGATTCAGTTTTGAAGTTTGTATATTATTATATTAAAAATAATTATTATAATATAAATGCATTATTGAAGGATAATGTATGCACATTAGTTTTGGCAGTTATAAAATAGTAATACATGGCATATGTTTGGGCTATTTTGCACATTTAACTTTGGGTCAGATATTTCCAAAATTTCTGAAAATTGTTGAAAATGCTGTAAACAATGGTCGCAAAAGCAACTAAAGTTTAGCATTAGTAGGAGACAAATTGTGACTATCCTACAATAAATTCACCAATGAGACTATGCCAGCCTGTCTCTAATAATTTCTTTGCAAATGTTTTTTTTAACTCTCATAACTTAAAAGTTTGAGTATAGAATAGAAATGCTTTAAAATCTCTCAGAAGGGCAAAAAGATTGGTTGAAAATGTCTGGATGAAGGTATTTTTTCTCTTGTGTTTTCTCTATTAAAAATCCATGTCTTGCTTGTGGTACACTGCAGACAAGACAAAAAAATTAAGATAGGATTCAATACATACTTTGACTCTCAAGCTCAAGGAATTATCTTCAAAGCCTCTAAACATATCTGTTCAGAAAACATTTTTCTTTTGGAGAAAATATAGCCCTGTTAGATGAGCTCTAGATTTATCAAGATGTCTTTCAGTACAATAAAGTTTTGATCTTGCAAACAGATGAACATGGATTTTCAAAATTGTAATACAGAATTTGGTCACATTTTCACTGTTGCTGGTGTGGACCAGTCTCTAAATTGTTTGATTTTACAAATATTTGGTTATTGTGTTTACTGAAAGAGCACAAAGTCAGTATGCATTACATTTGCTTCATGGAGAATTTTACAATATTTTGACAACTATTCTCTTTTCCAAGTCCATATTTCATCGTAAAATTTTGTAATGCATGATAGGTACAGACACATAGTACAATCAACTCTATAATACATTTTAAATATTGATGTTTGATTTGAAATTGGTTGAAATGGGCTTGTAATGTATTTCTTGAGCATAAGATTCAAGTTGTGATTGATATCCTGTCTGGATTGATTTTTAATAGCAAGAATGGAAAAAATTACTTCAGTGTTGTATTTGTTTACTATATGTATTTTCACTTGGGTCAGACCAATATCTAAATATATAAAATTTGGCATTTTTTTTCTACATTGATTTATTTTATTGGCTTCCATTATATTTAAAAAGTGAACATTTTCAGTTTGTTGTCCAAAATGTAAGGAATGTGAATATGGTCAGATCAAAGAAAGATGCATTCATGGAAACTTGTCCAAAGCCTTACACTCTTGGAACAATATGAAATCAGATTTGTGATTAAATTGGACAAGGATAAAGTTCACAATAAAGTGAAAAACTCTATACATTTTTACATTGTGTTGATTTTGTTCTGATTTGTGACATTTGCTTAATTACACTATTAATTCAAAATTCATAATGATTGGGTAACAATATTTGATCATTGAATTTTGTGGTCAAATTTGGAAAAAAATCAATATTCTTGTACTTGTGGTACACTGCAGACAAGACAAAAAAATTAAGATAGGATTCAATACATACTTTGACTCTCAAGCTCAAGGAATTATCTTCAAAGCCTCTAAACATATCTGTTCAGAAAACATTTTTCTTTTGGAGAAAATATAGCCCTGTTAGATGAGCTCTAGATTTATCAAGATGTCTTTCAGTACAATAAAGTTTTGATCTTGCAAACAGATGAACATGGATTTTCAAAATTGTAATACAGAATTTGGTCACATTTTCACTGTTGCTGGTGTGGACCAGTCTCTAAATTGTTTGATTTTACAAATATTTGGTTATTGTGTTTACTGAAAGAGCACAAAGTCAGTATGCATTACATTTGCTTCATGGAGAATTTTACAATATTTTGACAACTATTCTCTTTTCCAAGTCCATATTTCATCGTAAAATTTTGTAATGCATGATAGGTACAGACACATAGTACAATCAACTCTATAATACATTTTAAATATTGATGTTTGATTTGAAATTGGTTGAAATGGGCTTGTAATGTATTTCTTGAGCATAAGATTCAAGTTGTGATTGATATCCTGTCTGGATTGATTTTTAATAGCAAGAATGGAAAAAATTACTTCAGTGTTGTATTTGTTTACTATATGTATTTTCACTTGGGTCAGACCAATATCTAAATATATAAAATTTGGCATTTTTTTTCTACATTGATTTATTTTATTGGCTTCCATTATATTTAAAAAGTGAACATTTTCAGTTTGTTGTCCAAAATGTAAGGAATGTGAATATGGTCAGATCAAAGAAAGATGCATTCATGGAAACTTGTCCAAAGCCTTACACTCTTGGAACAATATGAAATCAGATTTGTGATTAAATTGGACAAGGATAAAGTTCACAATAAAGTGAAAAACTCTATACATTTTTACATTGTGTTGATTTTGTTCTGATTTGTGACATTTGCTTAATTACACTATTAATTCAAAATTCATAATGATTGGGTAACAATATTTGATCATTGAATTTTGTGGTCAAATTTGGAAAAAAATCAATATTCTTGAACTCGGAGGTACTACAGGTTTAGAGTTCATGTGCATATGAAGTTTGACATTTTGGAACTTGAGCATCAGGCTGGCATTGTGATTTAAAAACAAAATCAAACTGTTGGGGGGTCATTGCAACTTCCTTTTAGTAGTATGAAGAAGATTTTGATGACCTTTTCAATCCAATTTTTTCCTCAGAATAGACTGTTTAATAGTTTTATATAGTAAAAGTTTGACAACTACAACATCAATCACTCTAATACACTGCATGACTCAAATAAGTAGCTCAGTCCTGATGTAATATACTCTAATGTCAGCGACATTGTAAAAGCAGCAAATACAGTAAACTCCATTAAAAAATGTGTTCCTGGTACAGATTCAGTTTTGAAGTTTGTATATTATTATATTAAAAATAATTATTATAATATAAATGCATTATTGAAGGATAATGTATGCACATTAGTTTTGGCAGTTATAAAATAGTAATACATGGCATATGTTTGGGCTATTTTGCACATTTAACTTTGGGTCAGATATTTCCAAAATTTCTGAAAATTGTTGAAAATGCTGTAAACAATGGTCGCAAAAGCAACTGAAGTTTAGCATTAGTAGGAGACAAATTGTGACTATCCTACAATAAATTCACCAATGAGACTATGCCAGCCTGTCTCTAATAATTTCTTTGCAAATGTTTTTTTTTAACTCTCATAACTTAAAAGTTTGAGTATAGAATAGAAATGCTTTAAAATCTCTCAGAAGGGCAAAAAGATTGGTTGAAAATGTCTGGATGAAGGTATTTTTTCTCTTGTGTTTTCTCTATTAAAAATCCATGTCTTGCTTGTGGTACACTGCAGACAAGACAAAAAAATTAAGATAGGATTCAATACATACTTTGACTCTCAAGCTCAAGGAATTATCTTCAAAGCCTCTAAACATATCTGTTCAGAAAACATTTTTCTTTTGGAGAAAATATAGCCCTGTTAGATGAGCTCTAGATTTATCAAGATGTCTTTCAGTACAATAAAGTTTTGATCTTGCAAACAGATGAACATGGATTTTCAAAATTGTAATACAGAATTTGGTCACATTTTCACTGTTGCTGGTGTGGACCAGTCTCTAAATTGTTTGATTTTACAAATATTTGGTTATTGTGTTTACTGAAAGAGCACAAAGTCAGTATGCATTACATTTGCTTCATGGAGAATTTTACAATATTTTGACAACTATTCTCTTTTCCAAGTCCATATTTCATCGTAAAATTTTGTAATGCATGATAGGTACAGACACATAGTACAATCAACTCTATAATACATTTTAAATATTGATGTTTGATTTGAAATTGGTTGAAATGGGCTTGTAATGTATTTCTTGAGCATAAGATTCAAGTTGTGATTGATATCCTGTCTGGATTGATTTTTAATAGCAAGAATGGAAAAAATTACTTCAGTGTTGTATTTGTTTACTATATGTATTTTCACTTGGGTCAGACCAATATCTAAAAATATAAAATTTGGCATTTTTTTTCTACATTGATTTATTTTATTGGCTTCCATTATATTTAAAAAGTGAACATTTTCAGTTTGTTGTCCAAAATGTAAGGAATGTGAATCTATGGTCAGATCAAAGAAAGATGCATTCATGGAAACTTGTCCAAAGCCTTACACTCTTGGAACAATATGAAATCAGATTTGTGATTAAATTGGACAAGGATAAAGTTCACAATAAAGTGAAAAACTCTATACATTTTTACATTGTGTTGATTTTGTTCTGATTTGTGACATTTGCTTAATTACACTATTAATTCAAAATTCATAATGATTGGGTAACAATATTTGGTCATTGAATTTTGTGGTCAAATTTGGCAAAAAATCAATATTCTTGAACTCGGAGGTACTACAGGTTTAGAGTTCATGTGCATATGAAGTTTGACATTTTGGAACTTGAGCATCAGGCTGGCATTGTGATTTAAAAACAAAATCAAACTGTTGGGGGGTCATTGCAACTTCCTTTTTAGTAGTATGAAGAAGATTTTGATGACCTTTTCAATCCAATTTTTTCCTCAGAATAGACTGTTTAATAGTTTTATATAGTAAAAGTTTGACAACTACAACATCAATCACTCTAATACACTGCATGACTCAAATAAGTAGCTCAGTCCTGATGTAATATACTCTAATGTCAGCGACATTGTAAAAGCAGCAAATACAGTAAACTCCATTAAAAAATGTGTTCCTGGTACAGATTCAGTTTTGAAGTTTGTATATTATTATATTGAAAATAATTATTATAATATAAATGCATTATTGAAGGATAATGTATGCACATTAGTTTTGGCAGTTATAAAATAGTAATACATGGCATATGTTTGGGCTATTTTGCACATTTAACTTTGGGTCAGATATTTCCAAAATTTCTGAAAATTGTTGAAAATGCTGTAAAAAATGGCCACAAAAGCAACTGAAATTTGGCATTAGTAGGAGACAAATTGTGACTATCCTACAATAAATTCACCAATGAGACTAGGCCAACATGTCTCTAATAATTTCTTTGCAAATGTTTTTTTTTAACTCTCATAACTTAAAAGTTTGAGTATAGAATAGAAATGCTTTAAAATCTCTCAGAAGGGCAAAAAGATTGGTTGAAAATGTCTGGATGAAGGTATTTTTTCTCTTGTGTTTTCTCTATTAAAAATCCATGTCTTGCTTGTGGTACACTGCAGACAAGACAAAAAAATTAAGATAGGATTCAATACATACTTTGACTCTCAAGCTCAAGGAATTATCTTCAAAGCCTCTAAACATATCTGTTCAGAAAACATTTTTCTTTTGGAGAAAATATAGCCCTGTTAGATGAGCTCTAGATTTATCAAGATGTCTTTCAGTACAATAAAGTTTTGATCTTGCAAACAGATGAACATGGATTTTCAAAATTGTAATACAGAATTTGGTCACATTTTCACTGTTGCTGGTGTGGACCAGTCTCTAAATTGTTTGATTTTACAAATATTTGGTTATTGTGTTTACTGAAAGAGCACAAAGTCAGTATGCATTACATTTGCTTCATGGAGAATTTTACAATATTTTGACAACTATTCTCTTTTCCAAGTCCATATTTCATCGTAAAATTTTGTAATGCATGATAGGTACAGACACATAGTACAATCAACTCTATAATACATTTTAAATATTGATGTTTGATTTGAAATTGGTTGAAATGGGCTTGTAATGTATTTCTTGAGCATAAGATTCAAGTTGTGATTGATATCCTGTCTGGATTGATTTTTAATAGCAAGAATGGAAAAAATTACTTCAGTGTTGTATTTGTTTACTATATGTATTTTCACTTGGGTCAGACCAATATCTAAAAATATAAAATTTGGCATTTTTTTTCTACATTGATTTATTTTATTGGCTTCCATTATATTTAAAAAGTGAACATTTTCAGTTTGTTGTCCAAAATGTAAGGAATGTGAATCTATGGTCAGATCAAAGAAAGATGCATTCATGGAAACTTGTCCAAAGCCTTACACTCTTGGAACAATATGAAATCAGATTTGTGATTAAATTGGACAAGGATAAAGTTCACAATAAAGTGAAAAACTCTATACATTTTTACATTGTGTTGATTTTGTTCTGATTTGTGACATTTGCTTAATTACACTATTAATTCAAAATTCATAATGATTGGGTAACAATATTTGGTCATTGAATTTTGTGGTCAAATTTGGCAAAAAAATCAATATTCTTGAACTCGGAGGTACTAAAGGTTTAGAGTTCATGTGCATATGAAGTTTGACATTTTGGAACTTGAGCATCAGGCTGGCATTGTGATTTAAAAACAAAATCAAACTGTTGGGGGGTCATTGCAACTTCCTTTTTAGTAGTTTGAAGAAGATTTTGATGACCTTTTCAATCCAATTTTTTTCTTCAAAATAGACTGTTTAATAGTTTTATATAGTAAAAGTTTGACAACTACAACATCAATCACTCTAATACACTGCATGACTCAAATAAGTAGCTCAGTCCTGATGTAATATACTCTAATGTCAGCGACATTGTAAAAGCAGCAAATACAGTAAACTCCATTAAAAAATGTGTTCCTGGTACAGATTCAGTTTTGAAGTTTGTATATTATTATATTGAAAATAATTATTATAATATAAATGCATTATTGAAGGATAATGTATGCACATTAGTTTTGGCAGTTATAAAATAGTAATACATGGCATATGTTTGGGCTATTTTGCACATTTAACTTTGGGTCAGATATTTCCAAAATTTCTGAAAATTGTTGAAAATGCTGTAAAAAATGGCCACAAAAGCAACTGAAATTTGGCATTAGTAGGAGACAAATTGTGACTATCCTACAATAAATTCACCAATGAGACTAGGCCAACATGTCTCAAATAATTTCTTTGCAAATGTTTTTTTTAACTCTCTTAACTTAAAAGTTTGAGTATAGAATAGACATGCTTTAAAATCTCTCAGAAGGGCACAAAGATTGGTTGAAAATGTCTGGATGAAGATATTTTTTTCTCTTGTGTTTTCTCTATTAAAAATCCATGTCTTGCTTGTGGTACACTGCAGACAAGACAAAAAAATTAAGATAGGATTCAATACATACTTTGACTCTCAAGCTCAAGGAATTATCTTCAAAGCCTCTAAACATATCTGTTCAGAAAACATTTTTCTTTTGGAGAAAATATAGCCCTGTTAGATGAGCTCTAGATTTATCAAGATGTCTTTCAGTACAATAAAGTTTTGATCTTGCAAACAGATGAACATGGATTTTCAAAATTGTAATACAGAATTTGGTCACATTTTCACTGTTGCTGGTGTGGACCAGTCTCTAAATTGTTTGATTTTACAAATATTTGGTTATTGTGTTTACTGAAAGAGCACAAAGTCAGTATGCATTACATTTGCTTCATGGAGAATTTTACAATATTTTGACAACTATTCTCTTTCCCAAGTCCATATTTCATCATAAAATTTTGTAATGCATGATAGATACAGACACATAGTACAATCAACTCTATAATACATTTTAAATATTGATGTTTGATTTGAAATTGGTTGAAATGGGCTTGTAATGTATTTCTTGAGCATAAGATTCAAGTTGTGATTGATATCCTGTCTGGATTGATTTTTAATAGCAAGAATGGAAAAAATTACTTCAGTGTTGTATTTGTTTACTATATGTATTTTCACTTGGGTCAGACCAATATCTAAATATATAAAATTTGGCATTTTTTTTCTATATTGATTTATTTTATTGGCTTCCATTATATTTAAAAAGTGAACATTTTCAGTTTGTTGTCCAAAATCTAAGGAATGTGAATCTATGGTCAGAGCAAAGAAAGATGCATTCATGGAAACTTGTCCAAAGCCTTACACTCTTGGAACAATATGAAATCAGATTTGTGATTAAATTGGACAAGGATAAAGTTCACAATAAAGTGAAAAACTCGATATATTTTTACATTGTGTTGATTTTGTTCTGATTTGAGATATTTGTTTAATTACACTTTTAATTCAAAATTCATAATGATTGGGTAACAATATTTGATCATTGAATTTTGTGTTCTGATTGCTCAAATGACAATTTTCTTTAACTTTGAGGTTCTACATGTTTAGAGTTCATGTGCATATGAGGGTTTGTGAGCTCGAGTATCAGGCTGGCACTGATTTTTAAACAAATGTGACAAAATCAAACTGTTGGGGGTGATAGCAGCTTTCTATTAGGGGTATAAAGAAGATTTTGAGGACCTTTTCAGTCCAACATTTTGTGAAAATAGGCAATGTTTGATAGTTTTATATAGTAAAAGTTTGACAACTCCAACAACAATAACTTAGATACACGGCATGACTTGGAAAACTAGCTCAGTCCTGATGTAATACTCTAACGCAGTTGTTACCAAACTTTTTTGATCGCAACCCAAAATATCGTCTTTCGCGACCCAAAATGCAGTACCAGTGTAGGGTTGCGACCTGGAGTTTGGGAACCACTGCTCCAATGTCTGTGACATTGTAAAAGCAGAAACTACAAAGTAGACTTCAACCAAAATTTGGTCCTGGTGCAGATTCAGTTTTGAAGTTTGATTTATTATTACATTAAAAATAATTTATGACTAATATAAATGACTTATTGAAGGATACTGTATACACATTAGTTCTGGAAATCAATATCAGGCTTCCTTAAATCACTGTATTTGCCAGATATGAAAACCAGTTCAGAGGTTTTTACTGGCACATACTCGGCAACCAGGCATTGGTTATAGGATATCCCAAATATCGTGATTTAAAATTGCTTTCGATTTGTTGATCTATTTAAATGTAAAATAAGCACCTTAATGAAGTTGGTTATATGGGGGTAAAGAAGGGCAACTTGATTCTTTCATGAACAATATTGTGCTAAATTTCCAAGACTGGCTTCTCAGTACAGATGCATGTTTGTAATTCTAAAGAATTTTTTTTTTTTTGTAATTGGAAGGCTTATATATGCCTAGATGAGACAATAATAAGTATCAGTTTTACTGCTTGGGAGAGCACTACTCGCCATGTCAAAGTATAAGCATAATAAGGAGGAAAATTGTAACCCTTGGCAAGTGTTTGCAGACAAGAGATTTGCCATATATTAGCATGAAGCAACGTGTTGATGGATTTTTGACATCATTGAAAATAGTGCATCTTGGAGGGAGGTACACCTGATTTTGGGCTCATCTGCAGTGAGTTTCTTACAGCCATGTGTGACAGCAATCATGTCAAAAGGATAGAACTGAAGTGTTTGTCACAGGAAAGTGACTTTCCAGCCAAAGCAGTACAGTGTATATGGATTATTCATGCAAAACGTACATGATAAATTCCTGGACCATGCCATTTCCAATGCATTCACTGTGTTTGAGCCTAACACTATTACTGCAAATGCTAGTGACATGCCACAGCTGGGTAATGATCACATGGACACTTGGATTGCTCATTATGGTCAACAAAGAGAGAGAAGTGACTTAGTCATCAGTGCCGATGAAGTAACGAGTGGGGGATTTTCAAGTAGATTGTTTAAAACAATTATAGAGGACTGCAAGCAAATGAATTGCTGACAAAAGTTGTTCCAACGAAAGGACGGTACCTGAATGTGATTTTTTTATAGAGATTTCACAGGTACTTCCAGTGTCCAGTGAGGAGTGTGGATGCAGATTTTCACACCCAAATTTATCAGAACAAAAATGCAGTGCAGGCTCAGTGTTGATACTCTTGGTGAACTTGTGAGAATAAATCTTGTTGCTGTTGATATAAATACCTTGATCTGATGCCAGAAGTCAGGAAGTGGAAGGGAAATCAAAACAGACATCTGTATCAAGAAAACAAAGAGAATGATTTTGTCAAACTGACAAAATTTATATGAGTGGATTTACAATGGTGCAAATGTGGGAACATTATGATCACTGACAGGAACACTAACTACATTTTCCTTAAAAAAAAACAACTGACAACCTTGTGTGGAAATCCATAGCAAATGATAGGGATACAGTTGTGGTTTGCTGCTACCACCTGATGAGACCTATGTAGGGGTTGAAACATTGTATTTTTAATGAATATATATTACAAACAGCAGATTCATCTGTGTCTATGAAGTCTGTAAAATAAAGTCAAAATGTCCAGTTGAACTTGGGGGTGGGGTGGATTTAAGGATCCCTGATAAACTTTTCCACATGTAATCTGATCAGATATGTCCAGTTTTCATTTTGGTCACAGTGTAGAGATTATCTGACATGCCAGGAGACGTACCATATTTTTTGCATAGTTTGTACATTTAACTTTGGTCACAGATTTCCACATTTTCTGAGAATTTACAAAAATGTCATAAAAAAAGGCCACAGAAGCATCTGAAGTACTGTATTAGGATGAGAAACATTTTGATCATTGTACAATAAATTCACCAATGAGACTATGCCAGCCTGTCTCTAGTCATTTCTTTGCAAATGGTTTTCAAACTCTCTTAACTGAAAAGTTAGAGTATAGAATAGAGAAATTAAATGCTTTAAAATCAATGTGTAGGGCAAGCAGATTGGTTGAACATGTCTGGATGGAGGTATTTTTTCTCTTGTGTTTTCTCTATTAAAAATCCATGTCTTGTCTGTGGTGTACTGCAGACAAGAGAAAAATAACTTGGATAGGATTCAGTACATACTTTGACTCTCAGGCTCAAGAAATTCACTTCAAAGTCTCCAACCCAACCTGCTTAGAAAGAAAACGTTTTAGAGAGAAGAAGACAAAAAGCACTTTTAGATAAGTGCTAGATATATCAAGTTGTCTTTGAAGAGGATATATTTATGATCTTACAAACATGCAAATGAGTGGATTTTCAAGATTGTGTTCAAAATTTTGGTCAGATTTTCAGAGTTACAAGTTTGGACCAGTCCCTAAATTGATTGATTTTACAAATGTGTGGTTATTAAAATTTCCATTAAGAGCACAAAGTAGGTATACATTATATGTGCTGCTTACAATGTTTGACAGCATGTTGACAAATATTCTCTCTGCCCACTTTGTATTTTAGCCTAATTTTGTAATGTGAGAAAGGTATATAAACATACATGTGACAGAACCTGACACCAAACCAGTAGGTTTACAAATTTTGATCGGTAGATTGGTATCTAACCAGCAGATTGTTATCAAAATAAATTGTATGGGGTTTTAAGGGAATTGAAAAGAAAAAAAAGAAGTGCATGGTTTGCCATAATATGTACTCTTCATACTAAAACAAAACGGCAAGTTTTGAACATCAAACAGATTCTAATGGAAAATGTTATAATACTATTTATTACGAGTCAGTGTATTGTCAATTACATGAAAAAGGATGAGTTATATATCTCATAGTTCACTGCAAAGATTTTTTAAATATCAAATCCACATGTATGAGTTGGACTTGAGATGTATTCCTGAGCCTCATTTCTTGGTGGTTTTTTAGCATTGTGAGAAAGTGCACGTTTTTGACATTTTTACAGGAATTGAACTAAAAAATAGATGAGCTGCCCTTAAATGTTCTTCTAAAAACATCTTAAACAACATAATAACAATTAAACAATAGACAAATAAAAATAGGTTTTTCACCTGAAATGATTTTTTATCTCGCCTTTATTCAGAGACTTGAAAGCCATCATATATTGCCTTTGATCCCTTTCTTACTTGTAAGACTTGATAGAACATCCTGCATTTAGCCTTAAACTCTCCAAATTACAATAATAATGTAATCAATTGACAGCTTGTCGAGTACACTAGATAAAACATCACCCATTTGGTCTTAGACTTGTCAGATTGCAACAATAATGTAATCAAATAAGAGTTTGTTGAGTAAACTTTTAACCTTAGTTCAATTGCTCAGCCACACATCATTGCACTAGTTATTGTGCTACAGCATTTCAAGTCCCCAGTAGACTGCTTCCCACTCGTTTCTGTAATGTGGGGATAGAATGAGTAAAAAATACTGTTTCTGTTGTCTTAAAAAAAATGGATATTTTTTAACCTTCAATTTTTCAAAAGTGGTAGATTTTAACTATAAAATGGTATGTGCAGTAGACCGCTTTTAAAACAGTATTTTTGTCCTACTGCCGGTAGAATCAGATGTATGATGGAAACAGGAAAATGATAGTTTCATCAGGAAACATTTTGAACTTTGCCAATTCAGCATGTTTTCTCAAAGACGAAAGGGTAACAGTAACCGTGCATACATGTACAGTATATGTCAGTCAGTCATGAAGTTTCTTTGTTTTGTGCAATGTGCTGTCTTGGGAGAATTCTACTGTACTTAGTTGGGCATGGGGAGATAATCCATAATTTATCTGGGAAGTATGCAGCAAACAACTTGTTTTTCTGGGCACTCTTTTAGTTGAGACAAAAGTGGCTGGATGCAGGAGTACAAAGGATTATAGTGGTTATTATGTTTTTCACCATCAGTAAAATGTTTGTTTTTCACCATCAGTGAAAGGTGTGGCTTTTGCAAGTTGCATGTACAGCAACATTATCAAGGAGTTTGATTGACAAAAATAGCTTCCCATTTTAAGATGATTCACTAGTTATCAATAGTATATCTGCACTCCAAGCTTAATAATCAACTTGGAAAAAGAAGAATAAAAAACAAAAATCTGGGTATGATTGAAGATTTCTTAACTTTTGTATTGATATAATGGGTCTACTATAATTTTAAACAAAAATATATTTATAATTTTGACAATCCTTGGTAGTATTGTATTGATATAATGGGTCTACTATAATTTTAAACTTTTGTATATATATAATGGGTCTACTATAATTTTAAACAAAAATATGTTTATTATTTTGACAATCCTTGGTAGTATTGATATAATGGGTCTACTATAATTTAAACAAAAATATGTTTATAATTTTGACAATCCTTGGTAGTATTGTATTGATATAATGGGTCTACTATCATTTAAAAAAAAAAATATATGTTGATAATTTTGACAGTCCTTGGTAGTATTGTATCGATATAATGGGTCTAATATAATTTTAAACAAAAATATGTTTATAATTTTGACATCTTTTTAATACAGTATTGATATGATGGGTCTACTATAATTTTAAAAAAAATATGTTTATAATTTTGAAATTTTTTTAATACAGTATGACATTTTATTTATTTTATATGTTCACTGATGCTTGTGTATTACGAACTTGAAACTTAGATATTCAGAATAACTCAATTCTTTACTGTTAAGCCAAATTGTTGTCACATTGTGCTGTATATACTGTATATATTGTACATAACAGCAGGTGTCAAGGTAGATTAGTTCCTGTAACTAATTGAGTTACCTTTTCTAAATAGTCCTTATCCTTATTATTATTATTATTATTATTATTATTATTATTATTATTATATCAAAGCTAGCACATCTTCATAAAAGAGCATTCGGGCTAATATCAATCCAAACAGAACTACAGAAAACTTGGCTGGCAAGTTAAAAATATTACCTGTTAAAGATCGAATCCATATGAGAAAAGCCAAGTGAATGTACAAGATATCCAATAAATGTGTTCCTGTCTATTTACAGTCACTATTCCAGTATAGGCTACCTGGTAACACTTCCCACCAGAGATCCATGTCCACCAAACAATTTAAAATTACCAAACCAAATAAGGAATTATTCCAAAGAAGTTTCCAATACTCATGAATAGTATTCCAGTTGAAATTGGAAATGTCCACTTTATTTCCTTCTTCCAAACTCGATATATCTAGTGGCTTCAGAGATGTAGTTAAAATGAGAATGAAAACAACTGTATTTGTAGTGATGAATGCCTCTGGGCATCATTAAATATACTACCCATCTATTTGGCACTAACTGCATATTGCATGTATATTGACCATGTGGTTTCATATGTATGAATGAGTGTCTGTATGTATGGAGGAAAGAAAGGAAAGGATGAATATATTGTTGTATATGCATGCTGCTGTGTATATGTATGCATATGTGTGTGTATATGTGTGAGTCTGTATATAAATATGTTCCTTTGTATGAGGGCCTCAAGGTAGATTAGTTCTTCAGCTAATTGTGTTACCCTCTTTAAATAAGTCATTATTGTTATTGTTATTATGAAATAGCTAAATTTGGCACTATACTACTATCATGTACTTGTACTGCTAAGGTTAGACCTAGTTTTTGTAACAGTTTGGTATTTATCTGGTACTAGTTTTTGTAACAGTTTGGTATTTATCTGGTAAAACAATGAAAATATTTTGTTAAAAAAACCTACAAGAGCATTGAATCCTTTTCAAGAGAAAGTGACCACAAGACCATAACTTCATATGGGCACCTAGTTAGGTCCAGATAGTGGCATATCCTGGTTAGTTCAGATACTTTTTCAAGGGGGAAAAAAAACAAAAACACAAAAAAAAACTAATATTGGCCATTGTTTTGAATCCATGGAGCTAAAGATTCAGGTGAAACAATACCATGCATTCATTTTTATAAGCAATATTGGAAAAATCTATTGGAGTTCTGACACCTTTCCTCAACTTTCTCTTCTTTGTTCAGTCATGCCAATGTCATCAGCTGAATGAAATCAGTGTATGGAAAAGAAAATTCAGTTCAAGAGGAATCTTAGAAAGTTAACGGATAATTTTGATGTTACAAAATCAGACCCAGTGACCCTGGGGATATAGAATAGGCATTATGCGCCCTTCTACATGTTGTAAGAGGCAACTATAAAGAAATGCGGTTTGTCCTTCTACATGTTGTAAGAGGCAACTATAAAGAAATGCAGTTTGCCCTTCTACATGTTGTAAGAGGCCACTATAAAGAAATGCGGTTTGCCCAGGGATGCATCCAGTGATGAGGTAACTTTCCAGCTGAGAAGGTCTTGGGTGTTATTTTTAAGAGTGCAGGATATTGAAAAAATTGGACTTTGTTTTTTTAAGATTTTAATGATTTTGAGCTTTTTTGTGCCTTACATGGGGAGACCTAAACTTACTCGGCAGTGTATAGCCAAGATTTTGCTGATCTGCCATTAAACCTTATTCATACACATTGTGAAACTAGAAAAGACTGCACAGAAAAAGTGGCTGTCCATACTTTGAATTATTTTTGTGAACATTCCTTTTTGTGAAGAAGAGAAACAAAAGTTTAAAAGGAGTGCAATTTCAATCAAAGTTGTCCCTCACTATAAAACCCCTCAGTATACTGCTGTCTATTATAATGTGTATGGCAGGGATCTCGCTATAAAATCCCTCAGTATACTGCTGTCTCTTATAATGTGTATGGCAGGGATCTGACTATAAAATCCCTCAGTATACTGCTGTCTTTTATAATGTGTATATGGCAGGGATCTGACTATAAAACCCCTCAGTATACTGCTGTCTATAATGTGTATAGCAGGGATCTCGCTATAAAATTCCTCAGTATACTGCTGTCTATTATAATGTGTATATGGCAGAGATCTGACTTTCAAACCCATGAGTATACTGCTGTCTATTATAATGTGTGTATGGCAGGGATCTGACTATCAAACCCATGAGTATACTGCTGTCTATTATAATGTGTGTATGGCAGGGATCTGACTATCAAACCCCTCAGTATACTGCTGTCTATTATAATGTGTATATGGCAGAGATCGGACTATCAAACCCTTCAGTATAATGTGTATATGGCAGAGATCTGACTATCAAACCCCTCAGTATACTGCTGTCTATTATAATGTGTGTATGGCAGAGGTTTTACTAATAAATATAGTAGATGCCTCTGTTATAATTTGTGTATGGCAGGGATTTTAATAATAAATAAAAGGAAAAGGTTACGAGATTGGCATACAATGTGCCATGTGGTTATCTTGTTACTTGAAGCCTCAAGGTTGTGTCACATCTCATTGTTTTGGTGCCACCTTCAAGATCAAAGTTGTAAACTTTGAGGGGTATTGTATATGCTTTTACCATCAACTAATGTGATGTTGATGTGAAATTTGTGGGTGTTTTGAGTATGTGCATCATAGCTGCCTCTGTTTTGAAATTGTCATAAACTTTCTGTGCATGCAACTATAGAGGTATGGGTTAATAATGCATAAAAAGAAAGGACATGCAGACATGCTGCTTTTCTAAATATTTCTATTTTAAACTAAGTTTCCATTAAGTTCCATATGACACAAACTTTTGTACCAAAGAACTCCTCACATGAACATATTTGTGAAATAGGCTTAGAATATGAGGAATGTTCCAACTGCTGGGAACTTCATAAAAAGTGAGACATGACACGAAAAATATCAAACATTATTCATTTATCATCTGTCCTGCATGAACATGGGGAGTGACAGAATATTAGTTCCATAGCAACCAGATTAAAAATATATTTTGACATGTAAGTAATTGGCCATATTTGGTCAAGCTTTCCAGGAATATTTATAGGCAAGTTTAGTTCTTAATGATTTCCATAGCAACCATTCAACCTCCATAGCAACCTGGTTGAAAAACATTTTTCACATCTCAAAATCAAAGAATTGGAGGAAATATCATGACATGATCTACAAACAAATGTGTGTCTCTTGGTCTCAATCATGGCTAGGTGAGAAACATGATTTTGACATCTTCTAAAAAATCACTTCATTGAATGTTATCAGACTGTAGGAAAATGTTCCATCTGACATGTTTTACTTGATGTTGTGTTTTGTAGCCTCCATAACAGCCACTTATCTTTTAGATCAGCCATGTGGAAACTACATTTTCAGTATTTTTAAAACTACTATGGCAATTTAAGTCAAATCTTTCATATTGTATTGAAGATATTTTTAAAAATATATTTGCTACAATAGTTGTAATCGGGGCAGGGTGGGTTCTTTCAAACCAGAATTTTTCCTTTTTTTTTTTACCTCTAGATATTTTTTGCACCTAATATAATGGATATAACAAGTTCTTTTTGTCAACAAATCAGAGCAAGATATTTTTTTTCAAGCTATTTATGGGGCCTGGAAATTTAAGAAAAAATCAAAGGGCCCTCACCACAAAAAGATTAAGTGACCAGTCTTTAAGTATAAAGCAGCATGGAGACAAACCTCTTAATCTAGTTTTACCTGAAAATTGCTAATATCTTTTGCTTTTAGTTCACTGTGTGACTGTGAGCCATCTCATTACACTTCCTTGATTTTTTAAAGTACGTTTCATTAACCCTTACACAAATCACTTTATTTTTTGAAAAGGAGATGAGCTTTGAATAACAGCCTGTTCAAAATATTTCCTTTTTATACTTTCATGTCAACAAGTGGGCCGTATACGGGATTTACTTTGTCCATCTGTGTGAACTTGGTATGAGCATGTGTTGTGCACCAAAACTGGGACAATGTGACCTACTTTCCAGGATCTATTGAGAACCAATGGTTAAAAATTGTTTGGGCACTAATTGAACTACATTTAAACCTATTGCCATCAAACTGGGATTAAAGGATTGATGTGTGTTTCTTACTGTGGCTAGATTGCTGTGACCTAATTTAAGAAGGTATTAAAATTGCTTAAACATTTTGTTCATCCTTCCTGTCTGGGCTGTTAACTCCTTTTTATATCTGAACATAATTACATAAAACTTGCACTATGTGTGCATATTGAGATCAACATATTACACACAAAAACTGGATCACTGTACTCACCTTTGCAGAATTTATCAACAATTGCTTTAAATTTTTTATCGATGCTGATAGTAACACTGAGCCTATTGTAACCAAACTTCTACTGAGAGTGCAACTTAATTAGGATAGGCATGTTTCAAACAAAATTGGGTTGCTATACAAGGACGAGTCTGCTATAATAATCATGACTGCCTGGAGGCCCCAATTTCTGTTGACGGCCCCAGAATTTTTATTTTTAAAATATTCCAATCAAAAGTTTGTAAAACTTGCCAGAATTTTTCTCTCATTCCATTCATATCAGTTATATGTGTTACTTGATTGGAACTGTACTTTTACCATTTCCTTATCAGAAGTCATGTTAATCGTACAAAAGCTTGGCATTGCTTTTAGGACTTGTGGTAGTATATGGAAAAATGGGAATCAGTCTAGAAATGGATGAACATAAAATAGAGTTTATGTTTTTGGAGAGCCATGATTGGATAATGAAAAGTAAAATTTGAGTGAAAAAGAATCTTTTGGGAGCTTATCCTATTAATAGCTGAGAAGAATAGAGACAATGTTTTATTGATGGAATTTCAGTCCTTTTACAGACTTGAGTTTGGCGTAACAGGATTGAAGCTGGGTGGGATTAGATCTAGTGAAAATACAAAAGACAATTATGTGAATGAGATGTTTATTTATAGTGCATATGAATAATAAAGGAATCTGACACCTTACTCATGCACATAAAGTCCAACAATGGATAAAAAAAAAATGATGTGCACAAAAAGTTAAACAGTGGATATAAGAAAATAACATCGTTCTAATCAAAGAATGGAATTTCAACAAATAAAAAACAATCCTGTATATGAACAGATATGATCAATGTATGGAACTATAACCAAATATGATTAATATATGGAATTATAAACAAAGTATAGTTGACATGTGGATCTGTCGACACCATAGGATCAAAGTGTGAAATTTATAAACAGGTATGATTTTCACTTGTATAGTGATACTGAATTAAATGTTCACACAAATAGTGATATTGAAATAGATTTGATTCTAAAGTGGAATGTATGATATTTATCTTGTGGCATCCACTCGACGATCATGAGATGGTTCTGATTCAACAGCTCTCATCCAGTAGTGAAGAAACAACCTCATGTGGTCTGCTTCTCCCAGCCTGCTGAAGGATACCTCAAGAACCTCTTTGTCCTGCAGACCCACTGGTCCAGAACCTTTGGCCCCTCACAGTGAGAAAACCAGACCCATCATTCCAACCAGCATTACCAATGACCGCAGCATTCGGGTTACATAAAACCCCCGAGTTCAATGACTCCCCGTGAACAGCTAAAAATTATACTGAGTTATTAATACATGAGGTATGGTTATATATTAATACAGTGATATACATTACGCATGCATGCACATGAATTGACTTTGTTATGCATTAAATTATTTCATAACAGCTGGTTGAGATTATTGTTATAATAACCATGTTCGTATATGAATCTGTCTCGGGCAAGAATAATCGCACTGGATTGCAAGAACTCGAAAACTACTCATTGAATGCATACAGCATGTAATTGAATTCAGCTTTTCTGTTCAGCTATGGCTAACTTGAAACGGACTATAGTCTATCAGATAGCATGGCATTATGTGACATAGGTCTGATTCTCTGTAAAAGTTAGAATAAATTCTGAAACATCCAAGATATAAAACAATTCTATCACATAGAACGATAGCAAGAAAGAATATATATTAATTTTTACATACCTCTAGAGCTGGATTGCTTCCTTAAACTGGACAGCTTATTGACAAAATTTGTCTGTATTGTGACTATATAGAGATAATTTTGGGCTGTAAGTATTATGATTGTAGTCAAATCCATGACCAGAGAACTCGAGATAATCAGGTTTCTCACCATCAGTACTTTCTAGGTGCAGCAGTGGGTAAACCAAAATAGTTACAGGACATAAGACTTCTTTTTCTGTCTTTTCACGTTTTTTGGGAAAATTCATACAAAGGTTGATGTTGTACTTTAGTGATTAATGCATTGTACTGAAACAAAATGGAGTGGGGGTAATGTCATGAAATCAATGCAAGGCAAAGTGAACTTCATCTTTCGGGTCTGTTCATGTGAAATGACGGAGTCTGAGGTGACTATTTCGTCTCAATCGCCTCCTAGCATATACCCTGTAACTATTGGGATTCTCCAACATATGTGTGAAAAGATGGCAAGAGAGCAGATAGCTGTATTCCTTCCATAAATATAAATTTTTTGTTGACTAGCAGTTTGGATAGTTGACAGTACATATGGGTAATGGTTGATACAAACATTTGTTTACTTTGAATTGCTTATATTCAACATGTGGTCTGAGATTCATTGGACAAGGTATGCTTGGTCTAGTGTAAAATGCAAAAGGACTTTTCAACTACTTTACTTGTAATTAACCAGATGTTTTTTTGTCATTTTATTTCATGCTTTTTTGTTGAATATGGAATATGCTTTTAAATAGTGGTCAATATTCTGGTTTGTTGACTTGCGTCTCCTGGGTAAATATGCTGCAAAGATTCCTATCTTTTAAAACATGGAACTTTAATTTTATGTGAAATTAATAGTGCCATATGATCACAGGGCACTTTATTTCAATAACACCTGTAAGTAGTAAAACAGAATTACTATAATGCAGTCTTAATTTATATTATGTTATATGAATAAACAGGTAAATTTGTTTTATATTGAAGACTTAATGTTATAAAAAGAAATTGTTTTTGTTTTATATTAAAAACACAACAAACAGCAACTTCTACTACCACTACTATTTCACAAGCCAACTTTTCTACCAAACATCAAAATTATGTTACTGGTAATTTTGGTTTATAATATTAACTTGTTTTTATCTCCCATAAAGGGACATCTGAAAATAAATTGCAACAAAAATTATTATTGAGGTTTAGGAGGTTAGAAACCATAAGCCTGTGTGTTTAACATTCCCCAAAGTACTTGTTTTGCAATTGAAAATTCCTAGTTCTAGGGATGGGGGCCACAACATTTTATTGTTGGAGTTATCCCTGCTGTAACATACATTTCAGGATTTGTTTCCAACTTGCTGTAAGAAATGTACCCATCTTCATTTTTACACCACTACATTGATTGATATAAAACTTGCCCTTTTTTGTGTATCTTGGGATGGGATGGGTATGTGTGGCTCACCGACACTAGGTCAGTGTGACCCACTGGTTACTACAAAAAGTGGTGACAAATCTCTCTTTGTCTCTAATTCCAAAACATGTACCTTTTCACCTATTGCTATAAAAGGACACTAAGAATGCATCTTAGAATTAGAGTGCTTAACACATTTCCAGGATTCTGAACACTACTTGTATATGGTGTCTGTGCGCAAATTATAACACCTTTTAACCCATTTACTACCAAACATGCATGTCAAGTGCGTAAGGGAAATCAGTTATGTCATATATCAAAACTGGGCTGTTGAGACCTACATTCTGTGGTTAGTTGGCGACTCAAAGATACTGACTGATGTCACAGAAGTAGAGGTTATGTTGTGAGCTCCTGTCCACTAACAACTCTAGCTTGCTAGTTAAACTCTGGTTTTTACAAGTAAGACATGAAGATAGACTGGGGGAGGTGTAGCAGGTGCAATTGCACCCATAGTTTCAACAGATTCAATTTGTAAAAGATGGACAAAAATCTAAACAACACAACTTTCTGGCACAACTAACGAGTTTTAATTATCTAGTGTCCTTTGCGACCAGAATTCACTAATGACTTGAATATATTTGGTACCAAATTTTGTTTTCGGACTACCAAATGTTGTTTTCAGACTACACAACTGTCAGGTTCTAAGGCCAAAAAAATGTTTCCGGTTGGCCGAACGTCCCTGTTTCTCATTGCTCACCCTACCACTTTTTCCCCACCTCCCAAATATATTTTTTTAATAAAATAAATCACATTGCAAAAATTGATTTGTGCATCTAATTGAGCCAGTTTTGCCCAGTACTTTGAAGAGCTTGAAATCTTCTTTGATTTATATATAATGTTTAAAAAAGAAAAAAGAAAACCTACCTGCCTACCCTAATTTTAAAACCAGTGCAATAGGAAACACATATTTTTTTTGGCTTAAAGCCCACGGGACTACCAGCAGCATCAGATTTTTTCTATTTTTGTATTGGGAAACCCACTGGCAGTTTGTACCCCCTTCCGATTTGAAATGTGAAAAGCTTCAAGGATGTAAAAAAAAAAAAAGCACAAAACTTTGTCATTTCATTCATCAATTTATAATTTCCAACCTGATTATTGGTAGAGGGTCCCTAACACTGTCATCTCCTTTCTTCCATTCCATGCTCAGGATGCTGTATTTATGTGGCTTGGGAAAATGTATTGCATACATCGCAGAAATGGACATCAACATGAAATGTCTCTGACTGAATTGCTTGTGTTGTTTCGTGTTTATTCCGTTCCATGGACAGGAATGCATATTCATGGAGATGGAGCCTGTTCGGCACTGGGCACGGGATCTCTGCAATGGACATTGTTCTGAAAGCCTTTAAATTGGATTGCTTCCATTGTTTGTGTTTATTCCATTCCACCAACAGGAAGGCATATTCATGTAGATGGGGCTGAATCTACATGCATAAGCCTTGCTGACATTGGAATGCAACAAACACAAAACAACATAAGCAATGCACTCCAATGCTTGTATTGTTTCATGTTTATTCCATTGCAGGGACAAGAAGGCATATTCATGTAGATGGGGCCCAATCTACATGCAGAAGCCTTCCTGACATTGGAATGAAACAAACACAAAAGAAAAACAAGCAATGCTCTCTAATGCTTGTGTTGTTTTAAGTTATTCCATTCCATGGATTGAAAGGCATATTCATGTAGATGGGGCTCAATCTACATGCATAAGCCTTGCTGACATTGGAATGCAAGAAACATAAAACAACTTGAGCAATGCACTCCAATGCTTATGTTGTTTCATGTTTATTCCATTCCACAGAGAGGAAGGCATATTCATGTAGATGGGGCCCAATCTACATGCATAAGTCTTCTTGACTTTGGAATGCAACAAACACAAAACAACACAATTCATTCGAATGTTTATTTTGTTTCATGTTTATTCCATTGAATGGACAGGAAGGCATATTTTCATATAGATGGGGCCCAGTCTACATGGATGTGCCTTCCTGATCTTGGAATGGAACAAACAGAAAACAAGATGAGCAACCCAACCTGAAGCATTCCACAGGAATGTCCATTGCTGAGAAGACATGTACTTTACCGAATAATTCACTAGTATGGTGGTACTGAATTGGCCGAGTTGTGACGAGGGATCAGTGTACAGTGTTAACAGTACGAAATCACATGAGATAATTTGCAAGATCCGAGGTCATTAAATCACATGAAATGTCATTGACATGCATAGTTTGAGTCTTGGTCTTCATTGTGGAAATATTTGTGTTTTAGACATTAGAGTCGATTTGATGTTGCTGCATTCGTTAAAAATGCCATGTTTTTGTAGCTTTAGTTTGTTATGGGTAGAAAAGCCGGAATGGCAATCTTGGTTACGATTGGTTGAAAGAGATCCAAATTCAACTATGTGTACTTTATGTAGCAAAGATTTTTTTTCTCAGTGGCCTCCATGGGGAAATCAGCAGTGGAAAAAGATGCACAAGGTGAAAATCACCAACAGAGATGTAAAATGGCTTCCAATAATTCACTAGTAAATTACTGGTTAGTACAATATTTCTTCTATCTTGCTTTTGTGACGACATTTTGTCATCATTTTCTGCATTTGTCCAAAGTGACACAGGACGTTTAGATTCATTTAATAAAACTAAAGATCGGCTGGACCTCTTTCTTTACACTGCCCTGGCCGAATAATATCCTGAGCTGTGGGAAGTCACAAGAAAGCTGCTAATCTTGAGTCTTGGCCAAGCTTCTGTTGAAAGGGGCTTTTCTGTTAACAGAGATATCATCTGTGAAAATCAGAATGATAATACTGGTATTGCAGGAAGGCATATTCATGTAGATGGGGCCCAATCTACATGCATAAGCCTTCTTGACTTTGGAATGCAAGAATCCCAAAACAACACAAGCAATTCACTCCAATGCTTATGTTGTTTCATGTTTATTCCATTGCACGGGCAGGAAGGCATATTCATGTAGATGGGGCCCAATCTACATGCATAAGCCTTCCTGACTTTGGCATGCAACAAATACAAAACAACACGAACAATTCACTCCAATGCTTATTTTGTTTTATGTTTATTCTATTGGAAGGACAGGAAGGCATATTCATGTAGATGGGGCCCAATCTACATGCATAAGCCTTCCTGACTTGGAATGAAACAAACACAAAACAACACAAGCAATTCCCTCCAATGCTTATGTTGTTTCATGTTTTTTCCATTGCACAGATAGTAAGGCATATTCATGTAGATTGGGCCCAATCTACATGCATAAGCCTTCTTGACTTTGGAATGGAACAAACCTAAAACAACACAAGCAATTGACTCCAATTCTTATTTTTTTTCATGTTTATTCCATTGGAAGGACAGGAAGTCATATTCATGTAGATGGGGCCCAATCAACATGCATAAGCCTTCTTGACTTTGGAATAGAACAAACCCAAAAGAACACAAGCAATTGACTCCAATTCTTATTTTGTTTCATGTTTATTCCATTGCACGGACAGGAAGGCATATTCATGTAGATGGGGCCCAATCTACATGCATAAGCCTTCCTGACTTTGGAATGCAACAAACACAAAACAACACAAGCAATTCCCTCCAATGCTTATGTTGTTTCATGTTTATTCCATTGGGCAGACAGGAAGGCATATTCATATAGATTGGGGCCAAATCTACATGCATGAGTCTTCTTGACTTTTGAATGCAACATACACAAAACAACACAAGAAATTCACTCCAATGCTTATGTTGTTTCATGTTTATTCCATTGCACGGACAGGAAGGCATATTCATGTAGATGGGGCCCAATCTACATGCATAAGCCTTCTTGACTTTGCAATGGAACAAACCGAAAACAACACAAGAAATTCACTCCAATGCTTATGTTGTTTCATGTTTATTCCATTGCACGGACAGGAAGGCATATTCATGTAGATGGGGCCCAATCTACATGCATAAGCCTTCCTGACTTTGGAATGCAACAAACACAAAACAACACAAGCAATTCACTCCAATGCTTATTTTGTTTCATGTTTATTCCATTGCACTGACAGGAAGGCATATTCATGTAGATGGGGCCCAATCTACATGCATAAGCCTTCTTGACTTTGGAATGGAACAAACACAAAACAACACAAGCAATTCACTCCAATGCTTATTTTGTTTCATGTTTATTCCATTGCACTGACAGGAAGGCATATTCATGTAGATGGGGCCCAATCTACATGCATAAGCCTTCCTGACTTTGGAATGCAACAAACACAAAACAACACAAGCAATTCACTCCAATGCTTATGTTGTTTCATGTTTATTCCATTGGACGGACAGGAAGGCATATTCATGTAGATGGGGCCCAATCTACATGCATAAGCCTTCTTGACTTTGGAATGCAACAAACACAAAACAACACAAGCAATTCACTCCAATGCTTATGTTGTTTCATGTTTATTCCATTGCACGGACAGGAAGGCATATTCATGTAGATGGGGCCCAATCTACATGCATAAGCCTTCCTGACTTTGGAATGGAACAAACACAAAACAACACAAGCAATTCACTCCAATGCTTATGTTGTTTCATGTTTATTCCATTGCACGGACAGGAAGGCATATTCATGTAGATGGGGCCCAATCTACATGCATAAGCCTTCCTGACTTTGGAATGGAACAAACACAAAACAACACAAGCAATTCACTCCAATGCTTGTGTTGTTTCATGTTTATTCCATTGTACGGACAGGAAGGCATATTCATGTAGATGGGGCCCAATCTACATGCATAAGCCTTCTTGACTTTGGAATGCAACAAACACAAAACAACACAAGGAGTTCATTCCTATGCTTATGTTGTTTCATGTTTATTCTATTGCATGGATAGGAAGGCATATTCATATAGATGGGGCCCAGTCTACATGGATGTGCCTTCCTGATCTTGGAATGGAACAAACAAAAAGCAAGATGAGCTATCCAACCTGAAGCATTTGCAGATTAATGTCCATTGCAGTGAAGACATGTACACTACCAAATAATTCACTAGTATGGTGGTACCAAATCAGCCGAGTTGTGACGAGGGATGAGTGTACAGTGTTAAGAGTACGAAATCCCACGAGATAATTTGCAAGATCAGAGGTCATTAAATCACATGAAATGTCGTTGACATGCATAGTTTGAGTCTTGGTCTTCATTGCGGGAATATTTGTTTAAGACATTAGAGTTGATTTGATGTTGCTGCATTCGTTAAAAATGCCAGGTTTTTGTAGTTTCAGTTTGTTATGGGTAGTAAAGCCGGAATGGCAATCTTGGTTATGATCGGTTGAAAGAGATCCAAATTCAGCTATGTGTACTTTATGTAGCAAAGATTTTTTTTCTCAGTGGCCTCCATGGGGAAATCAGCAGTGGAAAAAGATGCACAAGGTGAAAATCACCAACAGAGATGTAAAATGGCTTCCAATAATTCACTAGTAAATTACTGGTTAGTACAATATTTCTTCTATCTTGCTTTTGTGATGACATTTTGTCATCATTTTCTGCATTTGTCCAAAGTGACACAGGACGTTTAGATTCATTTAATAAAACTAAAGATAGGCTGGACATCTTTCTTTACACTGCCCTGGCCGAATAATATCCTGAGCTGTGGGAAGTCACAAGAAAGCTGCTAATCTTGAGTCTTGGCCAAGCTTCTGTTGAAAGGGGCTTTTCTGTTAACAAAGATATCATCTGTGAAAATCAGAATGATAATACTCGTATTGCAGGAAGGCATATTCATGTAGATGGGGCCCAATCTACATGCATAAGCCTTCTTGACTTTGGAATGCAACAAACACAAAACAACACAAGCAATTTACTCCAATGCTTATGTTGTTTCATGTTTATTCCATTGCACGGACAGGAAGGCATATTCATGTAGATGGGGCCCAATCTACATGCATAAGCCTTCTTGACTTTGGAATGCAACAAACACAAAACAACACAAGCAATTCACTCCAATGCTTATTTTGTTTCATGTTTATTCCATTGGAAGGACAGGAAGGCATATTCATGTAGATGGGGCCCAATCTACATGCATAAGCCTTCCTGACTTTGGAATGGAACAAACACAAAACAACACAAGCAATTCACTCCAATGCTTATTTTGTTTCATGTTTATTCCATTGCACTGACAGGAAGGCATATTCATGTAGATTGGGCCCAATCTACATGCATAAGCCTTCCTGACTTTGGAATGGAACAAACACAAAACAACACAAGCAATTCACTCCAATTCTTATTTTGTTTCATGTTTATTCCATTGCACGGACAGGAAGGCATATTCATGTAGATGGGGCCCAATCTACATGCATAAGCCTTCTTGACTTTGGAATGGAACAAACAGAAAACAACACAAGCAATTCACTCCAATGCTTATTTTGTTTCATGTTTATTCCATTGCACGGACAGGAAGGCATATTCATGTAGATGGGGCCCAATCTACATGCATAAGCCTTCCTGACTTTGGAATGGAATAAGCACAAAACAACACAAGCAATTCAGTCCAATGCTTGTTGTTTCATTTTTATTCTATTTCACGGACAGGAAGGCATATTCATGTAGATGGGACCCAATCCACATGCATAAGCCTTTCTGCCTTTTGAATGCAACTAACACAAAACAACACAAGCAAGTCACTCCAATGCTTGTGTTGTTTCATGTTTATTCCATTGGACTGACAGGAAGGCATATTCATGTAGATGGGGCCCAATCTACATGCATAAGCCTTCTTGCCTTTTAATGCAACAAACACAAAACAACACAAGGAATTGATTTCAATGCTTATGTTGTTTCATGTTTATTCCATTGCATGGACAGGATGGCATATTCATGTAGATTGGGCCCAATCTACATGCATAAGCCTTCTTGACTTTGGAATGGAACAAACCCAAAACAACGCAAGCAAATAACTCTAATGCTTATTTTGTTTCATGTTTTTTCCATATCACGGACAGGAAGGCATATTCATGTAGATGGGGCCCTATCTACATGCAGAAGCCTTCATGACTTTGGAATGGAATAAGCACAAAACAGCACAAGCAATTCAGTCCAATGCTTGTTGTTTCATGTTTATTCCATGTCACTTACAGGAAGGCATATTCATGTAGATGGGGCCTAATCTATATGCATACGCCTTCTTGACTTTGAAATGCAACAAACACAAAACAACACAAGGAATTGATTCCAATGCTTATTTTGTTTCATGTTTATTCCATTGCAGGGACAGAAAGCCATATTCATGTAGATTGGGCCCATTCTACATGGTTATGCCTTCCTTATCTTGGAAGGGAACAAACAAAAAGCAAGACGAGCAACCCAAACTGAAGCATTCCACAGGAATGTCGATTGCAGAGCAGACATGTACTCTACCGAATCATTCACTAGTATGGTGGTACCGAATCGGCCGAGTTGTGACGAGGGATGAGTGTACAGTGTTAAGAGTACAAAATCCCACGAGATAATTTGCAAGATCAGAGGTCATTAAATCACATGAAATGTCGTTGACATGCATAGTTTGAGTCTTGGTCTTCATTGCGGGAATATTTGTGTTTTAGACATTAGAGTCGATTTGATGTTGTTGAATTCGTTAAAATGTCAGGTTTTTGTAGCTTCAGTTTGTTATTGGTAGAAAAACCGGAATGGCAATCTTGGTTACGATCAGGTGAAAGAGATCCAAATTCAGCTATGTGTACTTTATGTAGCAAAGATTTTTTTTCTCAGTGGCCTCCATGGGGAAATCAGAAGTGGAAAAAGATGCACATGGTGAAAATCGCCAACAGAGATGTAAAATGGCTTCCAATAATTCACTAGTAAATTACTGGTTAGTACAATATTTCTTCTATCTTGCTTTTGTGACAACATTTTGTCATCATTTTCTGAATTTGTCCAAAGTGACACGGGACGTTTAGATTCATTTAACAAAACTAAAGATAGGCTGGACACCTTTCTTTACACTGCCATGGCAGAATAATATCCTGAGCTGTGTCAAGTCGCAAGAAAGCTGCTAATCTTGAGTCCTGGCCAAGCTTCTGTTGAGAGGGGCTTTTCTGTTAACAAAGATATCATCTGTGAAAATCAGAATGATAATACTCGTATTGCAAGGAGGCTTATTAAAGAGTACATTGTGTCAAAAGAGGGCATTTCCAAAGTTTATATTACTTGTGAAATAATACTTTCTGCCAGAGAAGGAAAGTTTAGATATATGAGGTACTTGAGAGAGCAGGAGGAGAAAGAAGAAAAGGAATGGTGCAGCAAGAAGTGAAAGGTAGAAGAGGAGGAGTTGGTTTTTTATGAAATAACACTAAGAGGCTGAAGAAAGACATTGAAAATTTGGCTTGTGGTTCCATTGAACTTGCTGACAAATGTGAGGCAACTGGAAAGATAGATTGTATTGTTAAAGCAAACAGTTTTTGTAGTTGTGCAGAAGAAAAGCAAACTTTTCTCTGACTGAACTTGAAAGGGAACTTGAGAGAAGGCTCCAACAGCTCAAGCACTGACATTTCAAAGACCATTTGTGTATCATTGCAAATAGTTGTTTGAATATTGAGCTGCATATTAATAATTGACTACTTTAAGTTGTGTTTTTGGATTAATGTTATTGAATATTTCATTACTGTGAGTTTCACTAGCCATTTTGTATAACTTAATTGACCTTTTCTTCTTAATTCACTCTAATGCTTGTGCATTGTTTGCTCCATACCACAGACAGGATGGTATATTCATGTAGACCGAGACTGTTTAGTAGAGGGCACATCTTCTCTGCAATGGAGGTATGCTTGGTGATGATATTTTTGAGATGTATTCCATGCATCTGCCATGTTTTCATTATCTTGTAGTCTCATTCCTCCAAAGCCCTGACATTCTGTTGTCGATTTCAGGTATGACTTGGAACTGAGAACAGGCCACGGCAGCTGAAGCGGCTTGGATGCACCCTCACTCTCGTGTTCATACAGAGGCTCCATCAGCACTTGACTTGACTACTAGGGAAAATTCAGCTTCACTCATTCTGGCAACAATCCTGGGCTGTGGTGAAACAGAGGCAGTGGGCAAGTCTTCACTACTCAAAGTACTGCCCTTATTCCAAGGTGAATTACCTCCCTGGAACTGTTTTTCTTCTCTTATGGTCACCTTTCATCGTTGCATTCAGTACTGCACTTTGGATTGATCTGCTAAACCTTGGTGTAGCTCCCATATTTATATGTAATGTTTGGTTTACTGTCAGCTACCCTGACAACTAGACACATCCCTGACAACTTGCAACTACCACATGGCAAGTGTCAGTATTTGTTCATTGCCAAGTGCAGTACCTGATGACTTGGCTGTATAGTATATTCTCTGGCATTCTACAGGGAGCCGTCATGCCCCACTGCCATTAGATTGAATACCATATCTAACCTGTGCATGAGTGACCACTTGTTGTGCTCAGCAGATATTTGTGAACTTTGCTATCTAAAATGTAGCAGTTTCTGACTTTTAATTTTGATTATAATTAAAACTTTAAATTAAAATTGTTTCAAAAAAATATTGACCAACCTTTTTATTTTTTTTAAAAAAAATTAAATTTAGTATCATGAGCACTTTTGAATCAAATTTGCTGATAGCGATTGTTCCAAATTTCAAATTAAATTTTACTGCATGAAAAAATTCCAATAAATGAAAAAGTTATTACAAATTGAATTTCTCACTTGCAGGCACATCAGGCCTCAAAGTCGCACATTGCTGAACAGCACCAGTGCATCATTTCAGATGGCTACAAATTTGTTAGTAGTAAATGAAACTTGATAATATTTGCCGAGTAAGTTTAAGGTATCTCTTTCTTGAAGATATATTAGTTTGACCTTGATTTGCTGCAAAAAATGTAAACTGACCGTCCTCAAAACACAATTTCCCAATTTCCGTGGGGGACACAGTTGTCAGTCATGCATAGGTCTGGATTGTTTTGTCGGATTTGGTGTGTTCTCCAAGGTCAGGACTTCTGGACGGATTCGGATTGGTTTTTTGTTTGTTTTGGTATGGTAGTGTGCACTGGTTCTCAGTGTTGGAAATTCTTGTCATCACTGTTGTCTGGAACTTGTATCCCTTCCAAGGACAGGAAGTTGCATTCAACATGGGTTGGATTTTTTTGATGGTAGTGCACACCAAGTTTCTGTAAGGGACACAGTTGTCACACGTGTGGGTCGGGATTTTGTTGTCGGATTTGGTTTCTTCTATATGGTCAGTACTTGAGGACAGATTTAAATTGTTTTTTGTGGTTGTGGTTTGGTAGAGAGGATCGGTTCTCAATGCTGGTAAGTCTCCACATCAACATAGTCTGGAACTTGTATCCCGTCGAAAGACAGGAAGTTGCATTCAACACGGACTGGATTTTTTGGATGCTAGTGCACACCTGGTTTCTGTGAGTGACACAGTTGTCACACATGCATAGGTCAGGATTCTTTTGTCGGATTAGGGGTTTTTTTTGTTAGTTTTTTCTGCATGGTCAGGACTTCAGGAGGGATTCTGATTGTTTTTTTTTGTTGTTGTGGTTTGATATTGTGCACCGGTTTTCAACGCTGTAAAGTCTTGTCATCAATGTAGTCCGGAACTTGTATCTCTTCGATGGAGAGGAAGTCAGATTCAACAAGGATTGGATTTTTTCAGTGCTAGTGCACATGGAGCTTTTGCTAGAGACACAGTTGTCACACATGCTTGGGTCAGAGTTGTTTTGTTGGATTTTGTTTCTCTTCCATGGTCAGGGTTTCATGACAGATTTTTATTGTTTTTCTGTGGTTGTGGTTTGGTTGAGTGCACTGTTTGTCAATGCTGGAAAGTCGTCATCAACATAGTCTGGAACTTGTATCCCTTTCGAAGAACAGGAAGTTGCATTTAACCCAGATTGGATTTTTGGGATGGTGTTGCACATAGAGTTTCTGCAATGGACACAGTTGTCACACCTGCATGGATGAGGATTGTTTTGTTGGATTTAGTTTCTTCTGCATGGTCAGGACTTCAGGACGGATTCAGATTGTTTTTTGTTGTTGTGGTTGGTAGTGCGCATTGATTTTCTATGCTGTAAAGTCTTGTCATTAATTTAGTGTGGAGTTTGTATCCCTTCCAAGGAAAGGAAGTTGCATTCAACACAGACTGGATTTGGATGGTAGTGTGCATCGAGTTTCTGCGAGGGACACAGTTGTCACACATGCTTGGGTCAGGATTGTTTTGTCGGATTTGATTGCTTCTCTATGGTCAGGACTTCAGGCCCCAAGATCTCAGAAGTACCTGAAACTGGAGTAGGAACTCTATATTTGGAGTTGGAATTTTTACTGCATGGAGTATTTGGTCTGAAAAGTGGATCTTGACCTGCTTTCGAGATATTCTCCTCCGAGTACAAAACTCGGCATCTTGAGTTGATTGTTTTACTCGAGTCACACGACATGTTATGTCACTTTAATGCTCTTCAGCAAGGAGACAAGAAAAAGGTGTCTAGTACCTGTCATGTGTATCCAATGTAAATAATCATGGCGTCCTCCATGGGAGATACGAATGCTGCACCCAAAAAGTTGCCTTATATGGGATAAAGAGCAAGAAATCCTTTTATTATCAGAAGTTAGGAAAAGAGAAACTGCTCTTTTGGAACATTTAAGGGGAGTCAGCAGGGACTTTTAGCGAAAGAAAGAGCATGGGAAGAAGTTTAAACGGTGATTAATGCGTATGTACTGTATACATGTATTGCTAGTTGCAGTATATGATACGGATCGATCATAATTAGGATTTAACAAATTGGAACTTATAATGTATGCAGATTGTACTATTTCTTATAGTAAACAATATTTTATCACTTATTTTAGATTGAAACACATTAATTTCTTTAGAATACACACAAACTGAAACACAAAACCACTTTTTCAGTGATCTTTTTTGAATGTAAACAATGCATCACAGGAGAAATCCCTGAAAAATTTAACTCTTTTTGATTTTGTATGCTCTCACATGTATAAAACAAAATCAAACATACAAGATGTTTTTTTCTTAAGCTGTATGTTTTTTTTTTCATGGCTGGTTTAATAAGTTGCTTCCAATAATAATAATAATCATAATCATAATATCATTTGTATTTGTAATAAAAGCAATTAATAAAAGTAGTAGTTGTAATAATAATAATTAATAATAATAACAATATTATTATTATTATTAATCTTAGTATTGTTATTATTACAAGCTGATTTTGATATTGTATGATTTGTTTCAATCTTTAATATTGAATCTATTAAAAATTTGTTTTATTTATTACATAATCAGTACAGACTAACTTGTAGAAAGATTCCTTAAAAATGAAAAATATTAACTGTTATAAATAATACCTCAGTCTTTACACTGCCTAAAAATAACTGATGATTTTCATCCTAACATCTTCAGTTTGTATTTATAAAAAAACAACTTATGCAGCATGTAGAATATAATATGAAACTAACTACAGTGAAACCCCGCTATAACGCGAATTCGGATATAACGCAATCGTGGTGTGGCTCCCAAAATTTCATGTATTCATTCGCACATGAAATTTTTTTTTTCAAAGTACGAGAAATAGTGTATAAAATAGTGTATAAAATGTGTATGAATTCGAGTACAATATATTTGTGGCGTGGTTCCTGAAATTTATATACATGTACATGTATTTTTCTCGTACACAGAACTTTTTATTTTTTTTTAAGTACGAGAAATAGTGTATAAAAAGTTTATTATCATTTTGGGGAAGAGATCACGTATGAATTCGATCGTGGCGTGGCTTCTGAAATTTAACAATTTCACCAATTTCTTGAAGTGTTATGCCAAAATAAACATTATCGGAAATGTTACTTATTACTGATCCTGAGTAAAGTCGGTAAGTCGTCTTTGTGTTTGTCTTCAATTCGTTCTGTATACACTCATTGCTCAAACAATAGCCGACATGTTTTTCTTCTTTAACTGCATACACAACGGAGCATAAGACAATGTTGTGGTTGATAAAAGATTCTCACGATTTAATAAACATCAAAAAACGTAAGCCGCCAACACGTGCGCTGGACTTCAATTCATCCTGTATACAATCATTGCTCAAACAATAGCCGACTTACATTTCTTCTTTTACTGCATACACAACCAAGCACCAGACAATGCGGTGGTTGATCAAAGATTGTCATATGTGGGTGCTTATGTAGAGACTGAGCTTGGGTGGCAAGATCAAAGATTGTCATATGTGGGTGCTTATGTAGGGACTGAGCTTGGGTGGCAAGATCACAGGGAGTTCAAATAACCACTCTCTGTTACTTGGCACTGAACATACTCGTGGCTCAATCAAAGGGTTGTCATGTGGGAAAACAAAGACGGATCGATATCAGATAGTAAACGGTGTTGATACCCTATTCATGCTATACATTAGACGTGTATACGTTGTTCTCTGAATAAAGTAATATATAGTAAAACCCCGCAATAACGCGACCCCGCTTTTTCCGCGATAGAATTTTATGGACCCCAAATATCGCGTTATAGCGGGGTTTCACTGTATACACTTTATAATTTCTCATTTTTCAGTCGGAGCACCTCAATCCCATGGACTCATGACCAAATCAGAAAAAAATATGCCAATCTGAAGCAAAGAGGTAAGATGATTTTGCATTTTTTTAACAATTTAATACACCATTTACCTCTTTATAAATTTTGTCAAGCATTTCAAACCATACTGGATGAAAAAACTATTGCCATAATAATCTTTATTTCAACAAATTAAACTAAAGTTATTTTATTTTATTTTATTATATATATATATGACAATTAATTATACACTGATACAAAACTCCATGATGCATACAATTTATTGAAAATTGTCATAAAAATGAGTATCATGCAGTTATCTGTCTTCAGTCCAATAATTGCTTCATTTTATATGTTTCAGTTTTCAGCAAAAGAGAAGATTGATGCTATTCATCACCTTAAAACAGGTGAGGGTCCAAAACCTCTATCTCCCACACATAGTGAGCAGCATTATCTGCATATTTTTTATGGCAGGCCCAACATATGTTGCATAGATGGGGGAATAGGTATGCAGATTTATTTTATTTGTATTTATAATATAACAATGTGTTTGAGAAATGTAAGTGATTTTAGTATATAGGTTTTAATTTCTGTCACTACTTTTGTATATATTTATTGCAGTAATTGGAACTATGAATTTAATAAAACATCATATAGTGATTAACTATGTTCCTTAAAATGTCAAAAAGTTTTTAAATATAAAAATCATAGCACAATGATGTTATTTTCAAATGTTACTTGAAATTTATGTAATTTTTTCACATAGTTGTCACATTAAATAAGAAAGTGTAATTGCAAATTCCGTTTTCATATAGTGGCTTCCCTTATATGAAAAGAAATGTGGAAGATTTACTTAATAACATTTAGGTGTATAGTATTATATACTAATGTTCATAAAAATAAAAATATAAGAATGACATGCGAAGCTGACAGAAGTTAGGAGTACCACTACAATATTTAAATTTGTCAGAATTAGGAACAGTCATATTTTTGCATACATTTGCAGTTTCTTTGGAATTTATACTTTTTTCTAAATTATTATATTTGTTTTTAATATTAGACATGAATGATGAATTGTGTTTGGATAATTAGATTTTGATTTACATACACAACATCTTAAAAAAAAATTTTCAGTTAATCTTTTCATAAGAGATTATATTCCTTCTTTTAGTTTACTACTCTCATTCACCGAGGATAACAAAGTAAGAAACAAGAATACAATTAGTGGTAATTCCAAACAGTTTAATTATTATGCATGAAACACAGGATGTTTGTATTTTTGTACTGAATTTTTCCCTGTTTTAAAGGAATACTTATATGAAACTAGAAGAAATGTATAAAGAACACACTAAGTTCATATTGGTAGTTACAAGTTATCATTTGAAACAACAAAACAATGAGCATTTGTACTTATTGTAATCATTCGCTGTTTGACACTAGTATGACAATGTGTAGTTATTTCAATTACTACAATATTTGTAGAACCAACAATAGTAAATATTTTTAAATGTACTCCTAGATATATTAATTGTCTATGTACATATGGCTAAGTTAAACTATGACAATAATCGATCACTATAAATATGTTTTACATTGTCACCATCACTATCTCCACCACCACCACACATATAGAAAGGACTCTTTAACTTGTCATTTTAAATTAAGATAATCAAAATGATGCATTTCAAACATTGTAATTGGATGGGTCAGTATTGTACCTTCTCTCTTCCTCACAACCTTTCACTTTCTCCACACCACCATACCCCCCACCTCCAACCACATATACAAATATATTTAGATATTATCCTTAATTTTCATTGAAAGACAAACACTCTCAATTAAAATATGCAGTATTGATATATCAATTTATTTTTCACAGATGGCAATATGTTTGAAGCACTTGATATATTGGAATGTACTGACTTTTATGTTGCCCTGCAGAAGAACAAAAAGTCCAGTGTGGTACTCCAGTGAATATCAATTGAATATCAATCAAATTTCAAATATTATCAAAATTCCATTGGACACACCACAACAGCAAGCATCCACACTTCACATCACAAATGAAAACGTCCCCATACATCAAATATCACGAAAATCAACTAGATCTGTTGGAAAAACAGCATATACAGGGAAGTCTGCAAGCATGAAAGCTAAGAAGAAAATGGAGGCCAAAGAAATGTATATCATGGACCTTGAGTTACAAAAAATAAAACTAGAATTCACAAAATTGGAAAAAGAAATTGAGCTCTAAGCTCCACAGGAGTTAAATAACACCAGAAATGAATACAATAAATTGAAAATGAAAAAATTATATTGAAATATACATTTCCCCTATTCCATTAGAACTATACCTCACCAGATTAATGTTATTGCATATATTGATTAGGCTAGAGATAAGTATGACACTTATTGTATTTTTTTTGTTGTCTTTGTTGGCAGTTTTGTCAAAGATGTATATTGTAACACAGCTAAGTGGTTTATTTTGACAGGTATTTGTAAATTTAGGAAAATGTATAAGTGCATTGATTTGGAAAACTTGTATCCTTACCAAAGAGCCGTTAGGAGTTGGTCAGTTTCAGATATTGTTCTATACCCAATGTAATAGTAGACTTTTAATTTGTTAAATGGTGGAACACGCCAGATATCACCTATTACAGTCTACTTTAAAAAATTTAATTATTTTACATTATACTAAGTAGCCGTATTGCGAGGGACCACTGTACTTAAGAAAAGTTAGGAGGTGTTTATAGTGGTAAATTACCAAATTGCTATGGAGAAGGTAGAGGATCACTTATCCTTGTACATTCTAGCTGTGATCATTAAATATAACACATTTTTTCCATTCATTTTCAAGTTATATTATTCTGTTTTGTTTTCTACATAATGATATTGCACAAATAAATAATGTTGAATGAAATTATATCCTTACATGATGTGGCTGATTCAGGCTGGTTTAATGTACTTTTGTGACATCAGCTATACTCAAACATTAGAACTGCATCTGCTGTTTGAGTATTGTCCATTGTGTTCAAAAGATCCTTTTTGCAGATTAATGTTACATTAGCAGTGTGCTTCATGAGATGGTATTCTGACTATACTAATACTATTTCTGATGCTGCTGATTGATGATGATGAAAATCAAATTACTTATGATATACTAGTAATTGAGTATGCTCTAAATATGGTATATTAATATATCTTCAACAATTAATCATCATGTGTGAAAAATCAGGCTCAGTTAGGTAAACAAATTCATTATTTTT
Organism: Margaritifera margaritifera; assembly: GCA_029931535.1. NCBI lineage: Eukaryota > Metazoa > Mollusca > Bivalvia > Unionida > Margaritiferidae > Margaritifera > Margaritifera margaritifera. The sequence goes on from JAQPZY010001084.1 coordinate 82,415, forward strand.
ATATTTGTTATTAAACTTGACACATTCATTCTGAATGTTTGAGAAAGATTTTGTCTCAAACCTTCTGCTATTACATGTATTTCCATTTAACTTCAGACAAGACTGATAGACAAGAAAAATACTAATATGACCAATTAAATTAGTATGCAGTTCTTTCTTCATTGCACACCTAAAAATGATTTCTGTGAAAGAAGAGAATATATTGAACATAATATTATTGTGTAAATATGTCTTGCTAAGGTATTTAATTATATTCTGCATATAACTTAATTTTGCTATAAAGAAGAAACGTGAAATATATAACAGCAAAGATAATTCATTTAAAATATATCTGGAGACTACATAGATACCATATGCCAAATGAGACTTAATAGAAGGTGCAGGCAATATGATCTCTTAACATACTGCCCATAATGTCATTAATCTCTGGCCCATTCATATGATGAGATCCTCTTTGTCATTATGTCTAATGATGTCCTTCCTGTCTATACCTAAATTATGTAGACGAGGACAGGCCACTGTCAACTGACAAGCCCTCATGGATGAGATTGTAAGCCCAAAGTGCAGAGAAGGAAACCTCCTCTTCAAGATACTAAATGTCTGTTCAATTAAAACCCTGGTTCTGCAATGGGCTTTGTTGTAATTCTTAGGTATGGTGTCATAAGAAAACTTTGGCAAGGGTACCCCGAGTCACCAAGTAGTATCCCATGGTGCAGTCCTGAAATTTCATGTTATAGGTTGATTAAATTCCTTATATTTAACAATGATTTGGTGATGATTTTGATGTTGTGAAAGAAGTGCACGAGTCATTATGCAGAAATCATCCTAAACTATTCAAGAGAAATTCCAAACCGGTTGATAATATTTAAGGTGAATTGTCAATTTGCACAGCATTTTTTAAATTCTGGTGCAACCACACATAGGGGTGTGGTTAAGGGGTGAGTTTAACAAAACAAAATTGTACATAAGTCTCAATTTGCAACAAACATGTATGAAAATTGGTGTGTTTGAAAACTGACCTAGTTGCTAACAAATGTAACAGGTAGCACTGAATGGAACCTATGAGTAATACCACTGTTTCCATACAGTTGTAACCCCTTTGTCAGGGTCACAACTTTAGATATTGAGATCCTCACTCTGTATGATTTTATTAGGCATGAAAAAATTTGTGTATACATGCAACTGTCATTGACACTGGTGGCATATTTTTGGAAGTAAAGAGATATGTATATATCTACACACAAACACACAGCTGGCATTAAGAAATTAATTCATATACTAGTATTCAACTTAAATTGGCCCCTGCTTCTATTCTAATCAAATGCACATTGATCAGAGAGTTAGATTTTGACTGGTGGATAGTTAGTTTTGAAAAAGCAGTGGAGCATGGGGATATGTGTTTTACAAGTATTGTAGTTCACCATAATTATCTCATTATCACTGCATATTTTGTGACAAGCCGATCACACATTTTTATTCATATTTTTTATGTAATATAGCTTAATCTGATGATTATTTAATAACAAAAAAATTAAAAGACCCACACTTGTACCAAAGGATAAATGCTATAATTAAAAGAAATTAGTGTGCATTTTTAAATTAATCCTATTCTATCATTAGCATGCATCAGTAAATACTTTTGTATCATGATACAGTGACTGATAAGCTATTTGGAACCACATGGGTATGTAGTGTCACAAGTGGTCTTTGCATAAGATGAAGGAACTGGAACATCCAGAGACAAAAACCAAACATGCAAAATTACTCATACCCCGTAGATGAGCTGGCCTAATAGATAACACACGTGGAAAGTTACTCATACTCCATAGCTGAGCTAGCCTAGTAAATAAAGAACATGACCACAGAGGGATCATTGAGAGAGTGGTCTATATCTTCTGATGGGAATAGTGTGTGCATTCATAAATTGTATGGTAGTCTACATTTTGCACTACAAAAAGTAAATGTGTACAATTATATTTATTTGTATAGTCTGTGATATTCTAGGCATGTTTTTGAAAGTTTGGTAAGGGGTATTATTCCCATTCAATATAATATGATATTATATTGACTTCTCGCACATGTAAATATGACAGCTTCTTGATGACGAAATAAAAACAGAGACATTTCATACCAGAACATTCAAAGAATGGAAACTTTTTTTGTTTAAATACTCTGCTTCATTTTCCTGTGGTACTTGGCTCTTGATAAAAATGGCATCAATATATCCAAGTACATTTGGGAATCCTGTTTAGGAAATTAAAAAAATTACATACTTAGTGAAGTTTGTCTCTTCTATTAGTATAGTGTGTCTGTCTGTCTGTCTGAGTGTGAATGGATAATTTTTCTTATTAGCTGGTATATATGTTTATAAATGAGGTCCTGAAGATAACATTCTTTGTAACTAATTGGGTCAATGTTTGAAAATAGTTATTATTTTTATTATTATTAATCAAATAAATGAAAGCTATACACAAGAAATTTTCATAAATAATTTCTTAAAATATAAAAAGAATTTTTTTAAAAAATTTGCTTTAGAGATGTAATTAAGTGGAGGTGGATCTCTGTAGTTTGGGTAACAGTAAATCGGTTATTTAAAGGATGGTTTTGGACCTGAATCTAAATCTTGAAAATACTTCTTCCTGTAACAGAAATTCCAGAGGATTTGTGTAATCGACTATGGAAATATTGTATTCAGGCGTCGCCTGAAGCACACGTGTCTGGCCACAGCTGCCATACTCTATATTTTTTATCTCAAACTCGACTTTCTAGTCGGAAACTTTATTCCAAATTTTCGAGATCCACAAATGAAGTAAAATCTTGAAACCTGATGTTTAGACTCGAGTTTGGAGTTAAAACTAGTACTCGACTCAACTTGATGTGCTTTTGAGATCTTGGGGCCTGGATATAGCCCTCTAGCCTAAGGGGAATTAATATTACGCTGTATTACAGTCTCTAACAGGAATTAACTTTATGCCTTAGGTTTATCTTTCAGAGGGCATTCTGGCCTCTAACGAGATTTAACATAGGAATGGCACTATGATCTCTAATGGGAATTTAACATAGTGGGGCATATGTGGTCTCTAACGAGAAACATAATGTTAAAAACGGCCATAGCTTTAAGATACACGTTAAGTAACCAATACACAGTGACCTATTATCCATTACCACCACGCATACTATCCAATACCTCTACACCTACAAGTCAATTTTTTTAAAATTCCTGGCGTGGAATCTAATACAGACTAACTGATCTGAGACAAGCCAAGCGGAATTGAGATGTAAGTCAGGTAGAATTTGAGGCGAAATATGTAAATTAGCTCTGCCCAGAATTACACTTTGACGCCTGGAAAATGCTTCAGCTTGCCGCCTGGAAAAATACTTTAGCTTGCCGCCTGGAATAATGTTTTGGGTTCCCACCTCCCTCCCAAAAGATGCCTGGAACAGAATATTATCGGGGAAAGTGATGGGTGTCATTCTAAAGGATCAGTATTGAGCATCATTTGAGAATTATATAATCAGGCCTCCCTGGAATTAACAAAAATATATTTATGTTTTGATGAACCCCCATTTAAACAATAAATAAATAAATTACAAAAAAGACAAAATTGGCTACAAACTGATTTTATTCTAGAATTTTGTACTTTATTGGTAAACACCTTCAAAAGTTTTAACTGACTTGAATTAAATTGAAACCTAATACATGTACATGGTCATGAGTATGAAGAAATGAAAAAGTGTGACAGCTCTTCTGTTTTGTATTCAAATAGGGGTTTTGCATGCTTTGGACTTATTAGGTACTTCGTGATAGTTGATACAAATGATGAGAATGCTGATATCGTTGCAATTGTATTAGTTCTTTCTTTATTTTTGTAATGGAGCATGTGTGCAAAACACTGGAAGATAATAGCAGAGATGACATGTACTTAAATTGCCACTGTTTTCTAACTGCTGGGGTTATAGCTTTAAATTGTTTTCTTTTACATGTGCACACTTTCTTTCATAATTGTTTGAAACAGTATTTATCAAAGTTAAACATTCTTTTACACAGTTGTGCAATATATTAGTAGTTTCTATCATAACATTTAAAAGTTTATTAAAATGAAACCTCAATAGAGTACCATGATGTTCTGATATGCTGTTCAATTTCACTTGGTACACAAAATATATTTCATTAGCTGTTACATTTGGTCTTTTTTGAAAATGAAATATGCTGCTTTCCTAGCAAAACTGTTACACATAAAGCAAATGCAGGAGACTTTGTTGATGTGATTTGGATCATATACAATAAATCACTAAGGAAAGATTCCAGAAATCCAAACTGATCCAGAGAAAGGCAAGCTCTTCAGTATAAGAAATCTCTCACAGCTGTTTTCTCTAATATGAAGAAAAATATTCACATTTTATTCCTTATGGCTTTTCTTCACTGCAGTAGCAAATCCAGATAGGCAGTGGGGTGGATGTTGTCAGATGGTTTGGCCCCGTCTTTTTTTTGAAAATGTATTACACTTTTAGGTGAAATACATGTACAAGAATGTTAGCCATTTGAAGTACAATGAAGCACCTCTTTTAAACAAATCCTCAGAAAAAATCCTGCATCTTCCCCTGCTTCTTGTATGACTTAGATACCATATCATCCAACTGAAATCGATTACAGCAACATATAGTATGTAACATGGACATTAATATGACTATTTACTTGTTTGGCAAACCAATGTAAGCATTTAATTTAGCTGAACATTCCAAAATTCTAAGTGTTATTTATGACCATTCTTTAAAAAGATCCTAAATTTTAGTGTTATCTATTTTGGAAGCGCTGTGATATTATATTTCAAACATTCAGTACTTTACAGCTTTAAAAATAAAGAAAGTATATTACTCATTTAATTTCTCAAGACCTTTGAAAAAGAATTACTTCCATTTTTTTGAAAGAGTTAAAATTCATTCCATGATGACAATTGTACAATTTGATGTGATATTCACATTTGTGGGAAAAATTAGCTAAAATTTTGGTGCATATTGGGTAATGGTAGTTAAAATATATTACTAAGGGACTGACCATTTCATTTTCGGGGTGGTTGTGGGTCTGGATTTCTGGCCCTTAAATAGCTTGAAAATAAGTTTTGCTCTGCTTTATAATTTAGGAGAAAAATAATTATATTGATGTATTAGCAACAAAAAAAAAAAAGCCTGTCTCAAGAATATTACAGGTTCCCCCTCCCCCACTTAAATGGTCAGTCACATGTCATCAGTCACCATTTATGATGACAACATTGTCGACCATCCAAGCATAATTTCTCTCATTTCGTGCGCCATGTTTCTTGCAACCTCACACGCTTATTTTTAGATCCTGATGTCATCAACTGGGTCAATACCATTTGTTGACAGTGATAGTAATTACTGATTAAGATTTATTCGATGAAATAAGATTTAAATATGTACTACAATTAAAATCAAAGAAAACACCATGAAAACGTCCAACTAATGCCATATTTGCCACAACTTTGTGGCCCTGCAATGAGTGTTAGCTGTTCAGATCAGAGCCGCTGTTCACATGTTCGTTTTCTTTACCTTTTTGTTAGTGGGAAAACCACAACAGAGATTTTGAGATGGCAAGGGCAATGTAAAAACTTGGTTAATGTAACGAACTTTTCTCACGTTAGGAAAAATGATTCTACTGGAAAACTTGTGTATATTGAAATTTTTAATTGAAATATTTTAATATATGGAACAAAAAAACTTTGTTACGAGACCGAATGAAAAAAATCTTTTAAAAAATTCACATCTTTAAATATGATAATTTTATTAAAAAGCAATATGAAAAAACAAAATTAATAAATGCATCAGATTTTGTTTTTTCTTTTATATTTATTTGTAAGTGTTTTATTGCAGTCAATATACATTTGAAAGAAGTGAAATATATATCGGATGCAAATAATAATAATATAGGGACAACATAAACGATCAATGTCTACACCTTGGCCTAATTGTCACATTCCAATTGTATGTCACGTGGCTTTTATTCAGGTACACAAACCATGGAAGTACTTCCGGAAATAGAAAAATTTGGACACGCTCGGAAAAACGGTTGATCGCAAAGAAATTGGAGAGTTTATAAACATTTCTCAATGATCATTAATTAAATAGATATAGTTGAAGAATTTCTAGGGTGATTTTAATAGTATGTTGCAATATTATAACATAAGCGGTAAAATTCACGTAGAGGGCAAGAAGCAATGGCAGTTTGACAATATCATACACATGTCGAGAATATAGAGGCGCATTTTTCTTTTTAGAGGTATGGGAAAATGCCTGTCTTTGAGTAAATGTGCAAAAATTTTGCAAAGTTCTGCTGTCAGTTAGAAAAAAAAGCCCCAAGTTCGAATTTAATTTGGTAATAACATCACCCTGGTGTCGATAACTGACAATAAGATTGCACTGATAACTGCAGTTTGACAGGCGGTCGCAGTAAATGACACTGATATGTAAAATGATCGTCTCAATGATTATGTAGTGCAATATTATAAAGTCGTATCATTTGACGTATTAAATCCCAAGGGCAAAACTGCGTACAGTACAGTATGAAGTGTCCGCCAATCATCTGCAGTCTGTAAACCAGCGAAATACAACAAAACCTGGATTTTACTTACCAACATGATAACTTCATGACCTTGGTTTGCTATAGTTATCTCCAGGGCTTTATGATCAGTTGCTGCACATGTGTTGGTATTACTTGCAATAAAAATTTCCCAAATCAACGAGCAAAAATGTGTCTTTGAACTTAAAACTGGAGCCCATTTGAAAACGAGGCTATCGAGTAAACAAGGGAAATAACCGCCGTTACTATCTCGATACTGATGCTCTCGGTAGCCGAAAACTGCATTTCATCTGGTCTAATTTTATTATTTTTTTTTATAACCCAGATACGTCTTAATAATCCTTTATAGAATGCATGCATGATGGAATGGGTATCCCTCCCTCTCTCACTCAAAGAAAACAATAATTAAATCCAGGATATATACATTTTAAAGTTTATATTTGATATAACAAGAACTACCAATTGTGTTTCTTTTTCTGGCAGCAGTAACAACAGGGCCAGGTATAATATGTATCATAATTATAAGGAAAAGTAAAGATTCAAAAGAACGAAATTGTATAAATAATGATCATTTTTTTCTTTGGGATTAAAAAAATAATTATTTAAGCATTGATACTGCATGGAAATTTACTATGCAGGAAAAAAAATCAAACATTTACTTTTCTGTCTTCTGTGAATAATGAGGGAGTTTATTATTATTATTTATTATTATTATTATTATTATTATTATTATTAAAAGTTTTTTAAATTTACCACAATCAAAAAAATGTAGCATACATCGGGTAATAATATCAAGTATTTAGCTAAATGGAATTACTGGAAATTAAAAGATAATCCTCGTGTTTCATTTAATTTATTTAGAATATGAGTACAAATTTTTACTTTGCAAAAATTATGTGATATATAATTACCAAACTCAGTTTCTTCTATGCTCTGGTTTAAGCCTCCTCATGTTGCATGTATTACTTAGCAACACTTCAGCTGTTTATATGTATTTTTTTTCAACTATTGTTTTGTTACAAACCTAAATGCCTTGTTGACAGATAGGGGTTGGCAGAGTCTGAAACACTCTAGAAGAGAACAGTAAGAAAAAAGCCCTGATTGCAAGAAATTGCAGTTTGTATTTTTACGGTGCACTTTACAAATTTAAAGTGATCACCATTTTAATTCTATAATTATTGCAAATACTAAATTTTGCTTAACAAATTAATAGAATATATTCATGGTTAGGTCTTTGCAAATGGAAAACCATATACTAAAGCCCTTATTTTTAGTTATCTTGGATAAAAGTTCTTTATTATTAACTTGTACAGAAATCCTCCTCCTGTGAATTCTATCCAAATTATCTGCCTTCTGTAAATTTCAAAGTCCAGATCACCCTCATTCTAAACCCATATTTGCACCTTGTAGAAATTTCAAAGGAAAAGATGAATTCTCAGAACATGACTCTCAGTGTTTTCCTCCATAGCCAGGCGGAAAAATGTAGTGTCTATTCGTATGGTGGCCATATACTGGACTTTACAAAGACTTCGCATGGCTGCTGTGTACCCACTGTAGCAAGGACTATCCATGTGGTGACCGGTGAATAAATTAGGGACGAGTCCGAAATACTCTGAATGATCTTGCATCAGATCATCCAATAAACACAGGGCCCCATTACAAATGAAATTAAGAGTACTGGTTAATAGATAATCAAATAGATAATCCAATCCGTCTATCCATTGACCAATACTCTGCATTGAAAACGAGTGCCTGTGAAATGAAGAAGTGTAACATTGTACAAGTTTTAACTACAATGACCTGCAAAAAAAGGTGCTCAGGGTGAAAATGAATACATTTTCTATGGAAGAAAAGACTAAATGCATGATTTTCTGACAATTTCAATTCAAATATATACAAACTGAATGATCATCATACAAAATATGCTACTGCCATGTCAATTATTCGAGTTATTTCCACCATTACTACAGTACACGCATTGTGGATTACTGATTGCCCACTCAATCCGGTGGACGTGGACAGGGAGGCAAGGGATTAAGTGCCCACTGCGTGTAGTGGGTGTCTACTCGAGTCTAGTGGAAGTCCATAACAGATTTTATTGCAGCCGTAGTGGGTTTTATGGCACCCCTCGCTGATTCTATTGTATTCAATCCGCGAGTCGACACACCAAACAGATGGGAGAAACTACAACGCCGTAAACCCGATCATGGCAGGTGTCAATTTCATATCTTTATCTGTACAAACTATACAGTGGTAAAATTTCTTTTGGTATTTATCAGTGGTCTAACTAGGGAGACATAGTGGAACGTGTGTAATGTAGAAAAAAAGAAAAAAAAACCCCAGGTTTTACATTTCTTGGATATCTTCCCACCTGTGTCCATGACAGAGCATACATCAGAAAAATTGCCTAGCTACAACATACATCCCTGTTGTTTGATTACATGTAGATGTGCCGGTTAGCATATACAGATGCGGAAAATACATACTGTTCTGCATCAAATGGTAATTTCGATGTTCGTTCTCAAAAAATGATATTTTAAAAGTGATTCATGTACTTGTTATTAATTTGTCATTGTTTCCCTTTAATGTTCATACTATTTCCAAACCCACATTTAAAGAAATGATTGAAAGCAGTATACAAATACCCTTATCCGTAGACTTAGAAAATGACTAATTATTTGAATGTATGGTAATTATTCAATGCGCTGAATTAGTCTACATGGTATTGAAGGCTGCTCTCTATCAGTAGCTTTTCATACTATAAATGAAGTGATTTTTGTGAAAAAGATTACTCTCTTCGTCACCATTTTTGTGTGAATCTATCATCAAGCACCAGCCGAATAGTGACATTTTTACTTTGAAGTCAGCCGCTACGCTTCTTAACAATGGCAAGTCAGGAAGGTGTTGAGCTTCGATGTTATTTTTAGCACCGATGTTTCAAAAGAAACATTAACTTCTGAATGAAAATATTTTTGTTATTCGTTGAAAAACACATTTTGGACTTGTAATATGGACTGAGAAATGCAAAGAGGTTAAGTTGTGATATTTTTGCGTAATATTGGTTTCTAGAAGTATATAAAACAAATGATATAAAATGTGTTTTCTCCCCATTAATCTTTCAACGCAGCGCATATAATACAAGTCTGTGACAACACCACAAAGCTATGATTTGTTTTCAAAAGCTATATTACGCTACAAGCTTTCTTTTTTAAATAAAAATACATCTTTGTTATAAAATGCGTTTATTATAGGCAAAATTGAGAGAGAGAGAGACAGACAGACACACAGAGAGAGATTATGAAACATAGCTTTCTATCAACGTTACCTGTAACTGTTAGAATTAACTGGTAAAAAGGTATTGATAATTAGAGAATATTTTTTAAAATGTGCTTCAATTATCTTCATTTTGGCATTCGTCTACAGGCAAAATTTAGAAATAAAATATTGATTGCGCTCTATATTAAAAAAAAATAAATAGTTAAATTGCTGCTTAGCAATTTATTTTTTCTTTAACAAGAATTTATATAATTAATTGGGTTCTTAAAATGCTATACGTGTGCCTTTCTTATTTCCGTATTATCTGTTGTCCAATCTAGTCATAGTTAACATGTACGAACGTAGGGCTTTCAGAAATTTAATAGATTGAACGTAGAATGAGTGAGAATTACTGTAATAATCAAAGTGATCACGGTGACAATATTTGCAAGCACCTTAAAATTAATATGAACGGCTCAAAATAAACGGGAAATGATTGGGATTTACAACCCTTGAAGCCAAAACCTCTTCCACCTCCAGTTCGGAGTAGTTAAGGAATTTTTGCCAGGGATACCTGTTTAAAGCCGTTAAAATATGAAGCCACTTATTAATATCAATCAATGCAATTAGAGATAGATTTTAAAGCCTTGGCAAACAAGTGGTTTTGCAATTTCAGGCAATATATAAGCATTATTGATAGATACGATGTGTTCAGCTTAAGCGTAATACAATACAAGTTAACCCTTTGATCCCTATATACACATAACTACGTTTTTACCCATGCCCCCCCCCCAATCTACTCATTTCTACGCATTACACGGTACCTGATAAACATAAGTAATATCTTCCAGTTTATTGTTGATTTGCCGCGAGGTAACAATAAATAAGTCAAAACTAAGAAAGGATTGTTACTAACATCCGGTTTTAATGACGTATTTCCTGCTATTAGGCAATGTAAATCTAAATTTAACCAAATAATGAAACTTGGAGGTAGTTTCCCAAGCCACATCCAAAATGGCGCTGCTAATCGGTGGTAATACCCCAATTTGATGGAAATATTATGGCCTTTCCAGCGTATGTAAGGTATATATTAATGTAAGGGTTTCGTAATATAATGTTAAAGTTTATATTAGGAGTATCGATTCATATTGTCATTTTCTCATTTGTGTTTAAAAGCACATTTTTAGAATACACGACAAATATGGCAAGTCTTCCATACATTGTTTTGTATAATGGCGTTTTAAGGTGTTTAAAACACGAAATCGGACATAATTGTGGGACGTATGAAATAACAAAATTAAGAATGTCTGTGTTGTTTATTTGTCGTAATATTTTCAATATGCAAAGTTTCAATCAAATCATACAAACAGACGATACCGGAAGTGACAGTTTGCATTTATGTAGGAAATTTCCTGATTTCGTCATGGCAATTTCGTCCTCGTATTTTAATTACAATGATTTGATTGAAGCGAAGACTATTTTTCTGGGTTCAGTTCCGACGAAATATTTGATTTAATTAATAACGATGTAATTTCTGACGATGGATCTGACATTTTGTCGTTAGATATCGACATTGCAATATCCTCAGACTTGAGTGACACTGATGAGGATCAGCCAAATTGGTTAGCAGATGTGCAAGATAATGACAATAGTCCATTTATTCAGCAGTCAGGACCATCACATAATTTGCCGGAAACAGCACCAGAAATGGAGTACTTCCTTTTATATTTTCCAGTTGGACTTATTGTAAATATTGTAATTGAAACCAACAAATCTGCAGCTGAACAACAGGATGATCATGCAACTTGTGATCCAAACTGGACAGACACAAGTGTGCCTGAGATGTTTGCCTCTCTTGGCACGTTGATGCTTGTGGGCATAATACAGGCCCCTGACTATAGTTTTTATTGGTTGAATAACAAGTTTCTCTACAACCAAGGAATTAAAGATGTAATGCCGCGCAGAAGGTTTGAAAAACGACTCCAGTACTTTCACCTAAATGATGACACGCCATATATCCCTGCAGATCATCCTAATCATGACAAACTTCACAAAATATGTCCTGTACTAGATGAAGTTCTGGCCAACATTGAGAAGAGGTACAAGCCTCGCCAACATCGAGCCATTGATGAAGGTTTATATATTCACACACTTATAAATTAATTAAAAATAATGCATTCCTTTCAAAAAGTAAATTACATAGCAGACACTCACTCAAAAATAGAGAGCATAGGAGAAAGAAATATAAATGCATGCATACATATTTTACTGTATTTCATCCTTACAATAAACGTGACAATTTTTAAAAGATTTCAGAATCGATGATCATTATGACATGAGGTCTCACCAAGTCCTAAATAAAAAATGGTGTCAGTCTTATTTATACTTCTTTGAACAACGAATAAACAAATAAAAAAATGTCTTTACTTGGTTGTTGGGACGGTCAATTTGACACACTTAAGTCAAATATTTTATATATTTAGGTAAAAAGGTTAATTTATGGTGACATGGATTAAGCCACTGTATGCTCATCGGCTTTTGATGTACCCATTCCTAAATGAAAAGGTCCTCTTTCTTTTCATATTTTAAATCTAGGGGCCCATTTTCCATCACACTGTACAAATATTATGATTCGCCGATATTTTTTGTGTGGAAAGTTTGGTAAAAGTAAAGGTAAATGTATTTTAGAAATAGGACCGGAAATTGGGGTAGTGGGGGGGGGGGGCGATCTATGTGAACCATTTTAACATAGTATTCAAGGTACCCCGGTACCCGGTATATAGTAATTCTATTATATAAGCATGACATTGAGTTAGAATTACCGTAAAGAATGTGTATACATGTACATAACCTCCTTTTTATATTTATCTTTATCAATTAAAATTAATGTAATAATTGCTTCACTCACCATGCCACAGGGAGGGACAAAAGAGCAGATGATGTGTATGCTGAACTATTCAGGTCTTGAAACAAATTTCCAATTTTTGGTTCTCCCTTATAAAATTAGTAGTTTGCATTATGATGGACTTCACATCACATTGTAACAGACTAGATACATGTAATCTGTAGCCTATAGCAATGTGTGGCAACCTTAACTGTTTCTTCTTATAGTTGTTTTGCATTTGAGACTAAAGACATCTGTTGATTTTTGGGGCAAAATAAAACAAATGTCGGGGTCACAGGAGCTCAAAAAAGGAAAACAGTTTCAACAAAATACCATACGTTGTACCACCTACCTTGTCCAAACTTTGTGGATGACTCACATTTCAGACAAACAATACACCTAATAATTATTGGGATTTAAAGTTCAAAGTCCAAGGTCACATTGACTCCAAGAATAAAACTAGTTTACACGCTTGAATTTGAGATCTGCATCACATACTGTGATCAGAATATTTGGATGGCTTGCATTTCATGCTATTAAAAAATCTACTTTGATATCACAGTCAAATGGTCGTAGTTACTCCATGAAATAAAATGGGTTCTGCAAAAAAAAAAAAAAAAAATTCATTTCTTTCTTTGACCAAAATTGTTTGTGGGTTGCAATTGAGATTGGAAAGACCAGGCATTCCATAAAATAGGAAATAGCAAGTAAATACTTTAAAGTAACGGGGGTTTGGAGGGGCCCCCATCCTCCGCAATGAAGGTATGAGGGCCGCTACTGATGCTTGGGGAATGCTCTGGACGACACTCATAATTTTGGGGCGGGTGTTTAGTGTACCACTTATGGCACTCATGTGACTGATAGCATGATGAAAATTACCCCATGTACCCGGTACCTCCGAACATGGTTAAGTGCATTATTCCGATCCACCATACATTATTGTTTGTCAAAAGCATGGTGTTGTCTTTTAAGGAGGTAAGAATGGTGTCGCATCTCTAATGATCAAGTAAAGTGTCCTATAATTTTAGCCACTTTTAGAAATGTTTACATGAAAACTTTTGCAAGATATAAAATGGGACATCTGCAGAGATACATCTAGACTAAGCAATTGCGGCATTCACGCTAAAATTTTAAGTGTGGCGCATTAAAAAAATAAAATGAAAGAAATGAAAAGAAAAGAGAATAACCCGTCAGTGACGTTTATCGCGGCTATAGTATTTTTAATATAGGGTGTAAAGATGCTCTTTCTTGACCCTTTCTACCAACAACTAGACACCTATCTCCCCACAAAAACACGCTAACTGTTGGTTCTAACTAGAAGTTGTAACAAAACAAAAAACCACAAACGATCCAACTGTATTGAAACATGGTAAACATTGGCACAAAGAACGATTTTTCAAAACAGAGCTTGGTTTTCAAAGAGAGTGTAATCTGTAGTCGCGTAATAAACTATGGCGGCGAAGAAAATGTTGTTAAACTTTTTCCAAACAAAATAAAAAGAAAAATGCTCTAATTCATCCGTAAATGCTTCAGATCTAGCAGACACTCAAAATGTTCAACCAAGCCCCTCTGACCCGGGGTCCAGGAAAGTAAACAGTAAAGATGCTGAATCTAGTCACTCAAAGTCGCGGCGCAGCAAGAAACGGCAATATTCCTTTAAATATAGCTCCACAGAGTCGAGCTCCAACAAGAAACGGATATATGCCTTCCAAGAGGAGTGGAGGCGAAAAAGGCCATGGCTTATTACTAATGATAATACTGTCTTGGCTTAAGTTTTGCATTTAGCTCATGACCCTTTGCAAGATAGTGCACCAACACCATTCAGAATTATACCCAATCGACTTGAGCTAGCAGCTACTGCTGTCATTATTCCATTTCAAACCGCAGACTGTAAACGAGGTTTCAGTCATCAGAATGCAACTAAAACTAACAAAATAAATCACCTTATGATCAGAATTAAAGGACCCGGGTACAGGAAGATTTACTTTGAGAAAGGCCTTGCAGTCTGGGAAATGAAAAAGGACAGAAGACTTTTCAAGAAATTAATTTTTAACTGTTAATTGATGAAGCTTGAAATGATAATTTATGAATGCAAAGTTTATATTGCGCAACTAATCAGTTTAAATTTATGAATACAAGATTGAAGCTGACTGATTGAATTTCATAATATTGCCAATAACTTTGTAATTCATTTTAATATTAGATTTTCATTGTGTGAGATTGAAATATGCATAATGAAAAAAATGTAAATATTAAATGGTTTTTTTTTCAGTCCAGATAGCTAATAAATATTTTCACGTTGTACATCAACTTGTCCTGGCACAGGCGGCAGACTTCGTGGTCTACAACTGGATTTTCTTTGAGCCCCCTATGTGGATTAAGTGCCCCCAAATTTTGAAAACAATGGTGCATGCGCCCCCCAATTTAGAAAAACCTGGATGCATCTCTGCATCTGTAGCATTGCCATATGAAACATACTTTACTTTGCATAACCTCATGATTACATGTAATTAAAAATAGCATGTTTACTCAAGTTGTTGAAATAAAAGACTAGCGCGATGTAGAATACATCCTGGTGGAGGGAAAAATGACTTGTTTGCAGCAAATAAAATGGCATGGCAAAGTATGGGCGAATCGGCGACTGCAAACAATTTTCAAATTTGGCACAATATGTTTAGGTATAGGGAGAAGAAAAAAAAAACAGGATGTAAAACACTGGTGTACTGTAGTGCCATTTTACTTTGCATAGATCCCTATATTTTAGTACTGTATACTTTTTATAATAAATTTATGAATTTATAAAAGAAAATATAGCTAGATTGCACTGGTTGCAACTTGCCATATTGGATCTTTATTTAAATTGGAAATAAAATAAAGGGTGCTGAATTTCTCTTAAAACAGGTGTAGCATAATGTTGGGGGGGGGTGAGGGGGCAGCACCCATGCAAAATTGAGGACATAACAGTTTATGGCCAAGCTTCCTAAAATCCCATTGACTATTACAAATTATATAAGAAATAATACTTTTATTCCTATGCTTTATAAAAAAAGTTGTCTCACCTAGGTGTGGTGAACATCAGCAATAGAGGTATCATTTAGAACTCTCGAAAGTGGTTGTGGTGGTGGGGGTATGGCTATGGAAGGCATTCTCAACAATATCAATTACAATTGTTAAAGATTTCTTACCAAACGTTTGCATACAGTTATAGGTGGATATCACAAAATAGTTATAATGCGTGCCTGTGTCCCTGTACGGGTTAGCGCTTCACCCAGGCCATTGTATGGTGGCACATGTATTTGCCATGCCATGCCATGCCAGTTTATATGCTGTGACGGGCTTTTTTTTTTCTTGACCCAGGCTGTTTTCTACATTGTGCCAGGCGATTATTCCAATAGCTTTCATATTATTTCCCTTACACAAAGCCCCATATAGTTTCTTGCAAATGTAAACAGTAGCAGTAGTAGTATGCCCATCATTGATGCAAGCTGCTATGTGTAGAAAACTGTATGAGCCACCACATTTTTTGATCTACATGTCTTTCATTATTTATTCTTCAAGCCTAAATCCCAGACAAATTTTATTATGTATGTCGCATTTAAAGGTGCCTTGACCTGACCCTCAATAGCATGGGTCACGAGAACGAGGAAGATATCTGCAGCAAACGGGGTACAACATGCATCATCATGTAGCTCAACATTCCCCAGGGATTAAGGGGTGATTTCAATATTAACCTATTCTATATGTTAACAAATAACACTTTATTTCTGCATTTCACATTTGAATTGATCGCATCTTTCGATCTAGACTATTTGTATAATGTATGGTGCTTTTCAAACTCCAAAATCAATTACAATCCATAGTTTTGGAAATAGGTTTTTATTGGCAGTCAACCCCCATCTCTCCGATCTCTGTAGACCACTATCAGCATGACACTTAAGTTCGGTTACTAACTGAAACTTCCTAGTTGTATCATATAATCTATAAATAGAATACTTAGAAAATGTATGCGAGACTCACAATAGGGCAGGTCATCATGGTACAAGACAGTTTCGGAAGATAAGAACAGTTAGTAGGAAAGAAAGAAGTAAAGGAAGATTAAATATATATCTGCAGTCACTTGTATTTCAAAATTGTACAAATGTTATACGCTAACAAAGGACAATTCTAGTTTAACATCGATCAGATATGCCAACTCCTCCGATTTCATCGGAGCAACTCCGATCTAAACCGGGGTAAGAATTATCCAGTCACAACAGAGGCATTTTCAGTAATGTACATCTCTTTTTAAAAAAAACCATAAAATATTCAAAATTTGATCTAGATATAAATTAACATAATCTCACATGTTGCCAAAAGACTCAACCGTTTTAAGCCTGACAGAAACTAAAACTCTTACATAATACAGGAATCACAGCCAGTTTTGTTGTTTATTTCTGAATACAATGTTCCCTACACATTAAGCTTTGCCTCCTGCACTTGCGCAATTGGTACCGTTATACCAGTTGGCCATACGATTTTTATTATCTTCTGCCATATTGCAATTTTAACCTAACATAACATAGTACAAGGTGGTAAAGAATTACAAGTATGTTATGATATGAGTTATGACTAGACAGACAGATAGAGTGGTTAATCATATATCTGGCCTTCTATAACCATTTCCATCCCATACCCACAGATCTCAACTCCAGCTTCTAGCGTATGTTACCGCCTTTCCTTTCATGAAAAGCACAATTAGTCCTGAACAAACTAAATATCTTTTAACTAACGACAAGTGTTTTTTATTTTTAATGCCATATATGAAAAAAGTCATGGTGCTCAAATTTTCCTGCACTTATGTGCACTGTCAATAGAAGACATTGTGAAGTGTTATAAAACTTGGTTTGCAAATGCAGTAAAATGGATTTAAAAATAAATAAATGAATGAATAAATAGACAAAAACAGAGCAGGTTGCGAGAACACATGTGTCTAATAAAATTCATCTGAAATGCCAGTTCATTTTCTGCATTTGTATCTTTTTACCCTTTTGTCATCCACCTCCCTCCACCTTGTTTCTGTCTTTCTAACTTTCATTATTTATTCTTCAAACCCAAATCCCAGATACATTTTATTATGTCTCCTGCATTTCAAGGTGCTCTGACCTAACCCTCAGTAGCGTGGGTCACGAGAACGAGGAAGTTATCTGCAGTAAACTGCGTAAAACATGCATTGTCATGTAGCTCAACATTCCCCTGAGAATAAAGGGGTCTTTCAATATTAATTTATTCTATATATTAACAAATAACACTTTAATTCTGCATTTCACATTTTAATTGATCGTATCTTTCAATCCAGACTATTTGTAATATATGGTGCTTTTAAGAACTCCAAAATCAATTACAATCCATAGTTTTGGAAATTAGTTTTTATTGGTAGTCAACCTCCATATGTTAAATCTTTGTAGACAACTAAAAGCATGACAATTAATTTCGGTTACTAACTAAATCTTCCTTGTTCTATGATTTAATCTGTAAATAGAATACTTAGAAACTTTATGCAAGGCTCAGAATAGCGTAGGTCATCATGGCACACACCTGCACATGACCATAATGGAAGATAAAAACAGTAGGAAAGAAAGAAGTAAAAGATCAAATATATACCTTCAATCGCTTGTATTTCTAGATTACAATGTTATAAGCTAATAAAGATGAACAAAAGACTATTCTAATTTAACATTGATATATATATTCAATTCTGTATTCGGTAGGACGAAACCCACCAGTGCCTTTTATGAGCTCAAATCCTTGAAGTATATTATTTCCCTGTGATAACACTTTGTTGACATCACAAAGGTTAGATAAGAGGGGGCAATTCATTCCAATGATGTCCGTGTTTCAATGTAAACCACCCAGTTATTGCAGGGTTCAACCTGATAGTGCAAAGTTGGAATCACTAGGCCTTGTTGACTGTATAACTTGAGTTAAGTATATTTGGGGGTAGTTGTCAAAATCAAGAATCTGGCATTCTCCGATTCCTAATCTCCAAGCTTCACCTTATTCCTCAACTACCAGAACAGCGAATATTTATATAATTAAAAGTGATATATTGGTAATTGTACTTCGATATATAGTTTCAAAGTCTGCATTTGAGACGACGACACCTACCAGTGCCTTTTATGAGTTCAAAACATTGAAGTACTTTATCTCCCTGTGAGAAAACCTTGTTGACAGCACAAAGGTTACATAGGAGGGGACAATTAATTCTAAGGCTGTCTTTGTTCGATTTAAACCACTCAATAGTTACTGGTTTGAACCTGATTGTGCTTTCTTTGAACAACTGGACTTGTTAACTGTGTTACACGAGCTACTTAGTTTTGCGGTAGTTATCAAAATCAAGAATTTGACATTCTCAGATTTCTTATCTCTAAGCTTCACCTTATTCCTCAAATAATCAGAATAGTCCATAATTATATAATTAAAAGTTATATATTGGTCTTATTTCAAACTGTATCACTTTAAATAGGATAACATAGAATAATGATTTTTTTTTAAAGCCTGAGATTCGGGTACATCACAAATCGCCTTCTTGAGTTTGGCCTGTTGTCGCATAGCCACCCATGTATTTTTTCTTCCTTGTCGTAACAAATGACGTGTTCAGTTGAGTGAGATAATTTTGGATTTTACCCCTGCACTTTACAAGGAAATTTTGACCCAAATATTGAAAATGTGTCAGCCCAAAATTATGAGCAGAATACATTATGATGAAATTGAAAAACACAAATCATCTATTTAACATATTTATCCTACTCTAAATTCCGTCATATTGCAATTTGAACCGATACACATAAAATGCTACAAGATAGTAAAGAATTACAAGTATGTTATAACATGAGGTATGAAAAGATAGATAGATAGATTGGTTAATCATATGTCTGGCCTTGTAGAATCATTTCCATCCCATACCCACATATCTTGACCCCAACTTCTAGCATACGTTATGGCCTATAAGGAAAAGCAGAAATAGTACTGGACAAACTAAATATCTTTAACTACAAGTCCTTTTGGTTTTTAATGTTGTACATGAAAAAGCCATGATATTAAATTTGTATGCACTCATGTGTGCTGCCAATAGAACACATTGTGAAGTGTTATAAAACTTGGTTTAAATACCCAAAGACAATATCATGCCTTAAGTATTTCTTCCTTTATGTAATTTGACCAAGAAATGACCAACATATGAGAAATAAATCGACATGTACACTGTTTTTTTTTATTTGCTGAGGCTTGTGAAACTGACTGGATTAGATTTTTTGGAGAGAGCGCTGTTATTGATTGATCTTAAACTGAGTCGATACTAAACAGTTAGAAGTTACTGTGATATAAAACTATTTATATTTCTACAATTTCAGAAATATATTTCAGTACATGTATATCAAAAAAGCTCTCAATAGAACGTGTATATATGTGAAACATTCAGCGTATGAACTTGTAAACTACTGAATACAAATAATATAGAATTCTTACCATTTCTTCATCTTGGAATTCTTGATTATATCACATACTCTGTGTCTTCAAGCTAAAATTTTAAATATTCTTGCAAAAAAGTTACAAAACTGTTCAGGCCACATCTTTGGAAGGATTGTCAATCAAACACACATCACAACAACAGTCAACGAATCCAATTTGATACAAAATAGAGACCTACAATCAATTATGCCAAACATAGTATAGAAATCCCAAATTTACAGGCTAGCTTATATATACAGGAACTCAAAATATTGGGCTTTATAACTGGACAGTTAGCTGGGAGTCTAAAAGCAATTACATTTGACATGGGTGAACATCGAACTTGTTGATAACAAAACTGATGACAGATAAAACAAACACTAGCATCCAAGCAGCAGAGCTGGGGCCTGTCCTAGAAGTATGTTACTAACATTTTAATTTTCGTTATCAACTAAATCATGGCCCTCCAAACCCATATATACTCTATGTTCACCCATTTACATACTGGTTACCATTGCTCCATATAATTAGTTACGTGAGTCCTGAAAGGGATAACCAACCTCTTCAAAAGTTAAAACAATCAGCACATAAGTATCAAAAGGAATATTCAGATTTATTGGAAACAATGCAGGAAAGATAGCAATTATCCAGGTACATTTATTGGATATCATTTGTCGATTTGAGTATTGTTCATGACAGGAGAGATGACTTCCTCTACCATGTGAAAGTTGAGAAAGAAACCAATAAATATTACATCAACTTCAGGGATCTAGCATAGAAGCCATTGACCTCCATTGGGTTTTGAACTGCAGTTTGTGAAACTGAACTGGGTGCAACTAAAGTCTAAGTGTATTTTGCCAACCTTTAAGCTGAAGACGATGTTGCCTTTGTTGCATCAGATCACACTTCTTAACTTTTCAAAGTTATGTTTTGCAATTTGACGATAGCAGAATATGATTTTTCGTTACACCTTATTGAAAATTGGTCAAACTTAGGAAAAATATAGACTGCCTTAATGCGAAGGTCTTGTTAGAGTTGGCAGGTCTGCAATACTCGCTACATTGTCCTGATGAAAAATTAAATTCTGAAAATATTAAAATAAAAGCGACAAAATCCCACTTTAGTTACAAAAGGGACCAGCATCTTGTTGTAAAGATTACTTTAATCCGAATTTATTTTCTGCATGATAATTAATGTTTACAGTAAAGGTGAACTGTGTACTCGTTGATTACACTCTGATTTAAAACAATATTGGCGATATTGTGATCACCCTCACCCATCCGTCAGTTCATCATATTGTCACCTCCTACAGCTTTGATTGAGCAGTCTTGAAATATATTATAAATGATCCCCCTTTATGCAAAATGGAGCATTCCTTGGTCATGACAAGGAATTTATAAATTTGTAGGCTTGACACGTTCAGTCTACATTTGCTCATGGGTCTATACTTTATCACAATGTAAAATTAACATGAACTGTAACAAAATATGTAGAAATGAGGGGGTGGCTTAACAGTGATAAACAAATTACACTACTTAAACATTTGAGTTTACAAAGTTTGCGAGTTGTGGACCTACACGAAAACTTCAAAGCAGAGTTAAAATATATTGCATTTTGTAGAAAATAGTAGGTGGCCTTTAATCACCCCTACCACTCTCGCTCCACCACCACAAAAGGGGATTCATGCAGATAAAGGGAAAGTATTTGTTACTCACTAAACAAGTTTCATAAAGTTTGTATTACTAGTTTTGGTGATTTGGTATTGTACAACAACTTCAACATAGAATTGATGATGATGATGTCACTTGACAGTGATCACTATGCCTCAGATTTTCTTAGAAAAGGACAAGACAAAAAATTTAACTTTGTCGTGCAACATGCTTGTGTCAATGTAGAATTCCCATGTGTCCTTATGTTTTATATATGCTTAGTTTTGGGGCATGCACTTTACCACATTTAACAGTTAGACACAGTAATGTGCATGCCTTTTAGGATCTAATTGCAAAGTTGTTATATAATCAGAAAGAGAAATTATTGTCTGTGTATTTTTTTTTCAGAAAAAAACATACACCAAGGGATGAGGCAAAGTTTTGTATTCAATATCACCTTGATCCAGATGGATTCAGCCTAAAATATACATCAAACGTTCTAACTGAAGTATAGTCATCCATGGTATAATTAGTGTGTGCAGGTAAAAAAAATAATGTTTTATACTGTGACAAAAAAACCCATTATATTTTACTTTTTCCACGCAAAATATTTTAAACCAATTGAATAAATTCATTGTTGTGCCAATCAAAACTGAAACAAAAATGTTATCATATTATTAATCTTATGTGAAAAGAGGCATTATGTATGATTCTTTAGCATTGTTAACTATATTTTCATCTTAAATATAGTGTTTACATTTAATAAAAGTTGTATAGAAATTAAAACTGTAAGCAAGAAGTGTGCACTGAATTTTCGTATAATTGGCTGAAATAAAGATTTTGATTAAGGTGGAGATAGATTAAGGTGGAGATAGAGCCCCGTGGAATGCACGGGGCTCTATCAAAGAATTCTACTATGAAAGTGTTTGTATTGCTCGTATCCAAAATGCATGGTCAGTTGTACTGTCTGTAAACTGCGTTGTTTTGAGGAAATCCTATGTGCATGTACAGGCAGATATTGCTCAATATGACTGGCCATGTTTATTTTCAAAATGTCATCTTCTTGCCTCAACACCATTAACATAATATCATCAGCTTGGCGTTATTTCATGCAACTATTGATTTCAGACGTATATCTTGTTTAGAAAATCAACTGAAAAGGATCATATATGTTTGTCTTTTATATGTGTTTACCAGTTTGCACCTGAAGTATGATGAAACTTATTTGATTTTATATTGCCTGTGAAGCCCAAAACAAGGCATATGCATCACTTTACCAATGGCACCAGCAAATACATGAACATTGTTTTATGTTCTTCACATTTGACTCAGCTTAATCTGCAACTCTTGTTTGTACAGTCATCCTAATAGTAATCAAACTAACAAAAGTCAGTCGCAAAGACCTGGTCTCATGCTCTCATTATTACATACATTTGTTTGTCTGTAGCTAATTATTCCTCACAATGTTGAATATACAGTCATGAAACTTAATGGGAATATTCACCCCAAGGGTTTCTGTTACCCATCTACAAAAAGTAGGTCACTGACTTACATTTCCGGTTATGTTCATTTTTTGCATTAAGGTCACTTTCTAGGTTCTCTGATATTGTTGCATCTTCAAACACGAAACTTGTTTCATTTTTATCGTGATAAGCTGTACCCATTAGTAACAAAAGTCAGTCGAAGCAATCTACTTTTTAACATTCACTCATGTTTATCTTGTAACTTTTTATAAAATTAAAATAAGCTTCATTTCATTGAAATGAGAAACAACGGATAGCAAGAAGAAAGAAGGCAATATATATATATATATATATATATATATATATATATATATATATATATAGAGAGAGAGAGAGAGAGAGAGAGAGAGAGAGAGAGAGAGAGAGAAGAGGTAATTACATATGGGGCTATTGCTGTATATATAACTAGTAAATAGCTTATTCTGGAGCAGTATATGCACACACACACACACACAGACATATATACACACACACATATATATATATATATATATACACACAGATATACACTCACACACACACAAGCATACATACATCTATAACACAATATTATTTCAACATTCCTATGATGTGTCAGTAATTAAAAGGGAAAAGGGTACAGATCATAGGCATGAAAAAGCAGAAGTATTGCGAGTAAGTGCATACCTATAAAATAGATATACTTGTAAATCGTATTGAACTAGTTTAGATAATATGCACAAAGTGTTAAAGAAAGTGATAATCTGAGGATTGTGGATGTATCAATTGATTTTCCTAAATGTATATAAGCAATTTCAAACTAATAGACAAAACTGTATTTTTTGGTATTATTTTCTTATATAATTGAATTAATTTCGACGGCTAATGTTGTAAAATTTGATCACCATATTCGATTTTTAAAGTCATCAATATTTTGTATTTATTTTTCATCTATTTAATTAGATTAAATAAAATTTTTTTTAAATCTATAGCTTCACAAAAATCTAGCGCATACTCTGTTGCAACCCTTTTATTTTTACATACATACACGAAATTTCTCATGTGATCGTCATCAAATATTTTACCAGTAATATTACCATGCACACAAAATGTTAAACGCAAGTCTGCAATTTTTTAAAAAATCCCATGTCTTTTTTTATCTTATTACATGACAAATTTATCTATTCTAATTTTAGTAAATACCAAATTATATTCCTATATATTAAAAAATCTTTTAAATTAACTATTATATATATATATATATATATATATATATATATATATATATATATATATATATATATACATACATATATATATATATATATATATATATATATATATATATATATATATATATCAACATTTTCAAGTTTTTTAAAGATATTATTTCAGATGATACGTTTGTATATTTAAAGGCTTTCTAAAAATATATAATGAGTATTATGAAATACAAAATATTATTTTTTTTACTTAGAATGGTTTTTAAAATATAGTTATTTCTGAATTTTGTATTCATATATAATTAGATTAAATGAAATTTAAATTATATCTAAATGGAACATTTTAAGTCTCATCCAATATATTTAAATTATTCTTGTAAAAATGATCATAGCGGTAATCATTCAATCCCAATTTAAAATTTTATATTTGAATGTCATAATGATATTAGTTCGAAAGATACATTTATTCAGAATATAAAAGGTAACAAAAAATATAACAGAATAGAAAATGTACAACCAACAGATAAAACAATTATGTATAAAAACATCGCAGAAAAAATAACTAACTATTATTGTAATAATAAACTTGCATCGAAACTAATGAATTTGTTTTATTTCTGTATAATTTATTTCTATAAAACATTTTTATTCCTCCCATCTTTGAATTTTTCAATTACCTATTTATTTTATCCTGCTTTTTGAAAAGAAATTTTCTTCATTTTGTTGTTTGAATTGTAATGATTCTTATTTACACTCGCGAGTTTTATCAACTTCCTAATTAATTTTGATTACACTTTATTTGCAATCGCGATTCTCATCCCTTTATCATTACACATTTTTAATTTATTCTAAAATCAAATATTTTAACATAGAAAATATTTTTCAATGCAATTTTAGTTTTAAAACTAAGTTAAAAAATGATTTCCAATTTTTATTTTAATTTCCAAATTAGAAATTTAGAATCCAATTTACAAAGTCATTTCCAATTTTGAATTTTATTTTCTAATTTGTAATTTTATTTCCAAATTATAAAATTATAAATCCAATTTGTAATTGTATCAATCCAACTTTTTATTTTCATTTGCAAAATCAATTTTTGTCTTTCTGAGAATTATAAATATTATATTTTATTTATAATATAAAATATTGATAATCTTCAAAACACACTTAAATTAACTTACTAAAACCATTTTTATTATTTTGAAGCCATTGTGTGAAATCTTGTATTCATTTCAAAAACTGGAAAACAACATTTTTGCTCATTTTTAAAGACAATTAATAATGCTTCAAAATTGAATCAAATGTTCCTTTCAAGTTGGTTAAAAGAGAAACAATTTTGTTTGACAAGGTAAAAAAAAAAAAAAAGAAACTCAAAAGACGACGTGATAGATGTGCATCATTTATTTCGTTTTTTCAACTTATTTTGTCTAATCATTTGTAATTGCCTTTAAACCACTTGAAAACAGCATTGTATTCATTTTTAGAGCCATTCTAAAATATCTTCAAAACACCCTGAAACATTTAATTTTCTTCATTTTAAACAGTGCGCCAACAAACGTGTCTCATTTTTATTCTCTAGAAACACGATTTTATTCAAGTTTGAACACTTGGAAACACATTCTTAAAATTCATAGAAAAAATATAGTTTTGCTTTTCATAATCTTCGAAACATCCCGAAATACATAATTTTATTCAATTTAGAGCCATTTTGAAAGATCTTCAAAACGACCCCCCCCCCCACATCATTTTATTCAGTTTAGAGGCATTCTGAGAGATCTTGAAAACACACATTTCATTCATTGTAGAGGCAGTTAAAAATGCTTTTGCTCAATCTGCTAGTAGCGCCAGTGTTAAAAGGTATCTTTTTCTGCTCTTCGCAATCGTATTTGTACTCATTTAATGCACTGAGCGAGACACTCCTTTGTACATACTTCTTTTGCTAGCTCCCATTTATTTGCCAGCTAATTATCGCGACGAAGAATCCATTTTTTGCCCACAGTTTCAACCGAAATTGTTGTGGTAATATCTCCTTTGTTGTAACCGCTAATACATCGGAATTCTTTAATATATTATTAACATGACTGGAATAAAGATTCCGGATGCAAACAGCAACCAATCAACAATTAGATAACAATCTATTCAATTTGCTAGCTGCATTATCGTTCGATGGTTTTACCAATGGGAGGAACAAGTTTTTAAAAGCTTGACTTTATCAAATCCATCAACCCCACAAGATATGGTAGAGTATGAGACGTAGAGATCTCCACTTTACATTACCGTACTCAATTCCATAAAGTCAGCTTTCGGTAAAGATGGGAATATTCGGTGTCACGCACATGGTTCTCTTTGGTTTAATTATCTCCCTGCAATCAGGTAATGTGAGCTTTTTTAAAACTCTTTATATATTTGTTACTTATATTAACTGCGATAAGGTGTTCCTAAGTTGAAGGATTTTATTATTAACATTAAACATTTTATTTCAGTCACTAGGATGTTTACTTTTTTATTCAAGCAATAACTTAAGTATGTTATAAATAAATAAATAAATACAAAACTAAATAAGCAACTAAATACATAAATACACATTAATTTATGTTTATTTAGGTATTATTCACTTACTTACTAATAATAATTCTGGATATTATTTATACCTTAACGCTTATTTTGCTTCTTTGCACTTAAAATTTATTTACTTATTTATTTGCAACACTCAACACACTCTTGATTGCATTGGTATCTCTGTGAATTATCTTGTTCAATTTGCCTTTGTGATGTAAGCAATGATAGTGTCTTTACACGAATTGCCGATGTTGAAATTTTCACATGCATTGTGCAAAATTTTGTGCATTTTCGTTGTTATATGTCTCTCTTTATAGCGAATGCCTTTGAATGTTACCGATGCTATCCTTCCAACAGCGACTGCAATGACCCTTTCAACAAAAATGCTGGAGTCTCCACGATTCAATGCGCAGGATCGTGTTACAAATTAAAAGGCGAGAAATCTGGTGATCAAGGTCTGTAGAGGATATTTGATTCTAGATATTTGTCATATATTAGTAACATTCTGGATAGTTTTGTGCTTATGTTTCCCAGGTTCGATCCTTTTTGCCTGTGTGCAAGTATCCTATGTCCCAAAAACCATTTTCCTCCCGAAGAGTTGTCTCTAGAGTAGTTTTCCTGCATATAAAGATTGATCTCCTTAGGTTGATTTTAATATGATTTATCTCTTTGAATTTTATCATAGGGAGTAAGTTACCAATATTTTACTTGTGTGGACATATGCAGTAATAGGTTTGTGATGATGTATTGAATCTTGAATTAGCACGTGACACGTTATGGTGTCAGAATATATTGAAAGATGTACATGTGGAAAAGATTTTGTTCAGCGCCACAATATAGTGTCTATCGCCTAATTTTATTTTTACCGATGGTCGGTATATAACTTAAAATGTTCATATCGATCGTTTTGCTTGACTGGGACACTTTGGTACGGGTATGCTCATATGTGTTTGTCAGTCGTATCTTTGATATAAGGAATAAACACAGCCGTTGGCTTGGCGTGAAAATCCCATGTATTTTTCTGTACTGTGCACTGATAGTCCCGAGGGGTCTATGATATCGCTAAATAGAGATATTTTCTAGGGGGTAAAAGTAAAGTACCCTTTCTTTCGTTCTTTCTTAATTTCATTCAAAAAGATTAGAAATGACAATTAGATGTGACATATGACATATGTTCTCGTGTAAGTTCAGTCAACCTCATTTTATTAATATGTCTTAGACATGTTAGTAGTATATACAGTACGCTCGCCGTGGAACTATGAAGGGACACGGTACTCCGTGTGTCGAGAATCTTGGCGGAAAGATTATCTCCCACGAAAAATCCTCGTATCTTAAACTTGTCATTGCAATGTCTAACAAGAAAAGAATTAAGTTTAAACATCGTTTCTATGTTTGTATGCCACGGTGTCAGCTCGGTGTTCAGAGAAAGTCATGTGTTTTCGGAGAAGATCGATAAGTTTTGCCGAGGGATTAACGTTTATAGTCAATGTGGTAATGAAGAAATGCTAACCATATATATATATATATATATATATATATATATATATATATATATATATATATATATATATATATATATATATATATATACACTCTACGAATGATGTGCGAATTGTTAAATCATCTGACAATCAAAATAGATATATTATATTTCATGACATTTTCAGGAAGTAATAACAAATTTGAAGAAAAAAAAAATACCGATTCGGATCGTGTCCTCATTTCATACTTGCATGTATATAATAAAATAATTCAAAGCGCACATGATTCGAGAATGAAGCGCTAAGTAACTGTGCTTGTGTGTGTGTGTATGTGTGTGTGAGAGAGAGAGAGAGAGAGAGGGTCAAAAGACACTTAATATCTTCAGATCAACTCACAGAGACCCAAAGATAGCAGTATAACTGTAGATACTACCTAAATGAGAGAGAGAGAGAGAGAGAGAGAGAGAGAGAGAGAGATAATGCAGAGACTGACAGAAGAGGTGGAATAAGGGTCATTTTCTGTTTAATAATTACAGATAAGTATCTATACGAGTAACCATACCAAGAAAATCTCTCAAATCTCTATCCATACTTGTAAATCACCGTGCGCTTACATAGAAAAGTTTTAACATACACTGTTACATTTGCCTCTCGAGTCCTTATATTTAATATTTGCAAATAAAACAGTAAAGACAAATAAGACAAAAGAAGCAAATTTAAATAATTTTTTTTTTCTTTGGGCATAAAAGTGTTCTTGTTCTTAATTTTTGTTCTCACTCAAGCACCACTGTT
The DNA here is from genome assembly GCA_029931535.1 of Margaritifera margaritifera. Classification (NCBI taxonomy): domain Eukaryota; kingdom Metazoa; phylum Mollusca; class Bivalvia; order Unionida; family Margaritiferidae; genus Margaritifera; species Margaritifera margaritifera. The sequence continues at coordinate 111,819 of JAQPZY010001084.1, forward strand.
CTTCTACCATTGAAAACTCGAGGTAGCTGCCTAGATAGATTAATTTTGTAATAAATACAAATAATAGCAATTGTACGAGTATTATTGTTATTACTCATATTCAATATAGATATCTGACATTGTAGAAGCTTATTGTGTTTTGCCTGATGGGCAACGATGATTGATTACAGTGTATCATGATTGTCGCTCTGCTTAAGCTCTCTTTTCGCCTGTGGCTTGCGTCGGTATCATAGACAACTGTAAGTTTCACTTCACAGCCAGTTAGTCTGCACGGATGTTTATCACACACATCATACCATTTAAATATGCTGGATGATATTGTGATCGCTTAAAGCGGCGCGGTGATAAAGCGATCAAAATATTAGCCAGTGTTATTCTTTGTATGCAGAGTTATATCATGCTCTCTCTCTCTCTCAAATTAAAAACAGAACTGGATAACTCTTTAGTAAAGAACCACTTGCTTACTACTCAAGTAACTGAGAGTTTTAACGTTTATCTCATTTTGTAAAAGAAATGGAACAAATTTTTCTTTGATGTGTCCATGCATTAAGTATCAAACAAAAATAAAAGTTTAACCTATATTTTAAAAAAATCAGCTACCTGGGTTTTGAAAGCTAAAGCTTTACTTTTAATTCTTAACAATGTGTGCCCTAAACTCTGAATCATTTTTAAGATAGTTCTTAACCATTAAGAGAGGTTCGGCAGAACTCGACAATTTCCGTAGGAAATTCGGCAGCAGAGCTTTTCCAAAATTAGGATAAGCACACATAACCCTACAATAATGCCAACGTATTTAGTTAGCGGTACACGTTAAATGAAGTTCTATCTTACAGCAGATCTAAAGTTTCAGATGTAACAGGCAAAGTAAGCTTTAAAGAATTTTGTATATATGAGAGAGAGAGAGAGAGAGAGAGAGAGAGAGAGAGAGAGAGAGAGAGAGCCTGCATGGCTTACAGTTCTGTTCAAAGCAATAGCAACATAACAAACCCTTAAATCAAGAGAAACATTTCGTTTACTTAATACTTACGGTATAATTCCACAACTATACCTGGAAATTCCATTTTCATCATTTCCTTCTAGGGGTTTCCTATACAGGGGCTTTATTCGGGGAACGAGAGCGATATCTTTCATACAAATCCACACCATATATACTTTTGTCTGACTGTTTGTAATGAACAGATGGCTTAGTGTAAATCTTCTGCTCTAAAGCCCACCATGGGAATTTTTCGCACACGGGGAATATATCTCACATATCTCAGTATATTTTCGTCGTCACTACCAAGTTAAAATTGCTCTCCTTTATAGCGTATGTGTTTCAGGCATCCCCTAAATCCAAACACTTTTCCATTATAGAAAAATATTGCGTTGTTCAATCCAGATGCAAATCCATCTGTTCATACTAAAAATTATCTTTTTCCATAAATATATTTCGTGACCTGAACCTATTTTAGGCAAATGCCATCTAACTCAAGTAGGTCTACCTTTCTACCTGAAAACCAAAACTAGACTGTAGAATTTAGCATGAAAGAGACAGAGCTCGGGAAAGTAATCACGTGTATAATGCATGATTTGCCTTGATTGGTCAGAGCTGACTACCAGTCATACAGCCATCCATATTATAAGTGACACATGCCACGCCCCACTCATTAACCCATGTTTTGCACTCGTGCTTCGCACTCCTGGAAATAATGGGTTAACTCTTGGGAACAGTGGTATATAGATTACTTAGTATCTGTGTGGGAAAAGTCCAGTAGTGATGAAAGTAATTGTTCTGCTGAACATGGTGTCTGGCCTGTGCCAGTACTAGGATGTATTTCACCACCCACCCCCATCCACTTTCATACAAAACATTAACATTGATGCTGGTGCCACCAGAGAAATTGATACGTGTGTACCATCATGCTTACCAGGGTGAGACAACATGTATAAAATAATTCATCAGTCAAAAATCAATCAGTTTTTGATGAAACAAACAGATCGCATGGACATCAAATCAATAGTGCAACTCAAAACTAATGTCAACAAACTGTACAAGTACATGTAGCAAATGTACGTGTGCCATAGTTGATAGTTCCAACATGTGAATCAACACCACTTACGGTCTCCTTGTCGCATTAACTACAACCAAAGGGGACTATTAATAGTGCAGAATGTCAGATAACCTCCCTTAGCGAACCTACCTGTAATCAATAAGAAGGACCAAAAGCTGTTTTTATTTGTGAATGATTGCACAGGATGACATAACACACTTGTGGATTACGGAGCACAAACCGACAAGGCCCCATAAAGAAGACAAAAGTATAATGATCAAATCTGAGATTTGATAACTCAAAAAGCATTGATCCACAAAAAGCACTGAACAAAACTCCATTAGGTCAAACTCTGAAGTTAGCTTACTTTTAGCTAACGAACAAATTCTGTAAATTTGTATTGTGCCATTGGACCATAAAAAACCTTATTTTTGTTTTTCAGAAACCAACACCCTACCCCCCAACCACGCACCCACAACCTCCATGCGAAAAACTAAAATAATAACAACCATGAACCCAAGACCAGTACCAAGGTTTTTTCTTCTACCAAAACCCAAACCCTCCCCTACACGATCAATTTTGCAGACAGCATTCAATCTGCCTCAGTCACAAAATACATTATTTTGATTTTCCCAAAACCAAAACCCAACCACCCATCCCCGCGATATAAAAATAAATTAATAAAAATCATGTGCCCAGGGCTACTACAAGTTTTTTTTTTTCAAATACTTTTTTTAAAAACTAATAGCCACACAGAAACGTGTATGTATGCATCCTAGCTCAGACCACCACATTCGCATTAAATTAAAAAAAATAAACATGACAAATACGAGGTCTGAGGTTATAACCAGCACTAAAGAAAATATTGTATTACCTCTTTCGAGCCCACGAAGTGTGCGAGATCCAACCTGTCACTCTTTAACTCAGATATCACTAAGGTTAAAATTCATAAGCTAGGTTAAATAAATAACCTAGTATTTGCCATCAGGTCTGAAGTTATAACTTATTTCGTAAAAGTTCAAATTATTAAATATTTCCTTTATACGATAGCTAAGCGAACCGAGCATGCGCACATCACTATTTAATTTAAAATTCAGTACATTAGTAGCGTATAACCCATAAGCTTGAATCGTGAAGTATGAGATAAAAGTACATCTTTGTTTGATATATATATATATATATATATATATATATATATATATATATATATATATATATATATATATATATAAAGTTTAAATATAAGTTGGATCATGCATTAGTATAATATACTGGACGCTATACATGCACCCATTACCTAACAAAGTGGACTTTCTTTAACATAATGGTTATGGGATAAATACACAAAACGAATATTTCATATCTGGCAATGCATCTTAGGGTGATAATACCAGGTCAGAAAAAGAATGTTGTATTACTGCACTATTTTACATTTCATATCTTTTGTAGATCAATACAAGCATCATACATATTAACAGTTTTTTTCTTTACTATAGTTGATTTTGATAAGAAAAAGTTTAAAACATTAAATTTCCATTGAAAATTTTAACTGTATTATCTGGCAAAGTTAAAATGTCTTAAAGCTGTGATATAAAAACAACTGGAAAAGAATATGCTAATATATCCAATATAACATGAATACTTGATGAATATTTTATAAAGTTTGATATTTTGCTCTCACCGAGAGAGTTAGTTATTTCAACGTCCTGCTCTTTTAAAACTTAAATGCATTTCTTCTGCATTTTCAAAACATGGAAGAATATATTTCTTGAAAAATAATATGGATGAATTTGTTTGCTTCTTTATTTTTTGTTATTTGTTTGTTGTTTTTTTTTAGACACTTGTCACAGATCATATTTTTGCAACATCTAAACTTGGAAAGCAGGAAACATTTCTTTCAGACATAGCCATCGTTGCCTTACAGTAAAAGTCAATAAAGATACATACTAGTTCTTCCAATATCTTAGACTTGGTTACAACGAAGCTCATGTGAAATGCAACAATAATTTAAAATAACTGATCGAAGAACAGTATTTAAGATATCCTTCCTACGATTGTCTCTTACACAAATATCATTCAATGGCGGGAACAAATTAAACGGAATAAAAAAGATCAAATACACTGCATTGAAAGATTGGTTACCCGAACAATCTACGTACACATGACACAAGAAAACAAGACATACATTTTCATACGGAAGGGACATGCAATGGTATGAAAATACAAAAAGGGATACAAATACATCTTGACAGTGATAGATGTCTTCTCAAAATACGCATTGGACCAAAACGTAAAAACAAAAAAGGGTCCATGACACACACGACGCTTTCATTTAATTAGTTTAATGTGTCTGAACAGGCAAAAATTAATAAAATAATTGGTGATCTAGAAACTTTAACGGTGTGTATGGAACAATAATTTTAGAGAAAAACGAAATAAAACAAAAATGAAAGAAAAAACAAAGGCAGATTCATGTGTAAAACGTTAGAGTAGTATCAGTCTAAGCGAGTATTACATGCTACAAGTGTTGTGAAAATAAAACTATTGACCAATTGGAACGTCACAATACACAATACAAATATGTGAAAATGAGCAAATATTACTACATTAAACTGGTATTATAATTATAAGTCTACAATTTTTTAGAAGTCGTCTGCTTCAGAGATAAAATGTGATATTTATTAGGGATTTTGATGTGCTGAATTCAAATATGACAATTAAAACAACTGATTGGCTACTGTTTCCAAGATATTTAAGTTTTTACATTTTACGTCTATGCATATTGTGTACATAGTAGCCTTTTAATCATAAATTGTAAACCTAGGTCTTTTCATGTGTTTATGGTTGCTTTACATGATAATATTTCACCTATCCTGTTTATGTAACACTTTAAAAAACAGCAAAAGGGTTATATAAATAAAAAATATATTGAAACAAAAGTCAAAAAACTATTATGTATATATAAGTACATAGTTTAGTCCTTATTCAGTGTCTACTAGGCGCTTCTTGGCTTGTCTATTGTATTTATTAAATGGAGCATCTCTTGTTACTGTCCAGCAACAGTCTGCAAGCATTGATGGGCTCCATTTGCCCTGATAGCGTTTCTCCATTGTTGCAATGTCCTGGTGAAATCGCTCGCGGTGCTCGTCGCTCACTGCTCCGCAGTTCGGTGGAAAAAATCTAGATGAGAGTGCAAAAAATGTATCATTAGTGACATGTTGCAACCAAGGCTTTTGTATGCCTTGAGGAGGTTTTCCACCAACTCCATGTAGTTATCTACCTTGTTGTTTCCGAGAAAATGTGTTGCCACTAACTGGAAGGCTTTCCATGCCGTCTTTTCCTTGCCACGCAGTGCACGGTGAAATGCATAATCTCGAAGAAGTTCACGAATCTGCGGACCAGCAAAGACACCTTCCTTTATCGTAGCTTCACTTAACCTTGGAAATTTTCCATTAAGGTACTTGAAAGCTGCTTGTGTTTTGTCCATGGCCTTGACAAAGTTCTTCATCAGACCCAGCTTGATGTGCAAGGGTAGTGACAAAATCTTCCTTGATTCAACAAGTGGTGGATGCTGAACACTTTTCATCCCAGGCTCCAATGACTGTCGGAGTGGCCAATCTCTCTTGATGTAGTGGGAATCTCTCGCACGACTGTCCTATTCGCAGAGAAAACAGCAGTACTTTGTGTATCCAGTCTGCAGACCAAGCAAGAGAGCAAGAACCTTGAAATCGCCACAAAGCTGCCACTGATGTTGGTCATAGTTTATGCACCTCAAAAGTTGTTTCATGTTTTCATAGGTTTCCTTCATATGGACTGCATGACCAACTGGAATTGATGGCAAAACATTGCCATTATGCAGCAAAACAGCTTTAAGACTCGACTTAGATGAATCAATGATCAGTCTCCATTCATCTGGATCATGAACGATGTTGAGGGCTGCCATCACACCATGGATGTTGTTGCAGGCTACAAGATCACCTTCCATGAAGAAGAATGGGACAATATTTTGACGGTCACGGAACATGGAAACCCTAACATTACCTGCCAGGAGATTCCACTGCTGTAGTCTGGAGTCCAACAGCTCTGCCTTACTCTTGGGTAGTTCCAAATCCCTGACAAGGTCATTCAGTTCAGCTTGTATTATGAGGTGTGGTTCAGAGGAGAAGGATGGGAGAAAATATGGGTCATGTGACATTGATTGTTCAGGACTAGAAGTTTCATCCTCTTCCTCTTCCTCGTCTGACTCAAGTGAGAATGATTCTGGTGCATCAGGAACCGGCAGTCCTTCTCCGTGGGGTACTGGGCATATAGCTGATGGAATGTTTGGATAATGCACAGTTCACTTATTCTTCTTTGACACACCTTTCCCAACTGGAGGCACCATGCAGAAGTAACAATTGCTGATATGATCTGTTGGCTCTCTCCAAATCATTGGCACTGCAAAAGGCATAGTCTTCCTTTTCCTGTTCAACCACTGGCGAAGATTTGTTGCACAAGTGTTGCCGCATATGTGTGGGGTCCACCTCTTGTTCTGATCTCCAATTTTGCAGCCAAAATAAAGGTGAAAGGCTTTCTTAACCATAGTGGTTATACTGCGCTTTTGTGATGCAAAAGTCACTTCACCACATACATAGCAGAAGTTATCTGCATTGTTCACACAAGTACGAGGCATCTCTGCTCACTTTGGCTAAACAGAAAGATGTCCCTTTGCAAAATCGAACACTGACAAATAAGAGAGCACGACACTGTATGATTTGTAGAGCTGATATAGGGCAATTTCTTCAGCAGAGTGATGTAAGCTTAGTTATGATTGCATCATCCATGACTTATAGGAATAACGTGATGCAATTCATATCATGTATGATGCAATACCAGCTTCAGACTGCATCATTCATTGCTTTGCCTAAAAAGCAAGTACTGTCCAAACCCAGTCATAGATTTATTCATAGATCCAGCCAAAGATGTATTTTAGTCATTTCTGGTTTAAATTGAGATCCCTTCCCTTTATAACTCACTTATCCTCCGCATTTCAAAAGTCAAGGGTCGTATATACTGACCCAGTATCATATCTTGAAAACTAGAGCCAATCAAAAATTGTAAGCATCATTTTCATTCTCAGTGATCCAGAATTAGTAAAGTTTGACAACATTTATTGCGGAAGCATTTTGGCTGTTGACCAGTGTAATTGAGGAAATTAAAAGTCAGAGAATACAACCAGAAATTAATTACTTGCGAATGTGGTAACATTGTATAAAGAGGCTCATTATTTAATTATAAAATGTGAATTTAATACTGATTCTTTAATTGAAAAAATAGTACAATAATAAATGTTGAAAATGTACTCGGTACAAAACTATCAAAATCTGAAGGAAGATGATCAAAGCCTCCGCTAATTTGTCTTCCGACTCGACAAGACATAAATAGAATTATTACCAAGGCTAAAATTAAAATTGTCTCCAGAAGGCTCCAGGACTCATTTAATGGGGATTTAAACTAGTTTAGACTTAAACCAGGAGATAATGAAATTATTCAGGATTGATTTCATTTTTGAAGAAGTTGAATCATATTTATGGAAAATAATAAGTACAAACATAGTACAACTTGGTTCAGGTAAAAAAATTCCAGTTCCGTGATCGATTAGACTAAGAGAAAGAAAACATAACAGATTACATTATATAGATTCGCATCATAGAACCTTAACTGCAAACAAGTGGACAAAAATGAAATGGAACGTAGATTTCAAAATATATTTCATGTACCAGAAACAAAATATTGTCGGAAAATACATCATGCTACACATTGTATTTCTGCCAGAATAAATGATCTAAGGTTAAATATAGATATATATCGACTAATAAAAGGTGATTCATAGAAAGATTGACCAGAATGGGTAAAAAATAAAGAAGCCTGTTTAAATATTCAAAATGAGGACAATAAATGTTTTATTATTAATATTATTATTATTATTATTATTATTATTGTTGTTGTTGTTGTTGTTGTTCTCTATGTTATAAAATCTATTATAATCCATCAAAAAGATAATCCGTATAGGCCACTTACAAATATAATCATTGGTCATTGGTCTAATAAATGTCCAGTAAATATACACGACATGCAAAGAAATTAATTGAATTTAATCTATACTAGACAAAGTCCTAAAAAGTTAGAATGGTCGAAAAAAGAGGCAGTCACGTAAATATATTAATTGTATTTGATAAAAAGATATTATGACTGCCGAATAAAGGATTAGTAGAAATTAATATCATCTCAAGTAAGCAAAACCATTTACAAAATAATAAATAATACCCAGAATTATTATAAGCAAATAAATGAATAATACGTAATTAAATATAAATAAATGTGTATGTATCTATTTAGTTATGTACTGTCTTAGTTATTTAGTTATGTATTTATTTATTGATAACATGCTTAAGTTATTGCTTGAATAAAAAAGTAAACATCCTAGTGACTGAAATAAAATATTTAATATTAATAATAAAACCCTTCAACTTAGGAACACCTTATCGCAGTTAATATAAGTAACAAATATATAAAGAGTTTTTTTAAAAAATCCCACATTACCTGATTGCAGGGAGATAACTATTCCAAAGAGAACCATGCGCATGACACTGAATATTCCCATCTTTACCGAAAGCTGACTTTATGAAATTGAGTACGGTAATGTAAATTGCAGATCTCTACGTCCCCTACTTTAATATATCTTGTAGGGTTTATGGGTTCACGTATTTATACAGAAATTCGATTTGGTCGAGAGACTTTACGGATTTTATAAAGTCAAGCTTTTAAAAACTTGTCCCTCCCATTGGTAAAACCATCGATTGATATTGCAGCTAGCAAATTGAATAGATTGTTATCTAATTGTTGATTGGTTGCTGTTTGCATCCAGAATCTTTATTCCAGTCATGTTAATAATAATACTAATATATTAAAGAATTCCGATGTATTAGCGGTTACAACAAAGGAGATATTACCACAACAATTTCGGTTGAAACTGTATAAAAATGGATTCTTCGTCGATATAAGTAGCTGACAAATAAATGGGAGATAGCACAGGAAGTATGTACAAAGGAGTGTCTCGCTCAGTGCTTTAAATGAGTAAAAATATGATTGCGAAAAGGGAAAAAGATACCTTTTAACACTGGCTGTACTAGCGGATTGAGGGCTCTGTAGTTAAATTTAAAAATTACAATCACCAAGTAAAAGTTCTTTTTACTTTCTATTGTGACTTTGGAAGCAGTATGGAGGAAATAATTGGCTGTAAACAGAACCAGAATACATCATGGACAATAACAACAGCAAAACACATACCGTCAGGATTGTGTCCTTACATTAAATCAATTCTCAAAAAAGGATAACTCTATAGTTTACAGAGGGGCAGACTGCACAAATACATTTTAGGAGTATTTGCAATTCATTTTAGAAACTTTTTATGAAGAACTGAGACCAAGAAACGCTTATAAAATGAGATTCACTATGAAAGATATATATATATATATATATATATATATATATATATATATATATATATATATATATATATATATATATATAACATAGATAGAATTCCACCATCATACGTCATATTTGTGAAAATGAGATTACTAAAGAGAAGGATTCCGTCGAGGTCAACACCAATAATTAAGTAAGTTATCATGATCACTTAAATAGAAAATACAAAGGTTCTGCACATCTCGAGTGCAATTTAAATTACAAATATCCTAAATATATATCACTAATTGTTCATACTTCATATGAATACGATTCGCATCTAACTGCTAGTACATAAGCGAAATTCCATGCAAATAAAGAAGGAACAATAATTCCAAACGACGATGACAAATATGTTTCCTTTAGTTAGGATTTTATAGTTGATTCATTTGGAAAAGAAAACAAAGTAGTTGTGGTAACAAGCGCATTTACGAAACAATCACTAGAACAACTTGATAAAACTCTAAACGATGATATATTCAAGGAAACAATACAAACATTTGAGTTAAACCAAACGCGATAATAGTATAGGAATAGAACAAACAGTTTTGATAAAAAATATCAATCAGTACGATTACATGGATTCCTTTGGAATGTTTAATGAAACTATATTACTACCAATATAAAAATGTTATTCAAGCCTCGCTGCATCAGGAATCAGTAAAGGCGGATTGCCAGTATGTTAAAGATGTCAAAAACACTTCAGATTGATTTATTTTCATGACTTACATAACTACTACATCAATAAATAGAACATACTCATACGTTAGCTGATTATCAGAAGGCTTGTAACAATCATTAAGTTTAGGTTGCCCTGGTTTCTCAAAAACAGCATAAGTATGAGTAGAAGAGTATAGAGTTAAAGCTTCATCTAAATAATTTAAGTTCTGTGTAACGACCATGAACTCTCAATCTAGCATTTAGGTACTCGAATGATTTGCTCCTTTCTCGTTGAACTCATTAGTTTTCTTTTGTGATTCTTCTTCTATAGTTGATGCCTTATGCTTCTTTTGCACCACTGGGGTCAAGTAGTTAAAACATAAAATTGCTTCATGTGAATGCTAAAGCATTAACAATAACTCTACCAATCAGAAATGATGATGCTAGCATTTTCTGCTTACATTACTTAATGGTAATACAACTTTGTACTGCTACCCGTTTATAAATCGCATAATGTAGATCGAGTTTTTGTGACTTTTTCCCTAATAAGAAATGATAAAATGTTGTTTCATTCCATGCTGTGTAAGAGATTCTTTTATACTGTAACTATTTCCAGCATGTATATATATATATATATATATATATATATATATATATTATATATATATATATATATATATATATATATATATATATATATATATGTATATATATATATGTATATATATATATATATTAGCATCAGATTATATAATAAGCTTTGAAGGGTAATCAACAAGTTTATTGTTGATCTCTAATCGAATATAAAATTAAATATTTTCGAAAGATAGAACGTTAGAATACTTTAGTTTGTCAAGATTGTATATAAACCTGACTTTTTAATTCAATAAATAAGAGATACTGTATTAAATGTAACGTGTATTGAGTCCATTCCATAAATAGTTATTAATAAGGCGTACTTTCAGTCTTAAAGGTGTATAAACAAACGTTTATATCTATTAAAATACTGCCATGTTGATTTTTGTTTTTTTAAATACGAAATAGTTCGTTTTTGTTTTAACAAACACTCTGATACCTAATAGTTAGCCTCTTTGGTCCGATACCATGCAAAACTCATAAAACAATATACTTCCAGATATTGCCTTTTCATCCAATCTATTAAACCTATTTTTAAAACTAATAAATCATTGTATTTTTTGCAGTATTCTATGTTTCTGTGTTTAATTCAGTTTCAAATATGTATGCGCTTTCTTTCGTTTCTGATTAAACCGCTAAATTCCTTTATCAATACTAGTATTGATTGCAGGCTTTTTCCTTTCATGATCTGCTTTGAATACATCTTTTTTGGTTGTAAAGTTTTGTTCCATGGCATATAACTCTGATTTAATCGTTTCACCATTCTATCTAATTCGTCTATCCTACCTTGTACCACACCCATATTATTAACCAGATCTTGATCAACGTATCCCTTAGTATCAGTTTTGATTCTTCGATTTTAGTTCATGTTTAATTTTTTATTTTGTTTCCATTTTGTTCGTTATTTTTGTAAATCATACTGTTTTTGTCAACAGTAGCAGTCAGTTATCTTCCATCTGTAACACCCCCCCCCTTGAAGTCGTCAACTGACATTTTAATTTCTTCAGCGTTCTATTTAAATCATCATTTAATTATTTATGTAGTTGCTCAAGTTGATATTGCAAAGTAATTTTCCAGAGCCTTTTAATTTCCTCTATGTCAGTCCTTGTAAACATAGACTATATTATGTAGGATCACATTTATATGCATTGTCTGCTACATTGATAATACGGTTGTTGTTGATGTTTATGTCAGCATTTATTTTATCTAAAGTTGTATTTGTTTTCTTTTATAATGGATTAATATCAACATGACCTCTAACGGCTATTGCCTCAGCTTAGTTAGATACTCGAAATAGCGTCGTTACAGTCATACGGTGGAAATCTATTACTGTTCCGTCTTTATCTTTAGTGCTGACTTTAACATGTTTATGGTACCACTTTGCAATTGTTTGTATGGACCATTTAAAACATATGAAAGGAAATCACAGTGAACACGTTTTTAACAGGTACGGACTCAAATATGAATAGTTGCCGTCGAAGTAAATTTTCTCTCGCCATAGGAAATTAAAACAAATGTCGTATGCAAATATCAGTTAGTACTCTTGTCTTTTGTTTTATCAAAAGACAGTTTCATCGTACATAAATAATCTACTTTAGACAATTTTTGCATTTCAGGTGTTGAAAGAGGATGTCAGAAAGGATCGGATAATACATGCGCTGAAAGAACAATTTTAGGGGTCAAATGGCAAATGTGCACGTGCACCAGTAAGCTTTGCAACGGCGTACTTCCAGTGCGAGGATCTTTCATTGCTCTTGTAGCATCTATTGTCATCTGCCTCATCCTCTACTGAAGAAAACAAATCAACGATACAAACTATATGTTTTTTTGTTTTTTGTCTGGTTTGATAAAATATCTTCCATGATGTACAATTTGCACGGTAAAAACATGTGATGGGATCGAAGGAGCGATGTATATTGACTTCGTTATTAAAACTATTTTAGTATACTATTAAAACTATTTTAATATACTATTTGCTTTATATTTTCTACTATAAATATTTACCGATGTAATAAAATCCTTCCCGATAATATAGAACTTAGTATAGTTATTAATGATTGTCTTATTTTCCTAAATTTACAATAGTTCTATTAATGTATCTCCAGTGTTTTAAAATATGACTATAAACAAGGCTTACATTAGCTGTTTTATGTAGCTCAGTAACTACATTTGAGTGTCGCATTTTGGGCATATCTTGATCTCCATTTAGCTTGTACTATTGTTTAAATTAAATTGGTACAAATGAAATTGTACTTCTGTCGTTTTTCAAATTAATTTTTAAATGAGTTTAAGTTTAAATAAGTTTAGGTAAGGGATTGTGCTCAATGGCAGTCTAAATAAGGTAATTTCACAAAAGCAGAACGATCCACATAGAGCTGAACTTGGTAAACAACTTGGGAAACGTTCACTACAATTTAAAAAAGCCAAAGCATCAGACTTAAAGTAAGAGCAAGAATCGAAGCAAAGAATAGAAGCGAAACAAGGACAGAGTAAAATTAGTTTTGTTTAAAAATAAGCACAAACAAGCAACCAGAAGCCCATCTCTTACAGTAAGTTATGGCATACTTTTGAAGAAGTTTAAGATGTCAGTAGATTCACACTGCAAAAATGGATTTTGTAGAATTCATACAATTGTTTTTTATCACTTTGAGTAAGTTTACGATTGATTTTTTGATTGCACTGGGGGTACTACCAGACAAAATAATTAAGTAAAAAAATATCCCAAGCACGGAACAGCGTGAATCTACAACGATTACTACTGGATCTAAGGAGCATACATATATTTCGATGCTAAAATCTACAAGAAAGATAGTTCATGGGAGCAGACCTAAATAAAAATAAAGTAAACAGAAGCAATGCAAGAAAGGTAATGAGTAACGTGAGCATGGCTGAACAAATCCGGCTGTAATTTCTAAATCCTAAACATAGCAAAGACAAAGACTGTCTATTTTTTACATACAAATGTGACCAACATACTAAGAGCACCACCAATGTATCTAATAATGCCTTTAGCTACGTCTCCAGCATGCAATGAGATTAATTTCAGGTTGATGAAAATCAACAAAATTAAGAATGATTTGGTTAAAGAGTTTGAACATTATAGAGGGGACAGAAGAAAAGTACAAAACGGCATACAAGTTTTCAAACTGGGTGAAGGTTAGCATGGCGACTTCATCAGGTTATATGGGTGTGTAGTTGCTAGGTTAGATGTCGTAGGAACAAGAGCAGGAATTATAATCCCTCTATTAGTGAGTCTGGTGCTATGTTACTTGGGTATGATGCAAAAACTTTCAAAAAAACGGTGAACAGTATTGATAATATGGTACGTAAAGGAATAAGTGATTATGAAATAAGTAACGAGGAATTTAAAAAGTTTGTTGCCGAGTACAACAAATACAAATAAATAAATAATGCAATCAGGAAGCAAGATGGCAAACATAGAAAGCCAATGTATTGAAGAGTTAAAAAAAACAAAAACAAAAAAAAAAAAAAAAACCCCAAAAAACAAACACTTTTTTAACTGAAGAACAAAATTAAATAGAAAAACATTTTGGAGAAGGTAATACAGTCATGCAATTCGTGTCAAAGAATATAACGTAAACAGAAAATCTGTATCGATTGGTAGTTTGAATGTTAACTGTTTTAATTTGCGCCACTTAAATGGAAAGTTATATTAGCGTAGAAGATCAACTTGAAAGATAATTGTTTCTTATACAAATCCAACTGATAACAGAGATGGTAAATTATCCATTTCATTACAGAAACTAGGTTTTATAGTCGGTTATTGCGATATTTCAAATGAATATAATGCAATATATTCCATTACATGAACAATAACAATGAAACAAAAACTGTTTTAGTTCTAGATAGATGATATGATCTTGAAACGTACATGAACAAAGTCGAAGAGGGAATGACTGCTAATAACGGCAACAAAGAAAGGATTGATATTGAGTGTTTGCAACACTACTGAAAAGTTCTAGAATTTCTGAGCAATAATTACACATTTTAATTACACACTGATCTGTGCAAATAATATGATCCTTCGTACTCAAGTTGAAGCTCATGCTTTTCCTCTTACTCTGGAAACATTTATATACATAATACTTTGTTTTCTCCCTGAGCAGCAATAACAACAAAAGTAGTAATTATAATAATAACAACAACTAATGCAACGTTGATGGCTTGCTATCGCAAATCACCACGCTGTTACGCTTGTGACGGACCCCTAAACCCTCTTGCAGAAGGTTATCACATGGGTTACATAAATACCAAATTTGCTTACCTTCCATCGAGCCATAAAGGAGATAAAGCAGAGCGATAATACTACTAATACTAATCGTAATAATCATTTACCCTTGGACGTCCTATAGTAATATATGCTCTTCCCGAGTTATATGGAATCACTGATAATATTATACCAGCTAACTCCGAGATACTAGACTTGCGTCAAACAGAAGCCACAATGAAAGAATTCTTTCTCTGTGACCGAACTGTGCACTACCCTTGCTGTTTAAAGCTGGTCGAAGTGCAATGGGTGTTCCCAGATGATCCCTAAGCCATGTGTGACATATAACAATCTTCGTCATGAGATACGACGCTATCTGTAGCCAAAATTTATTTGTACCATCTTTTAACTGGTTGAAAACAATGTTTCATTCATGAACCGTTAAAGACGTTAAACAATGGGTCTCCTCAGTCAACACTACGTCACGGCTAAAGATCAAGTAGAAACAAAAATAATTTTAATTCGTTTGATAGGCAATCTTCAATCGCACTGTACTTTCAAGAAATTCACGAAGCCGATAAAAATGTCCGAGTAATTATCAAAAAATATGCCTTCATTGTGCTTATTTTATATATAAAACAACCCAGACTGTTAATAGTTTATAATCCTCACAAATTAGACGAGGGTTCGTCACTAATGAATGCACTTTTGCAGACATGACCATTTTAATTTTGAACCTCTCTTCTCCCTCCTCCCTCATAGGAAACGCATGTCCATTTGTACTTATCGTCTTATTATAACAAATATACAGATCCCATATGAACACTTAATCTTACAAAGAGAATGACTGACGGGTGGATGCACGGACACAAGCACTTAGGGGCACACTTAATAAATATTGAAATATATAAAATGAGACGTTAACCTATGAGAAAAGTATTGGTTAAGGAAAGAAACGCCTGTCATTATCACATCGTAACATTTACCGGCGCGTGTGTGTGTGTTTGTGTCCATCTGTCTGTTTGTGTTATCATACGTTTGTCTTAATTCAGGGAACTAATGAAAAGAATTTGTAGATAATGTTTCTCTTTGTAACAAAATAACCGTCTAATACAGATGCAAGAATTTAATATTTCCACATTTCCAGAAAATTAAGAAGGTATAGGGTTAGATCAGAATCATGCAATAAATAATGCAAGGAAAATTCACGATTTGAAAGTGAGCAACAATATGATAGTTTTCAAAGATCAAACACACACCTAGAATGTAATATATAACAACTGTTACCACTATTTTTTAACGGTGCTTTTAACACATTATTAGTTATATCATGCCGAGTAAATATAAGCTAATATCGTTTCCAAAGGACACACAGAAGCAGCCAACCCGGGCTGGACAGGGCAGATATAGAAACTGCGATCGTTGGTTTACGGTTTGACGTACTACCAAATGAAGTATTGCGGCTTCCATATAGGCAAATAAGACCGAAAAGACTGCTCAGTTCTAAATTTAGCTGCAATACATATAAACTCATTCTCAATCATGTGCAATACCCACGAATTTTCAAGTCGCTGTATTACATTTGTGCATTGTATAGCCAAGCTATGTGTTTCAATTATAGTTGTACCCTATCAAACGTGCGTCACTGTTTATATGTTTAGATCTACTAATAGTATTAAATGTATGTCCAATGCTAATTAAGTATTGCGTATCGCAAAATGGCCTTACATTACAAAATATTTTTGTCTCATTACAAAAAATCATTATTTAAACTAAAAATGTCTGCATGAACCACAGACTTTGAAAAACAGCTATGACAATCAATGTTGATACTCTAAGAATTATCATAAACATATAATAAATGAGCTTAACTGTAACAATATATGAACACATACCATATATAGCCTTGTAAGTCATAATGCAACATGACAGCTAAAATCAAACGTATTTGACTGCAAAGATATACGTCAGAAGTCCATGACAATTGTCTCTCCACATTATGTTTTCTGATTATGCTTAACAATAAAGCCGTGAACAGCACATTATACGCCAGCCCATGTTTAATGGTCCTCTATGAAGATAACAAAATGTTTTGCAAAAACCACTTTTTTTCTTTCGATCATAATGACCTAGACATTTGACATGTTGACCCCCAAATTAACAGGCTTCTTCGTTATCCCAAGTGTAAGCTATCCGCAAAGTTTGGTGTATGATGTAAAAGCTAATGTTGTTGTTCTGTTACCATTTTGTTTTCATTCAAAGTGATGTTGGCCTTTGAGCTTTTGACCTCCAAATTAACTGGCTTCTTATTTACCTCAAGTGCAAGCCATCCACACAGTTTGGTAAATATAGATGCTGGAAATATTGAGTTATTAGTAACAAAGAGAAGGACGGATGGACATAAAATGTTCCGCCCTATGGCATGCGTATAAAGACAGTAGTAGTTTGAGTAGCCTATCAATGCAAACGTCGTAGCTTTTTCACAATTATTTTTACTGTAGAATACGAACGATATAATGAATGAAAAAAAGAATTAGACGTCATTGTGTTGAAATTAATAGAATGCTCCTGAAGGTGTCTGCTATCAACTTTCTCAGACTCTGTTTCAGTGATAATATGTTAATTTTGAGAGCGTATCATGGTCTAGACTCTTTTTCAGTGATAATAGGTTGATCTTGAGAGCGTATCATGGGTTAATTTACTGCCTAATTCTTGCTCACAAAACAGAATGAAATATTTTCAGTGCAAAATCATATTCAGCTGATGAAACAAAACAGCAACTAGACAAAAATTATTGAAGAGCAGTAATCACTTTAAGTATCGTTCTTAAGTACATTACCTTGTTTATTATCCAGTGGAAAATGGAACATAAGAAAATTACAAAACTTCCCGTCCCAAAATAATAACAATTCAACAAGAATATAAGAATATAAACAATATAATTACACATAAACACAAGTCCCCTAACCAAGAGGAGAGCACATTCTTGCATCTGACAATATACAGACTGGTTAGGATGATTGAAGTGGCACCATGAGATATATCAGATAATAGAAGCGTCAATCATGTATAAATATTAGGTCAGAGAAACCTAGAGGTGCATATAAATATAATAGGGTCAAAGATAATAGAGGGGTAACAAATGAATAGCGGTAAATACAGTCAATCGACAGAAAAAATTAAGTACTTGTCACCTACTTTTAGTATGTTGGAAATTACTCTCTTTGTGATGTATCCCTGAAGCAATTTTAAAATGCGAGGGAAAATAGATTCCAGAATACTGAGGTCGAAACGAACGCGTGACGAGCGAGCACATGCACAAGTGTATAGAAAGGAATAAACAAACGGGGAAAATGCCATATCCGTTCGCAAATTTGTTGGGGAGGGAATGACAAACTGTTAATCAGAAGAAAATATATATTCTTTTACCGTCGTCAAATGGTGCCTTTCGCCATGGCCTACTTGTTCAGCATCCACTTTACATACGCTACAATATACCCCAATAACAAATTCATAACAAACTTAATGCCAAATTATGCAAAAGTAAAAGTAGCAATACATGATAAAACAACTGAATTTACTGAAAACACAGTCAAAGAGCGGTCTGTGGGCACTGGACGTCTCGCCTAGGATTTTCACCAAGTCAACTTTTGGAACTTTTGAATCCATAGCCTTCACAAACCTAGGACTACGCGGAACATATTTATTCAAACTAAATATATTTCACATTGCAGGTGAAAACAACCTTTACAGTTCATGTGTTGTTACGACTCTATGGCCTAAAATATGTTACAGTAAGAAAGTGAAACAAAAAATGTAAGTAAACTCAACAAGCAATTTATTTCTATATAATTAAAAATATACATTCTAAAAGAAACTTAAAATAACGTGAATTAAAGTCAAATAATACCAATAATCCTAGGTGTCCTAATCACAAATCCTACATATAGAATGTTCCGAATGAATTCTGGTAGCCTTGAATGTCCTGATATGCAAATAGTCTTTAATGTCCTGATGTGTCAGTAATCTTGAGTGTCCCGATATGCCTGAATGATGTAATCCAGAATATCTTTGAATGAATGCACTTAAATCCCAAAGTCAAGTATTAATCCAGAATGAGAATTAGCACTTTTAGTAATACCAATGAATATTTAAATAGATAATTCCTCTCTCTGAATTTTGTTCTGATTTTCTCAACTGTAACATCTGAGTACTAAAATAAATTCCTTAATAGACTGATCTTAATGACATGAAATTTAGTATAGGAATGGAATCTTGTTTACCAAATGCGCCATAAATATAAAGACAAATCATCTGACAGAATATTCTAGAATATCAGTAACTCTAATGGAAACCTCCTGTGCACACCTGACTTTTCTCACATCAAGACATGGAAAGTTCCAATCTAAGTACTAAATGCTATGTAAACAAGACTAACCTTGAACTCCAATTAGGTAAATATGTTATTTACAAAATGACCACTAAAGTACAACCTACCTTATGAACACATATAATAAATTCAATATACATAACAGCGTACATAAGGAAAAAAACCTTTACTTGAGGGAAAAAATGCGATTTGTACTTTGAAGTGACCTTTGCAAAATGTTACGCATCCAACAACAAAAGACGATGCAAAAAAAGTCGGATGCCATTCAATGTAGAACATTGCTTAAACAATGTCCATACTCATACGTCACTCTTGAGCAGTTCGTTGAGTTCAGCTCTGAATTCCATATAGTCTTCGTATTCTTTTGGAACTTCCAAAATTCTGCCGCATTAGTGCGCAACTGGTCTTCGTGCAAATGCTAACCATGTGGTAAATCGCACAAAAATTGTTTACGAAAGACCTGTTCGATCCATCAACATGGTGTTTGATCCAGTGTAAAATCTAAGAACGTTTTGAAGTTTGCTGGCATCCAATTCCCTGATATACCTTTTAAGATATTTTGCTACTTCTTCTGAAGTTGTCATCCTTTCTGGAAAATGCAACATTTGCAGTACATTCTTTGATGAAGGGTTAAGTTTATCATAGAGATTCTGCAAATCATCCTTAATATGATAATGACAATCCTGCAAGCTTTCATGCCAACATTCTTTAATGAATGTTGTCTGCTGAAACAGTTCTTTATGTGACATTTCTCCAATTACATTGAAGATATCGCCATGCGAGGGTACTACCCTACACTCATGCCTGCTTAAAGCCTCTTTGACATGACCCTCATCAAACTGACTTCTCATAGCGTTTTGAAAGATTTTCTTCTCAGCATTTTGAATGTATTCTAAGTATTCATTAATCAGTTTCTTATGGTTTAATCCAAAAGTGTCCATTTTGTAAATGCAATATGCCACAAAGGCATTTGACAAGCAAATGAGAAAGTATCTTCAAAACTGTCCACCAATACATTGGTACCACTGTTGGATTAATTGACAACATTATTAGCTCGGGCGGTAGGTGTGTCTATTATCATGGATGAATACACTACAGGGCTATTTCGCAGGATGAACATTGTTTCTGCTAGAGTGTTTTGTGATGGTGCAATGCCATTGTTGTTGGAGTTGTTGACATTTCCATCATTAAAAATGTATCTGGTAGAGAGTCAGCATCTTCTTTTGGATACTGAAGAGTCGAATTCCTGAGGGACATTAATGTCATTGTATGCTGCTTTCTTTCTTTGTGAGGGTCAGATAGAATCAGATTGTTTTGCAGTTTCGTCCTTTCAATCACTTTCAGGACGACTACATCATCTCCCAGGTTTATATGCTTGTACTCCATTATATCATACTCAAAGTCACTTTCTGTGCCAAAGGAAATATGTTCTTCTTGGGAGAAGATATAATGCACCTTCTCCAGCAGGTCCTCTTTTTACGTTTTTTAACTGTAGCCTTTTTAGCTCCACCTCCATTTTTCGCCCTAACATGGACATATATCTGCTTCCGTGTGTCATATAACATTAATCCGATTTCAGCTCATTTTTCATAGCATGTATTTTTCTGACCTGGTAAAAGAAAGTTTGTCATGCGAAGTACATGGCTCAGGTTCCTCAAAGATTATGCGCTGCTGCGTGTGTCGCAGCTTTTTCAGTAGGCTCACTTTTTCAGGTCATTTTCGCTTAATTTTGCTGGCTAAGAAAATATCTTGGTGGCAATCTGTCGTCGTGCTTTGGGATAAACAATTTCAGTTCATCCTCTGACATCAGTTTAACACTTTTCTTCATCAATCTATGATACAAAAGTTCTAGATGAATTAAAGAGATCTGCAAGAAAGAAATGCCAGAGAGAGAGAGAGAGAGAGAGAGAGAGAGAGAGAGTCATTGTGCATCAGATTAGTATACAACTCTCTCACACACACACATTTCCTGCTAATTTCTTATGCTACCAATGTAAAGATTTTGGTAAAAATATATAACTAAAATTCCACGAAATGATGTAACTAGCTCTTACGATGTAGGAGAAGTTGGACTGCATTACCTACAGCCATGAAAACCCAAGAATAATTTTTACAAATAGTAAACTTTTTGCATCCATGAATCTACAGCTATATTGTCAATCAGTGATAATAGCACGCTTTTAAAATACTGCTACAGAATGGGGATCGACATTCAAACCCGATAGTTTTGGTGTTCTCTATATTTAGGTTACAATTGTTAGTAGTATAGGGGCGGGGTAAATAGGGCAGTGGGAGGCACTACGGGGCATATATGGGAAATTAACATGGAGGGGGCAGTATAGGGAAAATGAACATGGTGGGGCACTTTGGAGCTGTAGGGGCACTTGGGGGCAGTAGGGGGCAATTGGGGAATTTGTCTTGGATCTTGATCCAATGGGCATTCAGGCGGTGGAAGTCCCTTTTTCTCTTCTGGTTCTCCTTGACTTTTCTCTTCTGGGCCCAAACCTTCTTGATGTGGATCACCTCCTTCTCTATGACTTGGCTCACAAGACTCTTGGTTGCGAACAGGGCAGTCTTTTCCCTCCTTACACTGCTGAGGGGTGGATAGAGCCACAAGTCTTCCTGCATCATATCTAGGAAGTACTCCACCCCTTGCATACAATCCACAGCTTCTTTTAATACTCCCACTCAACAGTGTGGAAATACCGAGGAGGTCTTCATCTTCATAGCTTCCTCTACCATGACTTCATGGACAAGGCTTCTGGCTTTTCTTAGGGCTGACACTTGCCTTGTCACATAGGGTAGAGTGATTGGGTAACGCCAACAACACTCAATCCTTTCTAATAGGGACTCCACCCCCACCATCACATCCCAGGCTTCCTACAAATTTTCTATGGACAATATTCTTGCTGTAGTCGACGATGAATGGCGCAACTGGGGAATGCGTCGCTTTATATGCTGAAAGCACGGACGTGAAGGAAAACATTCCTCCCAAAAAATACAAAAAATCCTCTTACACATAAAACACACCAAGTGGGCGGACCTAAAAGAAAGTATTTTTTAAGATAGGAAGGGAAGGGGAGTGTTCATAAACACACTCTATAAAAACATAGACCAAAACATACAAACACATCCACCAAAACACACTCTATGCAAACACACACCACACATACATTTCTTAGGAGGGAAAGTTGTTTTCTCCGTTTTAAAGACAAAGACAGACACACATACATACATACAAACACATATATGGCAAATAAGATTTTCTTTTCTGGTCAGAAATTTAGCACAACAGACGGCTCTTGCTATCAGAAATCTACAGAGAGTCATTGGAAAGTATACCAGTAAAACCAAGGACTACTCCTGCTTCTCCTCTCGAGATACAAGTCAAGATACTTGCTATATATGGCAAGAGAAAGGACATTGGGCTCCAGAATGACCACAACGTCAAAGCAAAGGAAACGAAAAGAGAGACAAAGGAAAAGATACCTGTTATCATTGTCAAGAAAAAGGACATTGGTCTTCAGAGTGTCCTAAGAAACAAGAGAACAAACAAGAGAGGGAGAAATCAGAGGGATCTTCATCACCAGAAGAAGAAGAAGAACTCATCCTCGTCGTCAAGAAATGTAAGAAGGCAAGACGACTGGAAGACAGTGAAAAAGAAGAAGAACCCTTGATACATGTGAATAAATTAAAGAAAAAGATAAACAGACAGTAACTATGAACTTGAGTGATGTGTTATGAAATGTTCCTTGTGATTTTTTTAAAAAAAAGAGAATATACCAAAATGGAAAAAAGTAAGTGTCTTTTGGTATTGATTTTAGAGTATGGACGCACGCACTCATACACAATCCAATGATGGGATTTAAAGTTTAACTTGATTTGGCAATGAGATTATTTCTTTTCTAAGAAATGTAGATGGCCCTGAAAAGGATCTTTGGGGTGATTGTTTTTTTAAAAACAAACTTATGGACTGGACATGATGAGTTTTAACTGTCTCAATCCCTTTCCACGACCAAGTCCTACTCCTCCTCCTCCTGCTGATTTGGTAGTAGTAGTAGTAGTAGTAGTCAATGGTGGTGGTTGTGGTGGTGGTGGTGGTAGCAGCATCTCAGTAGTAGTTATGGGTTTAGAATGTTTAACCCGTGAGGGTCTCTTTCTCTTGGGTTGGGAAATCTGATACATGTTTCTCAGATTCTTTAACTCGGCTAAAATATCTTGTAGCAAACTCACTACTCCCTTCCTTCTGTCCTTCACACTTCTCCTCTTCTAGCTTTCTTCTTTACTCTTCTTCTTCTTGCTTTCTTCTTTTCTCTTGAAGAAATGCTTCTTCTGCTTCTCTCTGACGTTGTAAAAAAAATTCCAATTATTCTTTCTGTCTCTTTTTAAAATCATATACCATGGGTAAAGATGGTGGTGGTGGTACAACAGCGGTTGTTTCAGGCAAAAGTTCTTGCGACGACAGAAAATCCAAATTAAAATCTTTTGGTTGAAAGTTGACCGCTGAATTTGCTGTCGTATTCTCACTCTGAACATAATAACTTTCCGTCGCAGGCTCACTCCAATACATTCGTTGCTTCGTTGTATCAGCCATACTGAAACTATTCCGCAAAAGGTAAAACTGCACGAACGCTGTGACGCCTCTCTTCTGATTGGAAGAGAGACCCACCCTGTTGTAACGCGCGTTTCGATTGGTGGCTCATTTCGATCCGTTTCGATCCGCTCTTAGGCTATATATACCAGCGCTTTTGTCACATAGCTTCATCTTTTCTCGAGGCAAGAAGATGTATACCTCTGTAGAGTCATCATCGATCGTATCGGGTATGCTGTTCAACCCAGATTACCCGATGTATGTGAAAGCATCATGGGTGATCACCAAGTTGACAGATACAGCTGTTTGGAAGAGAAGGTTCTGTATAGAGAGACAAGGGCGTCTGAAGAGGGTGTTCATCTACGGACCTGAAGTACGTAGAAGTTTAAGGAGAAGAAGACCCTCCATGAGGTGTGATATCTTTTAACTTTGTTCACACCACTCCAATGGCCCTTTTCTGGGCTATCCACATTTCTTAGAAAAAAAAAATCTCATTGCCAATCCCGTTTCTATGTTTCTATGTTTGTGTTTGTTTGTCTGCCCCATCAACACTTCTACCCCCAAGTGCCCCAGACTGCCCCCAAGTGCACCCTACTGCCCCCGCAAGTGCTCACTATGTTCATTTTCCCCTATACTGCCTCCAAGTGCCCCCTCCATGTGAATTTTCCATATATGCCCCGTAGTGTCTCTTTGCTTTGTTCTGAATCTCCGCTGGCACCTCTCCCCAAAATGTATCCATGCGCGCAAGCTAAGTTGCAATTTAGAGAGGAGAAAGAAAGAATGCAAGATAGAAAGAAATATAGTTCAAAAACTATTTTTTTCATGAAATTTGACAAGTACAATACTGGTATTTAGAACACTGTATGGAGGGCCACTCTCATGCTACAAGAGCTACTAATTAAAAAGTGAAGAGAAACTCGTGTTTCCTATGCATGCATATTCTCTTCTTCTGATGGTTTCCTTTATTCTCATTTCTAAAAATTGTTTTCTGTTGCTTTTTTGTACGCGATTAATGCTTTGTTTAACTCATACTCTTTTTTCTACTCGATTATCTCTTTTCCCAAATCGATACTCGCTTTTCTCTACTCGATACTCGATACTTACTTTTTTGTACTAGATACTCGTTTTTTTGCAAGTCGATACTTGCTTTTCTTGACTTGATACTTGCTTTATTGAACTTGATACTCACTGTTCTTCAGTCAATACTCGTATTCACGACTTGATAATTGCTACTAGAATGAAAGTAAACCTCATATGCATATGTCTGGACTATCAAAGCTCAAGTAAAGCATAGTTATCATGTGACATATGCAAATATGGAAACAAAACCCGTCGATTGTAAATACAAATTATTATAATGTCTTTTCAGTTGTGAATGTATTAAGTTTCTGTGTGTGTGTGTGTGTGTGTGTGTGTGAGTGTGTGTGAGAGAGAGAGAGAAAATGCAGGCAGATCATTGTACATGTTACCAGCTGCATTAAAAAGAACGTATTCAATATATAAACAGCAACAAAAAAAAAACAAAAAAAAAAATTAAAATAAAATTTAAAAACTGAAATCAAATAAAGGAGAGGGGGTGGGGAAGTAGATTAAATTATTGCTTAAAAGAATCGTGGCGAAAGGAGTGGATGCGCTCCGTCGCAACATCCAGGAAATATAGAGTGAACATGGATTTTGCAAAAATTCCCTCTATTGTTTACAATTACGGAAGACAATCTGCATTTAAAGAAAATCAAATACAGAAGAAGAAAAAAAATTGAGTAATTTCATTTTCAGGCTACTTTTTTGTAATTTATCAGTAAGCTATTTTCATCTTCTGTTACAAGGGAAACTGTACAAAGAACAGAATGCACCAGAGGCAGGACTATTAAAGAATGTCAATTTCGATGTAGAGAAATATCTGAATTTTTGGATTGTCCACCTCTTTATCATCAGTCATAACAAAAATCAGTATTTTTGCAAATTTATCTGTACATTTGGCCAGCCTGGAAATATACTGTTAATCATTTGTGATTTTCATTATCAATGTGAAATGAAAAAAAAGAAGGAATTTCATATTTCAGACCGTTAATGAGAGAGAGAGAGAGAGAGAGAGAGAGAGAGAGAGAGAGAGAGAGAGAGAGAGAGAGAGAGAGAGAGAGAGACAGACAGAGAGAGAGACAGAGAGGAGACATATGACCTTTGTGCATGTTTGCCGAATATTATATCATACAAAAATATTAAACAACGATGTATTTTGGAAGGAGAAGTATTGTGAGTAGTTGCTTACAAAATAAACCAAACCAAGTTCATGCAGGATTTAGTCTTTATTGATATGACCTGCGTAAGCATGTATGTTAGAAGCGACCAAATAAAGGTCATACTGTTAAAAAAGGTGTATGTATGTATGTATGCATGGATGGATGGATGGATGGATGGATGGATTTGGTTTAAATGCACATTAGTACACTTCTGGCCATATAGTGTCAAGCATGTTAAGGTATTTGAAAGCTACAATATCATAACTTTGATTGCCACGCATAATGGTTTTCGTTTTGTAAACAGGATGGTCAGAAGACGTCAAGGAGAGAGAAGGGGGGGGGGGGGGGCAAGACCTGAGTCCTAGGTGCACGATTGCCAAAGACAGAAAGAAACAAAAACAGTCAGCGAATTTTGGGTTTAATTTTTAAAAATGCTCACAAAAGGACTAAAAGTTAAAAGTAAAAAATAAACAACACAAACATGATATATTATTTTCATTTGAGAAGCATTTCTCTGCGTAAGCATTTATATTGTTTGCGGTATATGCATGAACATATTCAAGTAATACGTTTTCGATAATTTTTTTCTCCAGTGTTTTATTAACAAAACCGGGAGTTCCGTTTGCAATACAGAGAGAGAGAGAGAGAGAGAGAGAGAGAGAGAGAGAGAGAGAGAGAGAGAGAGAGAGAAAGATAGAGAGAGCGTGAGAGAGAGAGAGAGAGAGAGAGAGAGAGAGAGAGAGAGAGAGAGAGAGGGAGGGAGATTTTCTCCGACACTGAATGAAATGCCCTGTTTATTTTTGACCCTGAAAGCATTATTGTATTAAAGTTTCATGTGGGAGTGTGATAAAAGTTGTGCCGTTAATTTTGCGTTGCTATATAATTAGTTTTTCAGGTCAAGGGCCTCACGTCAAAATAAATGACAGCCTTCCCATGTAGAGTCATAAGATAATAATAATAATAAAAAATCTCTGTGCTAAAAACCTATTGAAGCCAGATCCATGATAAAGTAATAGCAGACACTATTGCATCAGAATTGCATCCGAAATTGTATATTATACAATAAAGCAAACATGTGTTATTGTACAGTATGCCAGCATTAGTGCTTGATGGATAAGCACATAGACGCAAATTCGCTATACAAATGCAACAATTCTTTATATTTTCTTTCCTTTTGTACTTGTGCTTGCTGCTTGGAAATAGATTATAATTATGTCATACTGCTTACTGTGACGTTCGTAGCAGAGCCTATCGTAAAGACAGTGCCTGAGTTGTGTTTCGAACATGTTAGAGGAGCGTTTTTTTTGTTTGTTTTTTTAAATCGAGCTTTATTATGCGTAATATATATGATCGCGTGATGCCTCAAAGTGTAGAGAGAGAGAGAGAGAGAGAGAGAGAGAGAGAGAGAGAGAGAGAGAGAGAGAGAGAGAGAGAGAGATATTATTTTGATGCTTTCACATTAATTTATGTCGTAATAAAAGACTATTTACTGCTGTCGCCTATGGGATGAAATAGTTTTAATGCATCTGAATTACATCTAAAAGAAATGATCGGTTATGTTTACTGATTGAACATCTGTAGTGTTTAAGGCCGCAACGTTTACATGCGTAAACGGCTGTTTAATTTACTGCCTGTAAATGTTCACAAAATCGGTATCGTGTGAATAAATGATCGTGCATGTGGTACATCACGTGTTTGCTGATGCGCATGTCCAGGTGTTTTTGTTTTTTTTTCGGTTGCAATATCAATTTATTCATCATATACATATATGTAGCAGCATAAAACAATATCACAACGATCTCAAAGTTGTTTTACCTAAATTGTCAGATATATTCAGCAATTAGCTTTCTTACAAACTGATTCAATGTCATAATATTTTAAAATATGTTTTCTTGTGTTTCTGTTGGTATTAACGGCACTTTTAACACATTATTGGTTATATCATTTCGGGGAAATGGGAGCGAAGTGCCTTCCCAAAGGACACACGGAGGCAGCCGACCCGGGCTGGCCTGGGTGGATATCGAACCGCGATATTATATTACAAGTTCGACGCTCTGGCAACTAAGCTACCGCGGCTACCTTTTAAACTAGATATATACGCCATTCACTGGTAATGTCAGGGCCACACGATGCATGGTACTGTTCGAGCAATGAAGATTGAATTCAATTGTATCTAGTATAATGTGTCAATTAAGCACATGAAAGGATTCCTGGGATACCCACACACCTTTCTTATATCAAATATTAAACGCGAGAATCCAAATTGATAAACTGCGTTTCTTAGTCTCTATTTGTTCAGTAAAATGTTTCGGATTTGTATTTCAATCCCTAGTACGTGTCCGATTAGCAACTCAACTTAACTGCTTCCTTGTTCAAATAAGTTGAAAGACAACCAATGCTTTTTGCAAGGATATTTGCACTGATATGGTAATTAATCTTATTTGGTGAACTGTCTGAGTCAGTTTGAATTGCTTTCACATGCATTGTGAAAAGCATTCTAAACAAACCCAGGCCACCTTGGCGGTCAGAACAAAGGTTGCATTATTACACGTGAAGGCAAATGTTGTCAGTGAACTCCTATCTCTTGTCAACATTTTGTAAGTGAAAAAACATAGAGTATCCCCTAGTCTCCATTCAAGCAAGCTTTCAATATATATCGACACTTTAAAAGTTGAAAAAGGAGTGTACATCTATTAATGGGTTAGTCAAATCTTCAAAGGTTTAGGCATCTGTTATCTGTGTGACTTGCCACAGTCATTTACGCCACACAACTACTTCGTCAGTTTTTAAAAGAGTAGAATTGTTCTTTCTTTCTTTCACTTGCAATTAAGTGTGTACGCCGAGTTAATTGTCAACTTGTAAAACTGCATAGATACTTATTATTATAGTTACAAGTGTACATATCAAGCAATAGCTTCTATATAAATAGCTGTCAGTTTTAAGCTTAACGTGCAGATCGAAGGAAAGGTTGAGTTTCGATTCTGTTCGATTAAACGGCATCGTCTCTGTTATTGTATAGTGTACACATTATAAATTTTTGCAAACGTTGTGGGCTTATTATTGTAAGCATCTCTGAGTTTTCTCTGACATAACAAACATGAAAGTGTGTTCCCAGTTTTTATACCCCCACGAAGTTATATTTTCATACACACACATGTTTATATATGTATATATATATATATATATATATATATATATATATATATATATATATATCTATATATATATATATGAATTCTCAATACATCGTTCAGCAAGAATTAATTAGTAATGTTCGTAAACTTCTCTCTGGACTTAGGATCTTTATGTAATCAAATCAATTACAATTAATCATTCATTATAAATTTTGTAATGATTTTCATGAGGACGACTGACGTTTCTTCCAGCATCCACATACAACAGGTCATCACAGAACTCTATTGCCAGCCCGTTATACCGTTTGCGAGAGCTGATCCTGCCTAATATCGAACCATGGACGGACAATTGCTGATAGCTTTAGCGCTGAAGGTCTGCTAACATGTTGATAAGTCTGCTCAGCTTATGTTTATCTTGTTTCTGATGGTTGGCTTTGTTTAAAGTTGGTAAGTAATCCGAGTTGTTAAGAGTAGTGTTCTGGATGACCGATCTACAAGCTTATAAGTACTCTATAAATCCATATTTTCGCCACAGTCTTACTTGTGTGTTTGTTTGTTTGTGTGTGTGTGTGTGTGTATGTATGTTTGTGTTTCTGCGCGGAACTTTTGCGCGCAAATGTGTGTTCATTTTGAATGTTAATCGGTAGCAATAGTCTATTTCTAGCAATTGATTCATGAATTTATGACTGCGCGATTGATTTCAAAAGCAGGGTTGCACGAAAATATGATTAGTAGGGTTGCCTCTTTTACATATCATGGCTATATGCTAAATTCTTGTCCAGGAAAGAATATCGATATTTTTCTATACTTCGTGTACATGTCAGTATATATCAAAGTCTTTATCCTCTAATTTGTATACTTTATAAATATATCCGGACATCGATGCTAGAGGTAGCGTTATCCATACTTGATGTCATCTTTTAGAAATTCGACCAAAATGCTAATAATATTGCTGACCTAACAAGAATATGAACTCCCAAAGCTTTTCTAGAAACAATCTGTAATTGTGCGACCACATTTGTGTGCCCTTTGTTTATTTATTTATGTATTTATTTGTATTACTGATTAACAAATGTTGAGTAAGTTTTCGAGTTTAATTTCGTTTGACCAAATGAATTCCAGTATTCAATCTGAGTCAGCAAGTACGCATGCGAAAATTATAATTTTATTGACTAGTTAAGACGATTAGAAGACTAATATAAATTCTGAAGCAATAATTGAAAATGGAAATGCATTTGATTACAGAACAAACAACGCTGATAAATAGCACTGTATACGTTTGTATCTTTAGCGGAAAAGGATGACGCAGTGCACATTCGAGTGATATAATGGTGCTTCAACCGATTTTATAATTAGATAATTACTGCATCTTTAATGTATATTATTGCCTATTTACTTACAGTATGTGTGTATTTACTATAATATATTACGGAAGATCAAAAAATAAAAAAATAAAATAAAAATAAATCCACGTCTGAAAAATCGGACATAATTTCATGGAACTGATGTTAGAAATTGCATTAATTTATGAGCAGACACATACACCTGTATACATATACACACATACATACATTGAGACCCACATACACATACATAGTTATAGCTTAACTGTCGAAAAAAGATCATACTGACAGCAAAAATAATAATAATATAATGTATTGATAATATTGATTGTGTTGGAATGTTTTTGTGTTTGAGGTAAACTGAAATTATTATCCCCACACTTTTTAAAGTGTTGGCGATATTGTCATACCATGCGCCTGTCCGTCTGTCTTTCCATCCGACCGTCTGTCTACCCGTTACGAAGTCTCCTTAACCGCTGGGCGGAATTTCAGGTAACTTTGTAGTTATGTTGCCCCTATGGCCCCTAGGGGTGTCATCCTTATCCCAGGTAGTTGGGATTACATAGAGGCGTGTTACTATTTATAACGGATTTAGGAATATAATCCTCTGGTCTCTGTCAGGGGATTAATGCAAGCAAAGGGGTTTGGGGTGGAGTGGGTAGAATATGCGGTAAAAAGTGTGGAAATTTGCAATGGCGAGTCATTGGAACTGTTCCATCTTTTTTAAAGTTAAAACTTATACGGCAAGTACGATTATATGGACTCATTAATATAATACTTTGTACGTTTTATAAACAAAATTCTGTCTTGAACATGTAACATGTTTTTTTTTCTTCCAAATATATTTTAGCCGTAGTCCAGATCACTATGTCTGACATTAGTCTAATCGAAAATGTTCACGACCAACGCATGTCTTCGGTCTAATTTTCAAATATGATGAAAATTGTGTGTAGCTCTTTCTCTGTCGCTGTTTATATGTCTGTCTGTCTTTCCGTATCTCTCTAGAAGATCTGTTTCTTGTGTGTGTGTTTGTTTTTCTTTGGAGATGGATATTCAGAATTTTTAACCTCATTGATGTGTATGCTTTATACATATATGTGACCCCAAAAGTAAACACAACATTTTGGAAAATGTATTTTCTTATACCAAAATCATTTGTAACGAAAATTGTATATGCTGGCATGACAAACTTATCTTTGAGAGTGAAAATCACAAAGACTTACAAATGATAATAAATTTCACATGCTACTAACTGGTTTTGAAAGTATGAGTAAGTGGTTTTAAAAGTTTTGATTTTAAAAGAGTGATGCGTTTTTGTTTTGGGTCAGTATAGTAGGAAACAAACCTGTAGGACTTTAAATCAAATTGGAAAACGCTACCTTTTTCAGTTCTGGAGATATCTCAGTTGTCAAAACATTATAAAACATGTAAAAAGGGAAAGAAGACGAATTAACTTGTTTTGCAATACAAGAAAACATATTGCAATTTTAAGTTTCATTTTATGTATGGTGTCATTTTTGTATAGAGATATCACCAGGGTGTAGCCACTAAGGTTCAGAAACACGCCGATAAATGTGTTTCAACATGACACAGCAGTAGATCGAGTGGGACCAGGTAAATGCATTTAATTATCTTATGAACTGAGAACTTTTAGTTTCCATTTTAAGTTTCTTTTTTGGGTGATGTCGATATCTCGAATGTAACAATTCCTTTATATATGTATCTATCTAGGTAGGTAGGTAGGTAGGTGGGTGTAGGTAGATAGGTAGGTAGGTAGGTGGGTGTAGCTAGATAAGTAGGTTTGAAGGTCGGTATGTGTATAGGTAGGTAAATATGTAGTAGTAGTAATATCTTAAACATTACCATAATAAACTACATCATCATCATCGTCATCGTCATCATCATCCTCATTACTGTATATTTATTAAATAAGAGATATTTCTACTTAAGAAAGGAATATTCGAGCATTCGAATCGGAATATTTTCTTGGAAATATTAAAATAGAAAAATGGCATATGAATATAAGTTGCTTTACCTAGCACCCTTGACAGCATTTTGTAAAGGAAACAAACAAGGTGAAACTATGCAACGTTGAATTAGTTTACAAGGGAACAACTTCATACCTGATAAATCACCTAAAATTCTAACTCCGACTTACATGGTTATCATAATGTGAAAATTCTGAATAGTCACGTTGTTAACAACATCGCTATTTATATTCATTTTATTCTTAAAAAATATAAGATGCAATACGGCCAGTTGATGAAGAACATGTCATAGAACAGGGGTTGATGAAGAACATGGTATAGAGCAGTGGTTGATGAAGAATTTGGTATAGAACAGGGGTTGATGAAGAACGTGGTATAGAAGAGGGGTTGATGAAGAACGTGGTATAGAACAGGGGTTGATGAAGAACATGAGTAGTAATGGGGGGGGGGGTAACTGGGCCAGGGGGCACTCTGGGTACAACGGGAATTTAACATATCGGGGGCACTCTGGGTATCTACGGAAGGCGCCGCTTTATATGCTAGAAGCGCGGACGTGAAGGAAAACATCCCCTTTTTCCAAAACATAATTTTTTATCAAACATACAAACCAAACACACAGACCCAGTGCGCGGACCTAAAAGAAAGTATTTTTGATAAACTTTTTATACATACACCATCCTTTTTTTAAATTTTTTCTTTTTTAATCAAACACACTCTATACAAACATTTTTTGAGAAAGGGAATTTTGTTTTTCGAGTGGGGAAAAAAACAAAACAAACACACTCTATACAAACACACACACACACACACACACATACAAACACCTATATATATATATATATATATATATATATATATATATATATATATATATATATATATATATATATATATATATATGGCAATGATATGAAAAATAATCTTTTCTTGAGAAATGGGTGGCCCTGAAAAGGGCCGTTGGGTTTTGTTTTAAAAGTTCATCTAGAGGTGCGGGCACCTCATTGGCTTTGCCCGACAAGCGGGACAGCTTCCCCTCCAGGTTTCTACACTCATGCAGCGCTTGTTGTTGTTGTTTAGGAGGATAAACGGAGGATGATCCGCTTCCGGATCCCAGTTTTTTTTCTCCTCCTCCTCCATTATTGGGTGGGGTCTGATGGGCTCCTTCTTCTCCCTCACCTCCTTCTCCTTCTTCTCCAGGTCATGGAGGAGGTGACAGGCCACCTCTAAATGAACTCGGACCTGTCTTACGATTTCAATCTTGTTCATCTTGATAGATAAAATGGGTAGCTCGACTAGGAAAGGCGTTGTTTTAATATACTAGAAGCGCTGACGTGAAGGAAAACATCCCTTTCCAAAAAAAAAAATTGCTCACACTACCCCGCGTCTGACGTTATCCCTATGACGTCATTCTAGGTTTCGCGGATTTTGCACTCTATCACCCCTTACCCCAAAAAACACAAACCCAGTGCGCGGACCTAAAAGAAACTACTTTTAAATTTTTTTTATCAAACATACAAACACACCACCCTTTTTTTTTATAAAGTTTTTTTTATTTTTTTTTATTTTATTTTTATCAAACACACACCATACTCTCTATACAAACATTATTTTTTGGGGTAAGGTATTTTTGTTTTGGTGGGTAAAACACAAACTTACAAACACACATATATATATATATATATATATATATATATATATATATATATATATATATATATATATATATATATATGGCAATGATATGAAAATTAATCTTTTCTTGATTAATGGGTGGCCCTGAAAAGGACCGTAGGGGTTAAGAAGTTATGTTTAACTTCTAGTTGCGGTAGCAGCGGCAGCTGCAGCACGGCGGCCACGTTTAGCCACCGGTCTCACGGCTTTAAGACAAGCTCTCTTTCTGGTAAAAGAGAAAGCAAACTCATCGCAGTCTATCTTACAGCTGACTTCTCCGTCGGGTAGTTTCATGGACTGCAAGAGTTGTTGTTGTTGTTGTTGTTGTTGTCTTTGCTGTTGCAGTCTTTGTCTCTCCTCCCATTCCGTTCTGTCCCTGATGATTTCTTCCCTCAGGACTTCTTCCACCAGATCATGAGGCATTTGTAGGAAGATCATTGTCTTTCTCTCAGGGTTGGTCTCCATCAAATGATGCTTCACCCTCTGCATGTTCACCATAGCTTCGTTCAGTTTACTAATCTTGGCTGCTGCCATCTTCTTGAAGTGTTTGTTGTTGTTGAGATCTTGACGAGTCAACGAGAGTGACTACACTGGCCAACGCACCGCTTTATATGCTTGAAGCGCGGACGCGATGGAAAACATGGGGTTCAGATCGAGAGTGAGAAAATGGATAGAGGTGGTGACTTCAGATAGATAGAAAGAGAGATAGAACATAATAATTTTTTCAAATTCAATAAAAACCACACAACACTATTTTTTCAAAAAATCAACATTTTTTAATGAACAAGAAGAAGCGTCTCTAAGATAAAAATTTCAAAACTAACAACCAACAAGGTATTAAACAGGAACGTATTTACAGGGTTGACAACGTTGGGAAGGTAAACTAAACTTCCACTTTTCTACATCTACATCATTCTGATGCACACTACGTTTCTGAGCTAAAGACAAGAGATAACCATAACGTTCACAAAACCATCGTTCTACTTTAGCATCGTTTCGAGCATAGTCTCTATCAAAACAAGTCACTAAATGTTCTAAGGAATATCGGAGACTACGTTGATGAAGAAAATGTACACAATATTGTCCACACACCATGGAATCCGATCCTTGTAACCGGACATTATTGAATCGAGTAGAGATGGCATTTCTTCTCATAAAGTCGATGATGTCGTCTTCCAAAGGAGGTAATATATAAGAATCAAAAAATTCCACACCACCACCATTGTGATCGTTGGGAAAGTACACGGCTACCCAATGGGTTCCTGGTAGATGACTGTCGTCGGTATTGATGACATAGGCATGAACGTCTTTAGGTTTGCGATGAGGTAGTTCATCTTTAGCACACACCACAGGATTCCAAGAAGAAGTGTAGGAACTGCGATTCAACAGGTAATGAAGTTCCCTGGTATCCATTTTTTTCACAGGTAACGAAAAGTCATCAATTCACACTTGACTTTATGCTTGAATGTGTCTCTCAAGTAAGTCGATGAATCACGGACAGTCTCTATAGCTTTTTGTAAATGAGCTTCGATGCGTCGGATCTCCAGAGGAGTGAGTGGAGGTGAAGAAGAATGCTGCAAGTCTTTATACCATTGTCTCAACACCTTTTCTTCCGAGATCTGAGACCAGGCGTCCTCCATATATTCGTCCATTTTTTTTTCGGCCGTCATCATCAAACATTTGTCGTGTTGTTTCTGACTGGGATGATCAATTTGACATCCATGTCAATCTTTCCTAGACAGTTCTGTAATTTTGGAACCCATTGCCTTAGCAAAACAAGAGACTAAATGTTGTTTGTGTTCTGGCCATCTTGATGGCATACATGGAATAAATCCAGTAAACTGGGGAACAGGATTGTTTTCTTCTTCTTTTTTAGGTTCTGAATGAATGACTTCGTCATCATCATCATCCGTGGTAGTTTGTGACTGCTGCTGTGCTTCACAAAATCCCTCATCTATCTCAATAGGTTCTTCTTCTACGTGTTGCATCTTTTTTTTCTTTTCTTCTAATAGTCTAGAATCACTTCTCTCAAACTGTTGATCTCTAGAGTATTATCAAATTCTGCATACAAGACGACGTTCACTGTCTCGGGTAGAGGATTTGCAAACTGAAGTTCCACACGAAGTGGGCCTGATTTTATAGGGTGGAAATGTCCTTCGTCGCTGCCTTGGTCAGGAGTGAAATCAAAACCCCAAAAGGCATACCCTCCTGCATAATCGTCGTACGAAATGCCGTGGCTGGTGTTGGTGCCTAACTGTCCTGTGGCTTCAAACAGGCTCAAGTAAGATCGCAAGTAATTTTTCTGGGTAAAGTCAGGTTCAAAAGGTCTGGTACACAAGGCCTTGCCATCTCGACTGACTTCTATCCTTTTGACGTCAAAGTGCTTGAAGTTGAATGGATTTTCTTTGTGGGATCCATTGAAGGCTGAATGTTTGACGATGTCAATCAGCAAACGTTTGGGCAGCTGTCCTTGGAAGACGTGATCTTCGACTTTGGATTGGGCTCCAGTGCCAATGGTAAAGGTTTTCACTTCCACGCGTCGCACAGGATACTTGGCAGCGGTTCTGCTCAAGGTTTGACTGATGTCGTTGGCTACTTTAGGTAAGATTTCTACACGTCGCACGTAAAGTCTGGCTTCTTGGATGAAGGTTTTCCACAGGTGGGCGTCACCAGCGACCATCAAATGGAAAGCGGTACTACTGCGATTCAGTCTCAGGCGTACATCTACTCCGTTCAACAAATACTTGTCTTGCAACCACATGTCCAAATACAAACGATCCATCAGTTCTAAACTTTGCCCTCTGATTTTCTCTCGACGGGCATTAAATCCCACATTGTACGAGACTTCTGGAGTTATATTTTCAGTGAGATCGTCACCAGCCTTCGTAACCTTTGCCGGTACAGTCGCAAGTGTGTCGTTGAAGATATCAACAATAATTTGTATTGGGGGGGGGGGGGGGGCCTCCTTTCTCGTTCCCGCGGTGTCAGGTTTCCAGACCACCGAAGCATCCAGATGGGTGTTCTTGGCTTCTTTTCCGTACGTCAAGAGATTTTCCAAGTAAGCACGGTAAGGGTAAATATCCAAACTACTGCTGACCAGTTTGTTATTCAAGGACAAATCCACTCCGCTGAACAAGGAATGCATGAAATTATTGACGGGTGCCACTAGGTCATCGGCATCTGGAGGGGCACCATCCTTCGTTTCGGCCACTTTGAGTTTCAAGTACAAGTAGCTGTTA
Organism: Margaritifera margaritifera; assembly: GCA_029931535.1. Classification (NCBI taxonomy): domain Eukaryota; kingdom Metazoa; phylum Mollusca; class Bivalvia; order Unionida; family Margaritiferidae; genus Margaritifera; species Margaritifera margaritifera. The sequence continues at coordinate 149,478 of JAQPZY010001084.1, forward strand.
TTCAGATCGATGTAATCTTCGGTTTGTCCTTTGATTTCAAATTCGATAGGAGCTGAATCCGTCAAAGACGATACAGGATGAAATTCCACCAATTGGGATTCTTGCATCGTCATCATGGTGGGAGGCATGGTAAACATATCCAGTTCTGACTTGGTACATTCGCAAGAATCTCGGTGCATCATTTTCAATGGCTTTTAGTAATCAAACACGTCTAATTCTCTGACTGTTCTTCTTTTCTTATTCTTTTGTGAACCACCGTGTGTTTTTTTATGAACTCTGAAGGGATTTCGACGTCGTCTCTTTCTGCCTTGTCCTTGCTGTGAAGTGGAGGAAGAAGTAATGCCAGGGCCTGAAGCGTGAAGAGAATTTATAGGATTCTCTTTGAGACCTAAAAGATCTTTGCCAGTGTTCATCAACACATTTTTGCCTGCTCTCATAAAGGCTTCTTTAGGATTTTGTTTGTCAATGAGGACGTTTTGCAAAAATTCTTTTCCTTGCGTCAAAGCGGCATCTTTTAAGGCATGGAATCCTCGAGTCACCATCGGTTTCAAAATAGGGGCTACCGTCCGAAAAGCCGATCTTAACATATCTCCTAAACCATGTCCTCGTTGTCGAGCCACTCCTCGGTACACTGGATACATTTTTTTGTTTGGGCCAGTTACAATTCGTTAGAGAACTTTTTTCGAAAATGTAGTTTCACCGTGACTTTTCCTTTGTCAATGAATGGCACATCTTGTCCCAAATCTCTTTTTATACTAATGTTGACACTGTCAAAATACGATTTACTGACTGGAAGATAATGAGGATGTACAAATTCACGGTGAACGTGAAACGTGTTTCCACCTTCTTCGTACGCACCAGCAGCAGTATCCACTTTGAAAGGAATGACTCTCAGTAAGGGAGCGGCTGTGTGGCCCACCAAGTTGTACTCCACCACATCGGAGTACACAAACATTAAATTCAGCCCAACGTTCAATTCGATAGGGGTGCGAAAAGCCTCTCCGAAATCTGTGTTGGTGTGGATTGTTCGATCACCATGATAGCTTTTATTTCCACCCAAAATATCAAACAACCCAGAAGAAAAAGTGAGGGTCATGAATTTTCTTTCATGAATCGGAAAGTTTTCTTTGTCAACTTTGTCGTCGAATGGCTTCCCCCCATGCCCTTTCAAAAATTGCAAGACGAAACGGCGTGCCACAGGATGGTATTTGATCTTTACCCATTTTTGTTTTTTTTTCCAAGGCTTTACCAAATTGGGCTTCGAAGACGGCCGCAATCGTCTCCACAAAGGTTGCGCACTAAAATAATACCCTTCAGGAATTCTCATGCGATAGGTCGAGTAGGGAGGAATACCCTTTTGTGAACCTATTTTTTTCCCAATTTCAGGATCATTGGCGTCCAACTCTTTTTGCACTTTTTCTTTATAGATTGCTACGTCAAAAACGGTTTGAATTCCAGACACATTCTTGATTTGCGTAGGATGAATGATTTCTACCAAAGCCACTTCCCAATGAGCGTCGTGATCCAATTGGATGGCCTGAGGTAATTTGGCCGTGAAACAACATAATTTGTTCTTGGGAAACACATCCATGGAATTGTCACTGGGTAAAGTTAAATAAAATTGGTCATTCATAGTAGGTCTAAAGTGGTTTTGGTCTCCGAGGAGTCACCACTCGAGTTCAAAGGATGTTCAAAGGGTTCAAAAAGAAGACTGCTATTATGGTGACTGGAAGAAGGTGGTGATGTACTGGCGTTGGTCGTACTACCGTTGTTGTGGTGACTGTTGTCCTTCGTCGTCGTAAATTTAAAAGAGGGACTGGATAGAAGATAACCGATGCAACTGCTGAGTAAAATGGTCCACAATTGTTTGTCTCTTTGTTGCAAACTCAAATTGGCAATAGCTGCTCCGATGACACAATACACTACAAAAATTTGGCGGAAAAAGACGATTTGATTTTTAGGAACACGTTCTCCGCACCACACCCAGAGCGGTTGTTTTTGTAATTCTTGAAGAGAAGAACTCTGCGAAGGAGTCGAGGTCGTGGTTGTGTTGAATGGCATGTTGGGTTACTTCTTCTTTTTCTTTTTATAGTCAACGACTTGGGAAGCAGCAATCCAAGAATCAAAACTAGGAGGATATCCTTTCCAACGTACTTTGACTTCTTCTACTCGACGTTTGCCTACTTTGCGTGTTTTTTGTTCGAGAATGCTTTCGATGTCGTACAAGGCGTCTTCTTTTTTGGTCACTCGTTGTAACTCAGGCAAGTAAAATGTTCCTTTGAGCACTTCACCATGCATGTCTTCCAATTTATAGACGGGAGGATTACGTCCACGCACGGGTGTAGTGACACGAAACAATTCGGTGGTCCAGTTGGGTAAATAACCTTTGTCAAAAGTGCGTTTGGTTTTTCCGATGCGAACCCAATCTCCCGTCTTCAACTCCAGCAAGGTTTTCTTCTGAGGTGGTGGTCTCCTCTGGGGTGTACCAAACAATTTATCAAGCACGGTCACTTCGTTTTCAGGGCTGACCTCTTCGGGGGCACATCCGATGCTTCGATGGTACGATTGATTGTACGCTTTGACCAAACGGGGTAACACGTCGATGTACTTGAGAGTGTGTTGATGTGTAAAATATTTCCACATGCGTTCCTTCAAAGTTCTTTGAAATCGTTCCAAGATACTGGCTTTGGTTTCAGGATTTTCGGTAGTAAAAAAATGAATCTGTCTTTGTTTCAATTCTTTTTGAAAAGCTTGGTTTAGAAATTCGGTGCCTTTGTCAGTTTGCCATCGTAAAGGGTGGCGACCACTTTGCTTCAAGACCAATTTTAAGGCACGTACCAATTCGGTACTGCTTTTAGAAGTCAAAGGCACGACCCAAGCAAATTTGGAAAACACGTCGATGACACAAAACAAATATTTGTGACCACGATTGTAGGTTGCCAAATGAGAGACGTCGGCTAAATCGGCTTGCCATTGATGATCGATGCCTTCCACTTGGGTTGTACTTCTAGAAAATTTGCGTCGAATGGGTTTGTGTAACGTGTACGTCGATTGTTCTTGTAACCATCGTCGTACTTCTGGCAAACGTACACTTTTCAATTTATAATTTTTGAACTCCTCCGTAACCAGCAGCATGGCCAGGATTGTAATAAAGGCTAGCTATAAGTTTCTCCATGACTCCTCAATAATAAGTCAACCAAGTACCAATGCTCTTTTCTTCGTGGGGTATCTTTTTGGATTGCAATGCTTTACGTGTCCGAGGAGCCACTGGTGTAAAGGAGGATGTTATTTGAACAGGGGTCATCGGTTCTGTTTTGACTTCTGTCTTCACTTCTTTCTTTTTCTCTTTTGATGGTAATGGGGTAGAAATCATCTTTTTTATCCAACCCGGTGTGGCTAACTTTCGTATTTTTTTAAGGGGTGGAGTTTGTAACTCTTCTTCTTCTTCTTCTTTTACGGTCATCCCCATGGCGGTGTCTGTTTTAGTGGTGGTGGTAACTTTAGGTTCGCTTTTCATCAGTGTTTTGAAATCTCTCAGAGTGGGTGGAGCTGTTTCGTCTACAGCTTTTTGGTGAAAGAGTTGCAGACGTTGTAAGAGTTGACCGTACCGTTGCGATTTTTCTGTTTCAGACAAATCGCTTCGTTCCATCAGGGCTTGTCATTCTTGTTGTAACTGTGACATCTCGTTGAGATTAGGATTGGGTGGTAAATGAGGTATCCGTTGTTCGTTCCAACGATGGAATTCCATCCATCGTTTGTAAGGTACTAAAGTCAGTTTTCGTCCTTCCATTTCATCCAAAGGTACAAAAAGGTGTGGTCTTTCCAGAGAAGGGTGTCCTTTTTATCTTCTTTTTTTTGTTATCGCATGACACCTCCTAAAAGTGGTCCAGCAATCGTTCCTAACAAAGGACCCGCTATTTTTAACAACGGTCCTAACAGCATAGGTAGAAATCCTCCACGTTGCACCAACATTTTTCTTTTGTTGGAGAGGTATTTTCTTTTTCACCATTTGGCGAAGAACGTTCCGATGTTTGCCTAATCTCTGTTTCTGTATCTTGGACAAAGGTACCGTTCCTTTCAAGACGTTCAAACAACATTCACACACGGTATCGATGATTTCTTTAGGGGCTGTTTGAATGAGTTGTTTTCGCATGGGAGGATTGGATTTGGTCAGGACAGACAAGACGTCCCAATGTTTCGCCAGACGAGGTGGAAGTCGTCCTTTTTTACTTTTCTTCTTTTTTTGGTGGTGGTGGTGGTGTGCACGTTTGGGAGCCATCTTAGAGGTGAGGAGTAAGTCTGAAGTCTTTGGCAGGTCACCCTTCTATTTTATACTGGAACACGTCTCCACTGATTGTCTGCACGACATACCATCTTCATGACAGGCCTCACTCGACGTTGAGGTGTTTTCAATGGACTAAATCGTCTCAATTCTTCTTTGGATAAATCCACTAAACTTTGTAATATGCCGGTTCTCTCTTGGACTTTGGTTTTAGGAGACGGTACTTTGTTTGTGGCCGCTGCCATGGCCAAATCAGCCGAAGTCGAGGGTCCCGAAGTGATGACTTTCGAAATTGGTTTCCATTTTTGCATCAAATTAGGAAACACTTGTCTTAAGTCCGGCTAAGCAGGCATCATCATGAAGGGTGGTGAAGAAGACGAAGATGATGTGGACGCAAAAGGAGACCTTGTCACTGCTGGTTGTGGTGGTGGTGTCTTGCGGGTGTACGTTTGCGTCCTGGCAGCAGTACCTCTCTTTCGGGTGCCAGTGGTAGTGGTGGGTGTTTTTTTCTTCTTGGCAGAACTTTTCTTAGGGGCTTTCTTTTTAGGGCTTTTCTTTTTTTGTGTGGCTTTCTTCTTCTTAGGGCTTTTCTTCTTTTTTGGTGTTTTGGGTTTTTGGCTTGGGCACTAGGATCCCATTTCAAAAGGGAACGAATCATAACCCCTCCTAAAGAACCGCTCCCTCCAGGGGTTAAAATGATTTGTTTTTTAGTCCGTGGATCGATTCTAGGATCAGCTAGTTGTGACAACGCCCCTTTATGTTTTTTAAAAAAATGTTGAGTTTGATGAGGGATGTGAATGATGCCTTGCAGTAATTGACGTGCCGTCAAAGTAAACCATCGTAACACTTCTTTAAGAGTAGCTTCTAACAAATGAGCACGGACTTGTGCATTTTTTTCGCGACTGATGCCATACAAGGCACGAATCAATTTAGCCAGAGGATGAGATTGAAAGGAAGTCATCTCGAAGACTGTGAGACAGAAATGACGTAGTGGATGTTTTTATAGTTTTTTTTTCTTCAGAGTGTGGCTGAAGGGGACATGTAAATGACAGGGTGAAACAATTGGGCACGAAATCTCAAATAGTCGGGAGTGGTCGGTTTTAAGTCGATGAGTAAATATGCATGAGGTGTTTGAGTGGCATCGTCGTACGCATAATTCAACCAAGGAGTACCTAACTGTTTGGCTAACACTTGCACTTGAGATTTGTCTCTGGGGCTTTTAAACAAGACCACGTAATGAGCGCTGAGACTGATGGTACGATGGACTTTACTTTGTTGAAGTAAATTTTGAGTAATGTAAATGATGCTGGCATTTCGATGGTGTCCTTTTCGTGTAAACCAAAGTTTAATTTCTTCTTCGTCTTCTCCTAACATGTCGTCAAAGATGACTAGATGTGTTTGACTCACGTCAGACACGATCCCATCATGTTCGCGAGGGATGCCTTCTACAAACGAAATGGCTTCTCCTTGACTTTCTTTCAATAAGGTGTAAGACGGTTGCCACTCTTTGTAACACCACACGATACGATGAGGTGAACGATCGAACAAATGAGATTTGTGTTCGATCAAACGTTTGACAAATTCGGTTTTACCTGAACCACTGGGTCCAGCAATCAACATGTTAAAAGGATGGCGCAGATACAAAGCGTCCCAACTTTGACGATCTAACTTTTCGTCAATCACTTTGACCACAGCAGAGGAAGTAGAAGAGGCAGAAGAAGATGTAGCCATGACTGAGGTAGGAAGATTTTTGAGAAGAAGAAAAAAGACCCAAGACATTTTATACGTTTCATACACGTTTATTTATTTTTTTTTTGTAAAAACAAACCAACACAACAAACTAACATATTTTTTTTACAAGTCATGAAGGACAAAAACGCAAACGGCAAAAATGGTGAGGTACAAGATTAAGGCTACCACTAAAAGAATTAAAGTTCTGTACAAACAAGTCAATGTACAACATTCTGGTGTCCTAGGAATGGAAGACCCAGGCACTGGTGGTAGTATTCTTCTGGTCGTCTTTGTTTTGGTAGAAGAATGAAATGTCTCTGACGGTAAGGAGGGGGTGTGTTCTTGTGGTGTTTCCATGTGGACGACAACGATGGTGTGGTCTTTCTCTGCTGTGACAGGTTCTTCTTCTTCCAGGATGGTTTCTAAGGTCATTTTTGTGTGACTTAGGTTCCCATTTCACTTTTGGACACTTGGTGACGGGTCAGATCTTTGGCAAATTGAGCCAATTCTTGTAGCCAAGCATCGAAACCCATTTTTCTCCAGTCACGTACATCTTTACAATCGGTAAGTTGTTGGTGTAACTCACTAGCAATACACACTTCTTGAAATGTGTCAAAGGTAGATAAAGTTTGACTAATGTCTTCTTCACACGGAGGTACCCCAATTGTCTTCATTACCACTCTCAACACTTTGAGTACAATTTGTCTTTCGTGTACCGATAAAGCATGAATGGTCATGTTTTTTTTTTTTTGATGGTTCATCAAAATAGTCCAAAACAACCACGGGTCCTCCAAAATAATCCAAGACAAACACTGTTCCTCAAAAATACTCCACAACGAATGTCCTGGAAAACGAAATCCAAGAAAGGTAGTCACTAGGACACACACTGCATAGCGTCCAAAATTCAATGGAAACAGTTCTTGTATCAAGTCTTTATAATCCTCTAAGGTCTGAACACGATCGTTGACTTCCTTCCACGGAATACGTTTCACAAGTGAAGACCACAGTCCTGACATGGTGAGACTTTATAGGGTGAGATTGCCAAGGTGGGTATCATTGGTGGTGGGATTTTATATCCAGGTTCCCAAGGTTGGTATCTTTTATGATAGTCTTCTCCAAGGTGCCAGCGATAGAATCTTCCCAAAATCAGTCTTCTCATACTTTGGAAGTAAGCATAGTTTACAGATCGAGAAATGACTTTGAGTTTGCGTTTCACTTGGATCGGAACCAACTCTTGGTAAATCCGTTTTCGCAGCTCCAAAGGCAAACCACGAATGTGTTCTGGTAAAGTATCCGACTTGGAAAGAAGTAACTCTCTTTAGTGTTCTTCACGATAACTGTGATAGTTTCTCTCCAGAATCAGACTTCTGATACGGTGGAAGTCGCGGTAGTGTGCAAATCGAGGAATGACTTTGAGTTTACGTTTCACTTGGATCTGGACAAACTCTTTGTAAATGCGTACTCGCAGCTTCGAAGGCAAGTCAAGAATGCGCTTTTCTAAACTAGTCTTCTATGTGACAAAATACTCACACTTTAGCCAAATGGAATCGGTGGGTAAAGGATATCTAAGATGATCAGTGAGAAGAACCGTATTACACAAAGTCAGTCGACGTAAAGACGTTTCGTCTTGAGGTGACACTTCTAGTAAAAGTTTTTGGTATTCTTGTCTGTTGGTTGTTTCCTTCACTTCGTTCCATCGAATTCTATGGATCACTGCCACATTGTAGGTGGTGCCCTCCAAACTCTTACAGGAGGCAGGTAGTCGTTGATCAATGTCTGACCATTTGAATATCTTGGTACTAATCAGTATTTTTATAACATTCAGATACCAATGGTTAAAACATGAATGTCGTAAAGGATGTAACTGTTCTTTACGTTTCACTTGTATCTGAACCCATTCTCTGTAAATGTGTTCTCGCAACTCCAAAGGTAAACCACGAATGCGGTCTTCTAAGCTAGGTAAATACTGGTAAATGCGTTCTCGCAGCTCCAAAGGTAAACCACAAATGTATTCTTGTAAAGTATCCTCCGACATGTTGTTACTTCTTCTTGGCATCTGGCTCATCGTACCCGTACTCTTCTAAGGCCACTAAAGGTAAGAACTGACAGTGCGGAGACCATCTGGCATGTTCAATGTAAGCTGAGTCGGTAGGCTCCCAATGGTGAAGTCTCACACCGCAACTGAAACACTGAACTTTATCTCCTTCTCCCAAGTAGATAAATCCAGATCTGGCTAAAGCTTTGTCAGTAGTTGATTGTAGTAGATATTTAGGCCACTTGTCTTGGAACGTCTGGAGTCGACTTTCATACTTGGAATAACCAGGCAAAGCCACAGGTATCGTCAATTCTTTACCCCTGTTGGGATGGCATTCACAGACACGTTTAGTATTCCCAATAAAGAAGAAAGGACGTCCTGCATCGTTAGAGGGACGGTGAGGTGCTGCATCGACGATGTCCAAGCGTACGGCATCCGTCTGATCGTGTGAATCGATGCTGTCAACGCTTACGGAATCCGTCTCGTCGCATGGCACTGCATCGCACTCCAAGTCGTGATCGCACTTCTTTGAGTTCACAGTAGAGGTGAAATTATTAAAATTGGCAAAAACACTCATCTATTTTCTTCTTCTTGCTCGGTCAACGTTGAAAGTCCTAATGAATGGTTAGGCTTGGAAGGGGTTCCTTTTTTATACTGCAGATCGGCGTGTCCGTAAGGCAAAGTGGTGTGGTCTGTAAGTCTCACTCGTTTCTGGTACACGATTTGGTACACTTTTTGTAAAGGGCGAGTGACAATTTGGTGATTAGGTAACCGTACGATCTTGTGAGGTTCTAACGTTTGCACTCGAAAGTCTTCCACTTGTCCAGACAGCAAAACATTTTTCAAAACCTCAAAATTGACTACTTGGCTGGTTCGATAGTTGAGGGTCAATTCTTTGACTTTACATTGGGTGTGAAGTTGTCCTTGTGAGTCTCGGTATCGCTGGTGAGCGCGGTGCCAAGCGTGAAAGGCTTCTCGCTGTTCTGGGCGCATTCCGTCGGGGTCGTAATCATGGAGGTCAGGCAAATGAGGTAGGACGGCATGTTGATCAGCTTCCGTGTTGAAGAAGTGAGGAAAATAGCCTTTGGCCATTTCTGTCATGGCAAATGTTTTTGGCATTCGACTCAAAGGCATGGCCAAATAACTCATGGAATCTTTAAATTTGACTTCACCCACTTGCATGTAGATGAGCTTGTTTCCGTTCATGGTGACTTCAGGGCGTTCGGTACCTTGTTGCGAATAATATCTTAACAAAAACTGTCCATCGTATCCCGAGAAATTGTGAGCTATGACGGTCGCATAGTGATGACAGTCTCCGTAACGTTGAATGTCCTCTTCGCTCCAAGTGTCGTCGGTAGGGTCTAAAATCCATTCAGCAAACTCGGACAAAGTGTTAGGACCACGAAAGATTTTTTCACGTCCTCCTGGAATCCGACTACAATGAGGACAGTGAAAATGGATAGTTTCTTGAATGCACTTCTCACAAGCCCGATGAGCCACGCAAAAATTGGGAATGTGAATACCTGTTTCTTGCATGCATTCAAAATCAAAAAAGATGAAATCCACTTGGGTCTTGTTCTTCTTTAATTCTTTCTTTTCTGTCTTGTCGTACTTTTGAATAAAACATTGATGATCAAAGTTCACCATCTGCTGACAAATGTTACATCTTTTTTTTTCCAGTACAAACGTGTCTCTTGGGGTCGTTGGTGCAAATCAGTTTTCCACACGTGGAGCACAATTTCAATAAGTCGCAAGCACATTTTTGTTGGTGTCCTTGTGTCTTGCGATGCTGTTCGTAACAAGAGCGACTGACAAAAGTGCGTCGACACGTCTCACAATGGACGTGGTGTTGTTCAGGAAGGCATGGTTTGTCCGCTAAACAGCCCCGACATCTCTGACCGCAATGAGCGTGTCGCTCTCGACTGTTAAATCCTTGGTCACATTTCTGGCAGTAGTAAGAGTATCCCAAAAATCCGGTGATAGTGGTGATGGCATCGAAATGTTCTTGGTGGTAATACACGTGAATGTATTTTCCTTCGGGAAAATTTGGGCCTCGAAACACCATATCTCCGCGCACTTCTTGAGGGTGTACTTTCAAAGTGTAGTGAGGAGCCAAGACGTCTTGAAGTTGTTGCATTTGAGAAATGCCACACACGGTCTCTTTAGGGATGCCTGCTTGTTGCAACAGGAGTTCTGCTTCTTTTCGTTGTTTGGCTCTGTCCGATCGTCGAATGTTATTCCAGGCTCTTTTCCATTCTTTGCTCTCGTTCTTGTTGGCATACGTTCGCCCCACCACAATAGCCCGAGCCAAGCACATCTGGTCTTGGGTATTGTCAATTTGGACGACACTGAATTTGGTACTTCGAAGATCGTCCACCAGTAACGCTTTCCTACTTCGTCCGCTCCCTCGAGGAGGAGCAACGTAAGTCATGTAAAGTGTAGCCTTTCCATCTGTGATGGTAAACTTGTCGTTGGATTGTTGAACGTGTTCTATTTTGGACATGACTTTGTCTGGTGTTAATTCTGCAGGGGTGCTGAACTCGATCCAAACAGGGGACTTCAAATTGTCGTGATGAATAAACAGTCTCAATCGATCGTCTTCTTTGGCTCCGCAGTGTCGTTTCAAGTTCTGTAACACAGATCCCCACAAATCGCTAATGAACCCCGCCGCTTTCTCGGGAGGAACTTCGGACTTGAAGTCTTTGAAATGAACCGTGTGAGTGTAGGCTGTGATTTTAAATTTTCGAGAGGTTATTTTTTCCGTCTCTCGAATACGATAGTAATTTTCAGGAGCCACGGTAGTAGGTCTTTTTTGGTCAGGGGTTCTGGTGGTGGTGGTTTTGGTTTTGGGTGGGTTAGAAGGTGGTAAAGTTTCAGGTTCACTCATCTCTTCTTCGAAATCGCTAGCATGGACTTGAGCTAGCAGTTCAGCCAGCGGTGTTTCAGGCGGCACGAATGTCTTCGTCGCCGTGGCCTCTTTGTTTCTTCTTCTTCTGCTGTTTTCTCATAGATTTGGCGTGATCTTTTCATCTTGAAGTTTGATTTGAAACTGATTCAGTTTCACACAGGAGACTATATATAGAGAGACCTTCTTACCTTCAGAATCAGTCTTTGTGATTGAACTTTCAAACTGTAAAGATGGAAGAGTCAAGAGGACAGATTGCTTTTTTGGTGAGAGATTTGCAGACAGCCCTTCGAAAGTATACTACCAGTAAGAGTATGGACTACTCCTCCTACTCTACCTCTCGAGATAAAAGTCAAGATACTTGTTATATCTGCCAAGAGAAAGGACATTGGGCTCCAGAATGTCCACAACGTCAACAAACCCAAAACAGAGATAAAGCGAAAGATATTTGTTATTATTGTAAAGGAAAAGGACATTGGTCTTCGGAGTGCCCTCAGAAAGAACAAGAAAAAGAAAATCTACCAGAGAGGGAGGAAGCCGAAGGATCTTCAAACCTAGAAGAAGAAGAAGAACATATCGTCAAGAAAAGTAAGAAGAAAGTGAGATGTCTGGAAGACAATGAAGAAGAAAAAGAACCCTTGATTCCTGTGAAGAAATTCAAGAAGAACAAGAGAGACAGACAGTGAACAATGAACTTTTTTGGAGTGTGGTGTTATATGTTCATGGTGAATTATTTTGTAAAAAAAAAAATGAGAATACACCAGAATGAAAAAAAAAGTAAGTGTTTTTGTGTTATTTTAGAGTATGGATGATAACCGCACGCACGCACTCACTCTTACACACAAAACCAAGGAATGGGGATTTTTAAAGTTTTACTTGATTTTTTGGCAATTTGATTTCTTTTCTAGAAATCTGGGTGGCCCTGAAAAGGACCGTTGGGGTGTTTTGCTTGTTAGTTAAACAAACTTATGGAGTTGACATGATCAACTTCAATTGTCGTAAGCCTTTTCCACGACCGAGTCCCATTCCTCCTCCTGCTGCTGCTGCTTTGGTGGTGGTAGTAGTAGTAGTGACTGGTGGTGGTGATGGTGGTGGTTGTGGTGGTAGTATCTCAGTAGTGATGGGTTTGGAATGTTTGGCCCGTGATGGCCTTTTTCGCTTAGGCGGCTGAGTTAAAGAATACTCATATAACTTTCTCAGATACTTTAACTCAGATAAAATCTCTTGGAGAAGACTCACCGTTTTATCTTCCTGACTCTCTTCTTCTTGCGGTGCTTCACTCTTCTCCTCTTCTATCTTTCTTAGGTCTTCTTCTTCTTGTTTTCTCCTCCTCTCCTCTTCTTGTTGAAGAAACACTTCTTCCGCTTCTCTCTGTTGCTTTAAAAATATTTCCAGTTGTTCTTGTTGCCTCTTTTTGAAATCGTCCATCACAGGCAGCAAAGAGGCTGATATAGCAGCAGCAGCAGTCGTAGTCATTTCAGGCTGCTCAAATTCTTGAGAGAGAAAATCTAAATTAAACTCTTCCGGCTGGAAGTTTAACACAGCAGCATTAGTCGTTGCAGGCTCACCCCAATACATACTACTAGTCTTGGTAGTCTCCATTTAGGCTGTCGTCCAAAAAGTAAAATCCCTACGAACGCTGTGATGCCTTTTTTACCTAAAATGACGTCACACCCCTACTCTCTTCCCATTGGAAGAAAAACCGACCCGCTTGTAACGCGCGCTTGGATTGGTAGTTCATTTCGGTGCATTTCAATCCGATCGTAGGGTATATATACGACCGCTTGTCTCATAGAGCTTCACCGGTTTTTTCTCCAAGACTACTCCAAAAGAACAAACAAAATGTGGACAAGTGTGGAATCATCCAGTATCATCTTGGGAATGCTGTTTAACCCAGCATTCCCTATGTATGTGAAGGCCTCATGGGCCATCACCAAGATTACAGAGACCGCTACATGGAAACGTCGGATTTATGTGGAGAGACAAGGCTGCCTGAAGAGGGTCTTGATGTACGGACCGAAAGTCCGAAGAAGTTTAAGGAAAAGAAGACCCTCCAGGAGATGTCAAAGTTAAACAAAAAAAACCAACGGCAGTTTTCAGGGCAACCCATTTTTCAAGAAAAGATTAATTTTCCCATGATTGCCATGTTCCATTTTTTTTTTTTTTTCCGTTGGTACCTAGAGTGCCCCCAATGCTAAATTCCCGTTGGTACCCAGAGTGCCCCCTCTATGTTAAATTCCCATTGTACCCAGAGTGCCCCCCCCGGCCCAGTTACCCCCCCCCATTACTACTAACATGGTATAGAACAGGGTTTGATGAAGAACGTGATATAGAACAGGGGTTGATGAAGAACATGGTATAGAACAGAGGTCATGTAAAGTTAAAAAACCTTTACATATCAATCAACCAGATTTACGAAACATTTGTGAACTGTTGTTTGTCAGAAGCAGTTGTAGTTAATCGCGGATACCATTATCACCTCCACCCCTCACCCCAATGATATTACTTCGGAACGTTAAGTGACGAAACATTAAAATTTCGGGGGGAGGGGGGGGGCGTTCCACGGGGATGAGGTGGTGGTTGGTGGGAGCCTGGGATTTCTTTCGAGCCGGAATATTATTCTATTTCCTTTTCCCTGAAGAAATTTTTTTTTTTCATGTATTATAATATATATATAAAGTTTCAAGCTATTTAGGGGCCCGAATTGTTTTTAAAAAATCCAAGCCGGTCTCCCTCCACATCTCCCCCCCCCCCAAGATTAAATGGTCGATCCGTAACTCCAATATGTTACTCCAATATGTTTCCGCAGTTGCTCTTTTAATTCAAGTTTTGACGCCATTACACACCTATGGAGTTACCAATTTGATTCAAATCTGACATTATCCTTTTTCGTATCTTCTTAATAGTCAGTAATGCAGAGGTCAGCTTTTTATTATTAAGATATGCATGGGGCAGTTGACATGATTTTGGAACAGAACCAAGTGGTAGGTGTCGAGGTGTTTACTGTTACAAGGATGGGACCATTCATTAATTTCTCATAGAACTTAATGCTAATATATTTTTTTAAAATAAACAATTTCTGCATTAGATTGGCTTACAAACATGCTTTCATTAATTAGAGTTAGAAAATCTTTTTCAGCCTTGAAAAACAGGTTTTGCTTGGCATTTTTGAGCCTCGTGCTGTTAAACAGGAGGATCATGTGGTCTACACCTAATAGCATAGCTACGCACCAAGCGTTCATATGATACTTTGTCAGTAGGAAATTACATACAGGATATCCAAAAACAAAAGCAAATATTGTGCTGTGAACTATAGTACATAGATTGAAGTTTGCGAAATTAATAATGGAAACAATCAAATCCATTTACTAGCTAATGGCTGCATCTCAAAATTTTAGTACTCTACTGTGTATCCCTACTCCCACTACCACCACCACCATCACCAGTATACTGGCTTCTGGCTGTAAAAAAATTAGTGGTCCGATACTTACAATGAAAGATTGCTACTCTATGTTTTATGTGCATTAGCACCAAGCTATATTTATCAGCATATATTTTAATTTGTGCAGGGATTATTTCACGTTTTCTTTCCTTTTTGAAAATGACTTAATCGTTTGCTCCGAATTCCTCTTTACACATGAAACCCCGAATCGTTTACTCCCAAACTAGGTTGAGGCAAGGAACAAGTTTCCAGATACCGACTCAGCTAGAGATTAGTTTAAACATATTTTAAAGTCACAATATGATACAGTAGGATTGGACACAAGATCTAACAACTTATTTAGACCTGTCCCTGAATGGTACAAGTATTGCATTATTTCCGAGTATTTTAACATGACAACAGTTTAGCAAAAACTAATATCGAAAATGATGAGAGAGTGAGAGAGAGAGAGAGAGAGAGAGAGAGAGAGAGAGAGAGAGAGAGAGAGAGAGAGAGAGAGAGAGAGAGGGGGGGGCCACAATGACAGCAATCGTGATTTGAGTGTTGTTAAAATCGTCCGGTATCAGTTATATATTTGCCAACAGGCGAGAGGTTACATTATAGTGTTTACGGAGATCACAAGGTCATTTCATACCTATTGCAATGTACATATTAGATGAGGTCAATACCTCAGTATGGGTTTCAGTTAATACAATTATTTATCAAGTATATTAGTATGGTCAAATTCCTGGCCTACAATCAACTTTTCCTAATTAAATTAAGTTAAATTGGCCACATAACTGTGTGATGTTGACTGTGAACAAATGACCTCTGGAGAGAGTTATTATATAATCCCCGCATTGAATTGAACAGGTAAGCGAGTATCTACCTTTCGTTATCGTTACCGTCCGTCCACAGCACTAAAAGAATGCTTATGGTTGAGCTGAGTTTGAAGATAAACAGGAAAAGTGACAGATACTTTCAATCGATTTTTACTTTAAATACTCAAAAAAGTCACCAAGACCCTTAAAATGTAGTTTAATTTGATTTAGATGACTGAGTTCACAATGCTTTATATACGGCTTGGCACAAAGTGCGGGCTGTCAAAAAATACAAAAGTAGACACAGACAAGAGGTTTCATTTGATTCCTTTATTTGCATCGACGACTGTTCGAAGCAATACCTTGAAAGATTATACGAATATGAAATTTTTGTATTCGTTTCAGCTCTATCTACCTCTGTCTAGTAAAAGCCACGGGAAAAAAACATCCAATCATATGTATTTAAGAATTACCCGGGGTATATGTTGGTCAGAACATTGCATACAGTACCAGAGGCAAAAGCTGACAGTACATTATCAATTTATTGGTTTCTGAAAAGCAATATTTCCAACTCGGTGTTGGCTCTACAAATGGATCGGCAATTGGTCACTATACCCAGGTAAGTGGTCAAACCTGTCTATTGAGGACACTCACATGAGAGTGCCATTCTTTTGTACTAATAAAACATGTCTAAAGAGAACACTCAACTGACAGTGCGAATCTTCTATTTAAATAAAACATGTCTGTAGAGGACAATCAAATGACATTGGCAATTTTCTATATTAAATAAAACATGTCTATAGAGAACAGTCAGTTAACACTGCCAATCTTCTATAATAATCAACCTTGCCTATAGAGTACAATCAGATGACATTGCCAATATTCCACATTAATCAACATTGTCTATATAGGTCTATCATATGACATTGTCAATCTTCTCTATTAATCAACCTGTATATACAGAGCAATCAGATGACATTGCCAATCTTCTATATTAATCAAGCCTGTCTATAGAGGACTATCAGATGACAGTGATAATCATCTATAGTAGTCAAATCCGTCTGTAGAGGACGATCAGATGACAGTGCAAATCTTCTATATTGATCAAATTCCTTTTGTACAGAGTTTTGCACAGATTATGTCATACACATATGCATGTAAACTATACAATTTTTTTTGAAGTCGGAGTAAAAGAGTTAGACCAAAACCTATGTTCGAATAGATGTATGTTCCTGTCTACCAATTAGAAAAGCACGTTTGATTTCAAGCACTTTTTTGGTCTTTAATTTTGGTATCAGCAAGGTCTTGTGAAAACGATGTAGTACACCAAAGACACTAAATTTTCAGCTATTTATCTCATCGAGTTTTTCTTGTGTTGATGGCTCTGATGTGTTTCACACACTTCGACGAACTGCTTCAATCGGCTATGACTGATGCAGACAATACCGAAGTGATCCAAATGCCCGTTACTTAGCTTGGGATAGTAAAGAAGAACAGACAGTGCTATCCCCAGAACCTACACGAGGATGCGTGATAATATAGAGTGCAATTAGTATATATTGATCAAGAATATTATCATACTGATTTGAAAATGTTTGTTTTAAAGCTCGCTACCGATACTCGAAACAGGTCTGAGGATTACGAGAACAATCGCCTTACCTGCACGTACCAACTCCTATAACCCATCGACCATGCACACATACCCCAAAAAGGATGGAACTTAGTAGCTGTTATAAGCATTCTTGCGTAGCAGACACACACGACGACCCAGCAATGAACTCGCATCTAATACACAGTCACTCCGGATTCCTATGACGGAAATCAAGGCATATAAAGTAATACAGATAGGTACAAAATATACACCAGACAACCATATATTTACTTTTGTTTATTGCATTTTTTTAAAAATGCAGCCTTTGAAGGAAACATGAGAACATAAACTTATTCTGCATATTAATCTCCCTTTGTCCAGCAGTATCTGATTTGGATGTCCATTCCACAGTGATGAAAGACGAAGCGGACCTAACGGCATATTTCTGAAACTTGTTGGTAGTTGGCCTAAATTGGCAAGGTCGGCAACGCGTACAGTATGACTACGGAGATTCCGTACTTGCAACAAATATATGACGACAGTTATCTGCGGTGACACGAGCAAAGAAAGAGTGGCTCAGTTGTCAGTCAACATTTGAACTTGCTCAGTCAGAACACCATCTGACTTTTCTAGAAAATTCCATCTCGAAAATACTTGGATGGAGTGACACAGCGTAAAAAAGTGGGTAATCGCCAGCAAATGCTTGAGAACTCAGTCACACACTAAAGTATGCGAAGCAAAATAGTGTCATGTGAAAAGCATTATGATACCTTTATGGAATTATTTGCAACAGTTTATTTAACGAAAATTCTTTAGTTAGTTAATGCTTGAGAAAAGAAAGTTGGGAATGTTTTAGACAAGAATACGTAATCTCGGTCCAATCGCCCATAATGAATGCTAAGATGGTGTGTAATGTGAATATGACGTCTTTTTGAAACAACGTATATCCCATAGCTGCTACTGTAGTATTTCCGAGGTATTTTTCCCCCATCATTGGCCCAAAGGCCATAGCGGGTTCTGACTGGAAGTTGCTATGTATAGTAATGATGAAAACATATAACTCCGGATACACTTTTTTTTCATTGTATGTAATGACAGATAGCCACATAACAAGAATCGTCTTTGTTATGAGGGACAAAGGAGAAAAATAAAATACTTTTTTGATTTCGAGGTGGCCACTCTTAGGAAGTGGCCACTGTTGAGAGGGACCTAACATGTCAAGGGATACTATTGCAAAATAAAACTTTTGTAAAGCGGAAACTGTTAGGTATAAAACCTTGGCCTTATTGTAACCAAAATATGTGGCCAGTATCTAGAGCAAGCCGCGCTTTAGAGAGGTCGGTTTAGAAAGATTACACTTTACATATCTTCATCCATATTCTTTCTATGAAAAAATTGTGCAGTTAACATTATTAACAGACAAGTATATATTGCAAGCTGCGGAAAAGGACCTCACTTTCTTTGTAGCTTATGCTTTGGAAAACACAAGCGGTTGGTTGTGGGTATAAGGAATGCCCCAAATTTAAACTTGTACGTATGCAACTACGCATACGGTAAGTCCCATCCCGTGCAGATTTGTTGTATCTACCTACAAACACGTTTTATCCATTGATCTGACTGTCTGAATATGTCTAGCTATCCAGCTTGCTGTGTATTATGTTATCTTCATAAAATTTCAGAGACAGATGCATGCCTGTAGATGTACATACAAGATAGATAACGAGAGAGATTCAGACATACATTGATATGTAAATAAGCTTTATATCGGTAAGATATCAATGAATTTTATCATTATTGTGATTATAATTTAATTTGCTTGAAAAATGTGAATATCTTTGGTTTTAGTAAAGAATGTAAATTTAGTAAGTTTCTGATTGCCAGTTTTGAAGAAGGCTAGATATTGCATAGTGCTCTGGTTTGCATTATGGTGAACTGTCCTCAAAAATATTAAGCAATCAATCTATTTGTTAATATTGTCTGCAGTTCCAGCGTATCACTTTTCAGTCAGTTAACTTGGGACACAAAATATCCATGGAAACATGGACCGAAATGTACCGACTGCCCAAATAACTACAACAACGGATTATGCTTTAAAGATATCCCCCTCTCTCTCTCTCTCTCTTTCTCTTGATATAATTAACAGAATGTGTCATTTTAGAAGATGGCCTTTAAGTAAACCTATTTATGCAATCGGACCTTAAAGTGCCTGGTTTAAACGAGAGAGAGAGAGAGAGAGAGAGAGAGAGAGAGAGAGAGAGAGAGTCAGGTCATATTAAACAAAATCTTATCAAAATCGCGGGAGAGCACATGTGAAAGAAACAAAAGTATTTGACATGCATATATCCATTGCCCGCCATGTAGGTACGACGCAAAGACATATATACCTTCATACAGCCTACCTTGCTAGATCTGCCTTTTACACGCCAATATACATTGCCCTCCATTACCAAACTCCAAACTACCGACTGACATTCATATATATATATATATATATATATATATATATATATATATATATATATATATATATATATATATATATCGGCGTTTTATGGCACAGCGACACTTTTAAGGATATGCCGATGCAAGTAGAATAAAGTGCCTTACTAATAGACACCTCACGGTTGAGGATAGAGGCTGATCCTGTAGTGGGAATCGAATCTGCACATTTCTGGTCACGAGTCCAACGCTTTGACCACTGACTCACCGCGGATCTTTTATACATACATGCATACATACATACATACATACATACATACATACATACATACATACATACATACATACATACATGCATGCATACATACATGCATGCACACACACATACATACATACATACATACACACATACATGCATGCATGCATACATACATACATACATACATACATACATACATACATACATACATACATACATACATACATACATACATACATACATACATACATACATACATACATACATAAATGCATACATACATTGTTATGTATATCGAATTTATAATACGTGTCCATTGGGTAAGTTGTACTTTAGCTAATATATAAACAACATGTTTAATGCATTTGAGATCAAGGTCAGTTTTGTTTACATAGCATTTGGTATCAGAGTCGCACATTTTCTATTAACATTCTGTCACGTGACTTATGTTTATATATGGAGATTTCGGTGATATTTCATTCTTGTTCACATAGTAAGCCTAAGAAGAATCATTCTAATAATCAGATGCATATAGCTGTATTGTGCAAATTTAGAGCAATTATTTATTTGAAATATTAATTGAAATTGTCAAAAGTGCTCATTCTCATATTGGATTAATAATTGACTTTGGGATTCATGTGAATTTATTCAAAGAGATTCTGTATTACATCATTTAGGCATATTAGAACATTCAAGATTACTAGCACATAAGGACATTAATTAATTCTGAACATTCATTCATTCGGAACATTCTATATTTAGGACTTGTGATTAAGATACTCAGAATTATTGGATTATATGGATTTTAATTCACGTTACTGTAAGTGTCTTTAGAATTTTCACTAGAAATAAATGATCTGTTGATTTTACATACATTGTTGGTTTCACTATGTTTTTGTTATACTATTTTAAGACCACAGAGTCGTAACAACATGCATACATACATACATACATACATACATACATACATACATACATACATACATACATACATACATACATACATACATACATACATACATACATACCCTTATTTAGACGCATTTGATAAACAGGACCAGTAGATTTTTTTCCAGAGTGTAAGATGTAGTTCTGCAATAGCGAGTTCATCAAGAATGCCCAATTGAACTGTCCTGAATGGTGGGATCTCTTGTGGCGACCTTGTCGGTTGACCTTGAGTCTTCTGTCGATTGACATGAATTGTCAACTTAATGAGTAGCTATTCTCGCATAAATAATGAGCATACATAATATGCATTATCACAGGGAAAAATATATCTACCATGGGTACTAGGGAAAAAAACAAAATACATAATCGGTTTAGGTGTAATGGAATATTTAGGGATAGAGATGAGATAAAAAAAAACATTATTAGGGAGTAAAATTACTTGCATTGCACAGATAATATTTTTATGGTATATAAGAACAAAAATAACCGAACCGACTCCCCTTTGTTAGATGTTTTGTTTATTGTGATTAAGATATTGTGTTGGTCTCTTTGTCACATAATGTACAATATGCTCCAAATTTAAAGTTTGGATATAGGCATTCGTCCGTATGAGACACATTAGCATGGCGATCCAGTAAGTAACTCTCATCTATGTACACAGCCACACCGGTTTTCTATGACAGAAATCAAGGCATATAGAGGTTAATATAGAAAGTTACAATTATATGCCAACCAGAGCGGAAAGTGCTATACATGGATCCTACAGGCGGATGCTTGATAGCATGGAGCGAAATTATATATGGAGAAAGAACATTATTATACAGATGAGATCATTTTTAACACAGACACAAAGTAAGATATTTCAGCGAGTTTTAGCTTAAAGCTAGTAACAATTTGCGTCTTCCATCGATATTAATGAACTTTCTGAAGCTCTCGCATCTAGTTGAATGTTAACAGAACAGACTCCACAAATGAACATAGTACAAAATATTCAGCACATAATGAAATACTGACTTTTCATCTACCGTAATTCAGGAGCACGTGTATTAAAGTGGTCCGTATCCCGACTATAATGCGTCAAACTAAAGATGTGCTGGTGCCCGAACTACTGGCAAGATAATAGTATAGGCCGATAACTAGTAAAATATATGTCTCCCGATTAGTTAGTCTGGTTGCGAAGTACGTAGCAGAAAATATACGAAGCAGGGAACCAAATTAATGGGAAAACATGTGAAGAGATTCAGAGCTTTCACTAAGATGGAGGATGCTAGTTCTCTGCGGTCTCAGGAACACCATAAGTGTGACTCAGTTTTCAGTGAAAACTAAAAATAGCTACGTAAGTAACGGGAACCAGACTTATATAAGAGCCACAGTCTACATCAACTCAGCATACATATCTAATTTAAGCCACGAAATAAGATTATAAATATCACTATAATATTGGTCATTCGTAATCATTTCTCACTTCATGGAGAATTGTAGAGAATTACGACGAACTAAACAATATGGCAAGCAACTTTCCATCTCCTCTGCGTCTAATTCCCTATTGTATGTGTCTCATCGACGTAAGGCATTTTATTATTTCCTACGGATTGATTATTGTATGGCCAACCCGAACAATATTATGTTAATGCGACCTCTAGTTGTGCATCATTCGTTACTTGAAGTAATATAAAAGACAAAGTGCAAAATGAAGACATAATATTCTGTGAACAAACAATACCTGCATCCCGAACAAATTATTTAAGGCTATTTTGTATATTTAAAGCAGGTGTGATGGAAAATAGGAATAATATTTCTATTGCATACGGGTGGTCACAAAAGTAAATATACAATGGATATCTATAAACCATTCACTCTTCTGCAAACATTTCTGAAAATATTGGAGAAAATATTGAAAACGAATACGCCAAGGTACATGAAAGAAAATTAAATACATTTTCCAGCCCACAACAACAGAGTCATCTTAACAACATACATCAGTCTTTACTTTGAAAGAAGTGATCAAATATAACATTAATGAAGGTAGCAGCTCATATGCTGCATTCTTAGATGCACACAGTCTTTGATACAGTCTGGCACAGCGCAGTGCTAACCAAATACCATACACATTGTGTCAAAAATAGAATCTGGAGACTAATAGCAAGTCATATGAACATATTGTAAAGGCGGTTACGTTGCACCCATGAGGTCTGAATTTTCTTCGATGAAACAAGGTGTAAGACAGGACAGAGTTCTAGCAAGGTACTTATACCTTGTATTTATTAACACATTTCTGTAATGAGCAACTCTGACTCCTAAATTAGGTTACTGAACTGTAACTGTCCTCGTCAATCACAAGATATGCTGGACATTGTAAATGCTATATCCGTCATTGGAGATATGAAATGTTCATTCATTTTGCAAAGTAATTATTAATAATATGACCAGAAATTTTAATCAAGCATTGACCTTAAAACTAGGAGATAAAATAATACCACAGACAAAGTCAGCAAGACATGGAAGTCGACAAAATGATAACCGATTATCAATTTTAGCACAAATATTGCTGAGACTGCTAATCGTTTTCTTTGACGGAAGCAACTCATGACAGTCAGAATTTGTCCCATGTATGTATCATAATGTAGAAATAGAATTTAACTGAATATCTAATTGACTTAATAAATACACTTAAAATGACAATCAAAGCTCATTGGAAACAGATGATAACACAAAGCCATTCATAATATTCAACCATGTACGTAGCAAAAGAGGATAAAACGAGATAATGATTACACATGTATAGTTTCATATAGAACCTGCATTCATATACCATATGACAACCTAAAAATGATATCACATATAGCATAACTTTGGGTGATAAAGCCAAACTTTAGAAAATACATAAGTTCACATTGTCAGGGACCGTATACAGAATTACTTCATCATCCTATTTATTTGTGTCCTGTGAATCACCCAAAACAGCTAACTTTATTAGTTACGTGAGAGATGACCAAGAGGAACTGCTCTTTTCTCTACTAGGGTATAAGCCTCTACCGGACGTAGATCGAATGACTGTACACTAATATAGATGTTGTAACTTGAAGTATCTTTATTTATTAAGAAATTTCTTGGAATAATACCAGGTAATAACGTGACGTCAATACTTAGAAAATCTAAATAAATTACTTAATAAATTCAGTTTATATTGTTTTGATTATATAATTTTAAATTGTTAAAGATGCATATATTTTGATGAACCATCTTAAACTTTAATTCAGTTTACTGATCATTACGGAAGTACTTACCAGGCGAGGAATGGCCACATCTCCCTCCCGACGGATGGACACTTTCGTGGTTGCCGATTATCCATAACTATTCCTCATTGTCTACTGGAACACCCCCTTTCACAGGATCATATGTATGACTTGTCATTTAGTGTCTGTGTCTGTAATGTACATTTGTATATATGGTACTGATACTTTTCTATAACTTTATATTTTCGTAATATCTCTGTGTATGTGTTTCACTATAAATCTCGTAATGAAGACAATACCTTGGAATTGTTCTTTTGGAAATGGAATGTCCACCTGAAAATGTGATGGGCACTTACAACTCGTCCACATATTTGTAAATAAAAAATTCGTGAATCTGAGAAGGATGCTAAGAGTTTCGTCCTCTATTGCATGCATTTTCTTGGAGTTGTCGATTGGCAAGGGGATTTCCATCGAGAAATGAGATGGGTGCATACAAGTAGTCAACATATTTGTTCACTACAAGCTCGTCAATTTGGATAGGACGCTAATACCTTACTGCACACTAGCATGAATTTTATTGAAGTTGTCCTTTCGGCAAGGGGATTTCCATCTGCAAATAGGATGGACGCATACAAATGGTCCCCATATGTGCTCATTAAAAGTTCGTCACTTTATTGGGAAAGCTAAAAGCTAAGTGCACTATAACATGCATTTTATGGGAGTAGTCCTTTCTGCAAGTGGACCTTCATCTGGAAATGTGATGGGCGAATGAAACTAATCGACATATTTGTTCATTAAAAGTTCGTCAATTTGGGTAGGAAACTAAAAGCTTCCTGCACTTTAGCATGCAATTTCTTGTAATTATCAGTTCAGCCAGGGGATTTCCATCTGGAAATGTGATGGGCGCATACAACTGTTCCTAATATTCATGAAATGTTCGTAACTTTGGGTCAGAAGCGAAAACCTTCTTGCACTTTTGCATGCATTGTGTTGGAGTTTACCTTTTGTCAAGATGATTTCTATCTGGAAATGTGATGGATGCATACAACTAGTCCGCATATTAAAAGTTCGCCAATTTGGGTAGGAAACTAATAGCGTCCTACACTTTAGCATGCATTTCTTTGGAAATGTCCGTCTAAAAATATGATGGGCGCATGCAAATAGTGTACCTATCTGTTCAATTGAAGTTCATCAATTCGGTAGGACGCTACGCGCTGCCTGCACTTTAGCATGCATTGGTTTTGGTGTTGTTGTTCTGACTGGGGGGTTTCCATCTTAAACTGTGATGGGAGCATACCACTAGTCCAAATATGTTTTCTTTAAACGTTTGTCAATTTGAGTAGGAAGCTAAAAGCTTCCTGCACTTTACCATGCATTTTCTTGGAGTTGTCCATTTGGCAAGGGCATTTCAATCTGAGAATGTGATGGCCGCATTCAGCCACTCCACATATTCATTAAACGTTCGTCCGTTTGGGTAGAAAGGTTAACGATTCCAGCCCTTTAACATGCATTTTGTTGGAGTTGTCCTTTCGTCAAGGGTATTTCCATCTGGAAATGTGATGGGCGCAAACAACTATGTCATATATTTGTCCATTAAACGTTCGTCAATTTGGGTAGGAAAGTAAAAGCTTCCTGCACCTTAGCATGTATTGTGGTGGAGTGTTACTTGCAGAAATGGGATTTCCGTCTGGAAATATAATGTCGCATGCAAATAGTCCACCTATTTGTCCTTTAGAGGTTCGTCAATTTCGGTAGGAAGCTAAAACGTCTTGTATGTTAGCATGCATTTTCTTGGCGTTGTTCTTCCGGCAGGGGTTTTTCCATCTGGAAATATGATGGGTGCATAAAACAAGTCCACATATTTGTTCATTAAAATTTCGTCATTTTGGGTAGGAAGCTAGACTTTTCTTGTACTTTAGCATGCATTTTCGTGGAAATGCCCATTCAGCAAATGGATTTCCCTCTGGAAATGTGACGGGCGTAAACAATTAATCGACATAGTTCTTGATTAAACGTTCGTTAATTTGGATAGGAAGCTAAAAGCTATAAAGCTTCCTGTGCATCATCATAAACCACATATTCATTTAAAGTTCATTAATTTTGGTCAGAAGGTAAAACCTTTCTGCACTTTAGCATGCACTTTCTTTTAACATACATTTCGTAAAATGGCTTCCATCTGAAAATGTGATGGACGGATGCATCTAGTCCACATCTGTGTTCATTAAAAGATCGTCAATTTAAGAAGGAAGCTAACAATTTCTGAACTTTAGCATGTATTAGCTTAGAGTTGTCCTTTCTGAAAGGCGATTTCCATGGGCGAATACAACTAGTCCACATATTTGTTCAATACAAGTTCGTAAGTTCGTAAATTTGGGTAGGAAGCTAAATGCTTCCTGCACCTTATATTGAATTTTCCTGGAGTTGTCCTTTCGGTAAGGGGATTTCCGTTTGGAAATGTGATGCGGGCATACAACTAGTCCACATATTTGTTCATTAAATATTGGTCTATTTGAGTAGGAAGCTAAAGGCTTTATGAAGTTTAGCATGCATTGTCTTGGAATTTACCTTTTGGCAAAGTGATTTCCATCTAAAGATCCGATTGGCACATTCAAATAGTCCACCTTTTTGTTCATTAGAAGTTTGTCAATTTGGGCATATTTTTTGGCGTTGTACATCCGGTGGCAGGGGGTTTCCATCTGGAAATGTGATTGGCGCATACAACTAGTCCACATATTTGTTCATTAGAAGTTAGTGAGTTTTGTGTCGGAAGCTGAAAGCTTCCCACACTTTAGCATGCATTTTCTTGGCGCCGTTCTTCCGGGATGGGAAGTTCTGTCTGGAAATGTGATGGGCGCATACAGCTGGTCCATATATTTGTTCATGTTTCCTACACTTTATCATGCATTTTCTTGGCGATGTCCTTCCATTAATAACTGTTCGTCAGTTTTTGTAGGAAGCAAAAAGCTTCCTGCTCTTTAGCATGCAGTTTCTTGAGGTTGTCCTTTCAGCAGCAGGATTTCCATATGGAAATATGTTGGGTACATACAACTAATCCATATATTCATTAGAAGTTCTCGCATTAGGTAGGAAGCTAAAAGTTTCATGCACTTTAGCATGCATTTTGTTGCAGTTGTCCTTTCGTCAAGGAGATTTCGATCTGGAAATGTAATGGGCGCATCTAACTGGACCAAATATTTGTTCATTAGAAGTTAGTTATTTTGGGTAGGAGACTGAATGCTTCCCGCAGTTTAGGACGCATTTGCGTGGAATTGCCCTTACGACAATGATATTTCCATCTTAAAATGTGATGGAAATAGTCCCATTTTTAATTTAGGAGTAGTTATTTAATAAAGTAAAATGACAAAGGGTACATGAAATAAATGGAGAAAAGACTGCAGAAAGCACTTATAACGTTTGCATGAAAAAACACTTGAAACAAATATACCACAGTGACGAAAATGTCGAAGTCATTCATTGAACAGAGTTCTACGTTTACAAGAACTAAGACAACATTAATTCGAATACAAAGTTAAACATTATTTGTGGATAAATCTTACAACACGTAAAACAATGCAACTAAACCACATTTAATTAGAAATACCTTAAAACTGTTCAGATGTCTTATTTTATGTTGCCTTCTATAACTGATTAGTTTCAGTGTTATAAATATAGCATTCAGCACTGATACATGTAAACTCAGCTTAAATGATACAAATTCGGTGAAGTATCTAATTCCATTTGATTTATGTAATCAATCAATTGTGCAAACTGTGCAAGTTTTCGATTGGAATAAATCTGCTAATCAATGATGTTACACTATAAATTACAATATCTGACAATGATTTAAAACTTTTAGCAACTCCGGCTTTTACAAATATTTCGAATGTGTTTTTTTTTTTAACTGTTTCTCGTGCTTCTTTTCTAACTCATTTTGAGTTAAATGTGCTACTAGTTATATCTCTGTATGTTCCATTGGCAATAGCTATATTCAATTCATGTATGTAATCTTTCAGTTCTAGTGATATGGTATTGTTTGTTTTTTTTACTTCGACAAGTTCGAATTCTTTTTCAAATTGTGCCTTCTCCGTTTCCACGTTATTGAAGTAGCGAAATTTTGTTGGAGTTAGAGGAGATTTTGAAATGAAAGAATTTGAAAATGCTGCCTATTGAAATGATTATGACGTAGAATCCTTAGATTAAATAAAAATTGATGATATTGCAACCATTGCTAGTATTCTTAGTCAACCAGTAGATGATATTTCTGAAATTACAACTGGTAGTGTCGAAGATTTATTGATCAGATCAAGGAATCGATCAAAAGAGAATTTAAAACAAATGAAGTAAAATATAATTTGATAAACAATGACTTAAAATGAAAAGCTAAAGCACTGTGTTAATAAAACCTAGTTGTAGACTAGTTACTTTATCAAGGACATAAACAGAATTTATTTCAAGCTATGTAAGGTTGGATAAGACAAGGCATAACACGGATTTTGCATACTGAGGGATTAATTTATAATTCTGCAGAAAGGACATAGACAACAAATACAGATCCCTGAAGAAACCGAGATACAAATAATTGAGACGAACGATCAGCAAGTAAGAGAAGAAGAGACCATTTTTACTCAAGCAGGTGAAAAGCTATACAATATAGAAGAAACATATAATTAAGGGGTTATGCAAATGCTGAAGAAGTTGTCTATTCGAAAACTGAATTATGAAAATTGATGTTGACACGTGAAAACAATCAGAGATTTAAAACAAAGATATATGTAAGGAAAGAGATTGAAACAAAAAAAGCTGTACTGCAAGAATACTTAGAAACGGTTGAAATCATAAAAAATGCAAGTAGTTGGGTATCTAACACAGTTGTAGAGCAATTTTAGAAAAAGGTTAATGAAAAAATCAACTCAAAAGTTAGAGAAGAGGTACCATTAGGTGAAAGGTTGAAACAACTGTTTAAAGAAAATGGTGTAACAATGTCTGTTATAGCTACAGCGATATCATTGACTGTATCATCTATTGCTATGTCTATAACAAATTTAGTAAAAGCTACCGTTTTCCTATCACTATTTCGCCTCAACTTCTTCGACCATATACTCTTTCCCCCCTTACTCCGTCTGTTTGATCTCATAGTATCTCATTTCCTGCTGACCCTCCTACTCTGAGTGAACCATTTTATTCTTAACAAAACAATAATGACTTGAAAATGTATCAAATTGTTCTAGTTATCAACAAAAGTGGCAATTACTGCAGCAACAATTGGTGTTATTAGTATTTTGATAAGATGGTTTAAGAGTTCTGGCCAAATTGTTTCTTTTCAGGTGATCACGTTATAGTACTTGTATTAGCATTAGTGGGTTGCTAATGATATTTTTTTTTATTAGAGGTGTAAATAAAGCGACTAGTGGTATTAAAGGTTCATAACCTATACCAAAAGGTAAACTATAGCATCCATTACATATATTAGAATAAAAATAAATGTTTGTTCGTACATTTCAAGGTAAATATTGTATTTGGTGCTTCTAAATAGACATGAGTCCTCTGAATGTTCAAAATTCGGATAGTATCAGATACAACACGCACAAGATAAGCAATCACAATCTGCACGTATGCAGACCTCACTTAGGGAGACCGCGTCGTTACAGTCACAATAGTCGCAATTTGCCATCCTAAAATTAAAAGCCCGATTACTTTCGTGGCAGAGTCTGATATTACGGAGATAGGTTGTGCAATAGATGTTCTAAAATAAACCTTTTTACTACAGATGGTTTTTTGTCTGAGTAAACTGAAAAGTAATCCATGTTTTTCTTTTTCGACAAATCCTGAACATTTTGGCTATAAAATGCTTTCCCTCGTCAAACAGTATCTTTTCAAGCCTTCGCTCAATAAAAACTTCACCTTTTTAGCCCAAAGTTATTTTGAGAAGACACATATCACTCCCAAGAAGTGTTTGTATCCATCGTTATATTTTACATATGGCTGCATTTCAGTAATGCCTACCAGCGACTGGTGGCATAACGGACCCTCCTGTAGGAAAATCTCTTTCTCGATTGCGTGTGCAATGCATAGGTGATTGTTCAGGTAACCACTCTTTCAATTTAGCCGATTAAAGTTTATTTAATCCTGTGTAATTTGTTCCCACAACTGATTAATATTTGTGTTATCATAGTAAAAATGCCGTAAGTAATATTCTTTGTCAGTCGTCTTCGATGCAGTTGTAGTAGATAATTTAAGGGTATAAAAAGCATTCAAAGAATACCTTACCCTTGATAATTTGTCATTTGGTGTTATCAACAATACGGCATCCATCCACAGCAGAAATGTTTTTTGCAACAATTTGCACCGTTTCTTTATTCGTTTAAAACGTATGAATAATTCCATAGTTCTGCTATATTTTGTCATTTTAATGGTTGATTCTAAAATAGTTACTTCGTTTACTGGATCTTAGCGTGATGCTTTAAATCTAACCTTTTTCCCCATAAACTATATCTATGTTTTGTAGAATCTGTGTAGATTGACTGAGATCTTCAAGTTGTAAAGTTACAGTAACTTTTACCGAAAGCAAATTTGTATTATTATCAGCATCAAACCCATATTTTATTCCATCGTCATACTGCATTATTGGAACCATCTTGCTATCAATGCTGATGCTGCTTAGTTTCATGTTATTATCATTTAATAAATCCGTAAATATGCAATTTGTGTTCAAATCATTGTAGGATATCTTTCCTGATGTCTGAAATCGACAAATGAACCTTTTAATTCTCTTGTATGCTATTTTATAATACATCAAGCTATGATCGCATATTTATCTTATTCAAACTTTTAAACAAATACACATTTTCTCTTAATACCAAGAATGTTGATTTTATGTTAACCTCGTTAAATATTTTTCATCACCTTTCTAAGAACTGTTGAGTTTATCACAATGTAACTTATGCTATTAGTTATGTTCTGTAAAAAAAAATAACAAATTCAGCTTATTTTGAGTTCCTTGCACTGGCGCTCGTCTCAGCGCCCAGCAGATGTGCTAGAGTCGATAGTGTGAAATTAATACTGTTAAATCAATAGTTTGAATAGTGTGCTAATTAACACTATGAAATAAAATGTCGACTAGTGTGCAAGATAACCAGCTGTGCTAGAGTAGCTGGAATGTTGAGATAGTTGGAATTCAGATTTTTCAGTGGCTCGTGTTTTTCATTTATCGTAATAATTTAAATTTTAAAAAGTGTGCTATCACGCTCAATATGCTAATTACTAAAGGTTTGCCTTGTAAAGTAAGATAAATATTATTATGGTGGCATTTATGCATTTGTTAAATGCTGACAAAAACTAAAGCCTAGTATGGTTTACATAACTTTAAGTTAAACAGTGTGACCCCATGTAATTAATCTCAACGCAATCGCCTTTGAGACCCAAACCAAGAAACAAAATGCCCCAAAACACTGGCATTGATCTTATAACAAATGATTTCATAATATGACACACAGGACGTTTAGAATCTCGACATAGAAAAAGAGTTTACGTAAAGTAATTTGTTATCAAATGTTTCAGTAACTTCTAATCTAACTAATAAATCACTGAGATACCGATAGCGCGAAGTTTTCTTCCTAGTATGTATTGTATTTAGGGATTGGTTATGTCAATATTGAATAAACACAAACTTAATAACAGCTTGTGGTGGCTATGAGCGATTACATACAACACATGTATATCGATAAGAAGAAATTCATCCAACCTGCACCTTTAAAATCTTACATTGTCTGGCATATTTCCTTTAAAAATGATGACCGTTCCTTGCAATCATAAAGACATTTGTAAACATATACCCTATTAGAATATGTTCACATCCAAAGATGACACGCGTTCTATTCTCAGTTCAGGTTTTTTTTATTGAACTTAATTGTCTGCTACAATAAACACAGTCAGATTTTTCATAAAATTTACAAATTTACACTCTGTTTAAATATGTTTACATCTCTTTTAAGCGATGCATTCTTGTTTTTTCGGTCTAAAAAGGAAGACATCAACGTCGCTAATCCCGTTGAATATATAGAATTATGGACAATATTGCAGAAAAATATGACCAACATCCATGTCATTTTCATCGTATACAAACTGGTATATAGCAATAAATAATATACAAATATATTTGTTAAGAAAACTTCTCACCAATGATACAAAATCAGTGATGTTGACTAAAACTTATAATTCCAAATAGGGTACCTTCTCTGAGTGAAAGTTTCAGCCAATAAAATAAGCCTCAATTATTATTGGCATGAAATTTAAACAAATACAATGATCAAAGAGTTCTTTAGACTGTACATTATAAACAGCATACATTATTTTCATTGTGTATCAGCGAGAACACTGAATCATTTTAAAGCTAAACCGAGCAAACAAATAACACAGTTTATTATATACTATAGTGTGAACTATAGAAACTTATTGGCGAAATAATTTTCATATTTTTTTTTTCCTATATTTTCACATGTGAAAAATATATCCTTATATTTTCACATGTGAACATATAAGATTTCCCATTATGCAATGCGACGCTGGATTGCGTGTGCCAACAGAAGTTATGCCTGCAGCAACAAAAAAGAGCATTTTGTGAGCTAGAACAAATAAATAGAAACTGCATTACATTTCAGACATGGAAACTAATTTTTGCTGACGAAATCTGAGTCGACGCCGTTCGCGTCTCTATGAAGTTATTTCCCCTTACTTCCTTGACAACAATGATAAATCCGCTATAACGCATTGTTGAATCGGACTTGCTTTGTGGTCAAATATGATCAAATAGTTTAAAAAATTTAAAAAATATAATTTACTGCGATGGATTAGGTCAACCCAATCATACCGCTATCTTAAGTCACTGATATGTATATGACCAGATTATGAAAGTGAGGTGAATTTACCAAAAAAGGGGTGGGTGGGGGGTTAAGTGTGGTGCTGAATAGTGAGTTTAATCTTCTTAGCTTCGATTCTGGAGAAACTTTGGTATATAATAAAAAGAAAATTTTCTTTTTCTGCGTTAATACCGGATATATTTAATCTTGTGGTACCCAAAACGGTATATTTTAACTTGTTGCTTCGCCACTCGTTCAAATATCACGTTTTTTGTACCACACGACGAAATATATCCGGTATTAACGTAAGAAAAGAAAATATCCTCTATGTATATAATTTCGCTAGAAATGGTAAAACTGATAAGTATTACTCAAAAACTGTTGGTTATGTTAGGAACAAATAAAAAGATCAAGATGCTAGCTTAAGAGTAGTATCACGATTAGGGATTATTGTTGTAAAAATAGTACACATACCAAATTCATTTATTATTTCACAGAATGACAAAAATGAATTGGTCGTCAGGCAGAAAAGAGTAGTTTATTTTTTTTTAATTTGGCGAATAGTTCCGATAATATATACAGTTATACACACCTTACTGACTTAAAAAAGAGTAGATCTCGCGAGTAGACACTATACCCTCCATCCCCCTAAAAAACGCACATTTATGAATCGCCATAAAAAGAAATTGAAAATAAAGCAGTGAAGAGAATTTGAGGAATGAAATAAGTACTCGTAAAAGTGATGTTAAATGATATAAGCTTAATTAGATGTTATATTGTTTGTATAGTTAATGAGAAAACGATACCCACATTTTATAATTAAGAAACCAGTTTAAAAGAAGTAAGAATAAATTCACATACTGGCATGAGTTTGAAAAAAAGTGCTTTCCTCATTTTGTTTTTAAATTAGAAAAAAGATCGTCTTGAATAAACGCTTTGCAATATTTTTTAATACTTTCGTTTACCAAGCCAGTAATGATAACCGAAGTCATTTAATAAACATTTAATAAAATAGAAAGAGCAGATGTAAAAATAGCAATACTATAACTTAGATCGTTCTAATATCCATGTCTTTGTGTTCGTGTCAGCTAAAGTCCAAGGGCTATATCTGACTTTCGTTGCCAAGGACCCAGTCCAAAGTTTGTTATCATTTCTTATCAGACTTGACAGAGCAATCCTAACCACGAGATATCAAATATTGTATACCCGGTGCCAACTCATGTCCGGGCTAACAGGCGCCCATTTGTGAGATGTGGTTTTCATCGAATATTTTTTTGTTTCTTTCTTAGACGCAGTATTTAACATTCAACCAATCAGAATGAGGTTAAATGAATGCAGACACGTAGAGGTGCTCCAAGTTTCCCCTATAAGAATATAACAAACAAGTGAACCAGACTAAATGATATACCCCTTATGTTTGTATCCGTTCCTTTTCAATCCAAACGCGTGGAAGCGAGCTCGTAAATAAAATATTCCAGAAAAAACAACGCCATAAACGTTCGAGAAAAGTTTTCTTCCTCACTAGTGTCAAGGTTTATCCACGCGGATTTTGTTTTTCAGCATTTCAAGGACACTACCGTTCCACTCAAATGTGTGTACCATTAAGTCACACTACCCACCATCACCATTTACCTTGAAGAAAATGAATAAAGATAAATTTAGTGGACAACTAGGGCTAAGAACAGTGCAAATACAATGCAAGCTGTGATTTAGTTTTGCATTTTGCACTGCCTATCGACGAATGCCGATTAATTTCCGCTTGGGCATGCTATCATCGATTAAAACATTGAATACAGCAAAGACTTTTAAGGGACACTGAAGCGGCCGTAATTTGTTTTAAGGAACATATCCTTTATACAAAGGTTCATCTCAACAGGAAAATGGCAAAAAAGATTATTAATTGTTGTCTTTTAAGAACTAACGTTCTTTGTATAGGAGTTTGATGTAGAATGTTCCATTGTATTTCTTTCCTATCTCTGGCCATAACTAGATGTGGTAGGCCCTGAAATGTCGCAAACCAGGAGATAATGTTTTCCGCCCTTCCACCATGACGTTTGTCACGACATCTAAGTTATTATGTGTTATCTAAGCTATTACGTGATGTATGCCCCTGTAATATACATTTAAGTCAGCTGTTATATTTATACACGCGATACAACAACAATGTAAGTACATTGAATTCGGTTTTCGAACAGTGCTTTCGAGACGAGCTTTTAATAATGAGGCAGTATTTAATACGGGTTTTAATTTTATTTTAACAAATGTTAATAATCTTTAAACGAGTCTTATCTGTAGTTTTAAACATGATTTTTTTAATTGATTGAACAAAAAGGTCATGAAAATGTTTTCGTTAACACCTAGTAGTGTCACAATGGGTATTTTGGATTTTGGTGGCTGCTATAGGTCAACGCCTTCTATACCACATGACTTTACTACTTTTACCCCTTCCGTCATACGTGAGTGTATTATTTACACGTGCTGTCGGAATACACATTTTTGCAGTAAAAAAAAAAAATAAAATAAAAAATTCCAACGCTAGCATTTTGCTAGCGATTCCAAAAAGAACAATTATTAATTTGTTGGAGATACAATTACTACACCCTTTGGTCATGTAAACGATTTTGCGAAGCAAAATCTGCTTGCGTAAATTGTGAGCCACAATCAGGCCAATACATTATTGTTGATTGTGACTATACTACATATGTGGAGATTCCTTTTCTGTGATACCAAAATACTACTGCAGGGATGGGATTATTGATCGCCACTATATTGTATATAAAATATTCTGCTAATATTGTTTTCTTTGTCTGGCTATATTTTATATTGACTGTACAGAGATTGTGTGAGAATATTATATTAAACAATTACCGCGGTATTATTGTGTGAGAATATTATATTAAACAATTACCGCCGTGTGTGTGTATATATATATATATATATATATATATATATATATATATATATATATATATATATATATATATATATATATATATATATTGTGCAAGAAATGTTTAAGTCACTGACGTTAACAGAAGACAGCGCAACGTTCAGCGTATTTAACGAAGGCATCAACGATATCGCAGTGACATTGACAGTGAATGTAGTAATGAGCAAATGAATTAGAAAGATACGTTTTACAATAATATAGCAATAGCATCCACACTCGACTTCCATGAGGTATATTATTATTCTGAACCGATCTACAACGCCGCAGAAGCGGAGCAGTGCAAACAATGGGAAAAATTCTTCGAAGCAATTTCCAAGTTCAATGAAGCAAAAACCATAGCTGAGATAGACAAGTACTACGGCGAGTTTGATGTTGTTGGATATAAACGTGCAAAGTCTGGACGTGTTCGAGTTGGTGAAATACTCAGTGATGGGTCATTTGAGCTCATTTGGGCTAAAAACGACTTGATGGAATTTTTATCCAAGTTTGCATGGGAATTTTATAATGATTCCAAACAGAACAAGAATGTTTATTTGCAAAAGCCTGATTTAAAATTTCGAATTACCATAACACAAGATGGACCAAACTATCCCCTCTCTCATTATTAAGATACTACCGTATGTATAGGAGGCGACTGGAAAAGTCAATAATTTAGATAAAGTTTCCGCATATATAAATGGCATTGAGACGCAATCACTGCAATGGTGTATGCCTTGGAAAATATAAACTATCCGGCAGAACCTGCCATTACGAATACTGTAAATCGCACTTGCTCGCGGTACGTGTTGGTCTCGGTGTCGACCATGCCTTAAATGTGGTATCGGACTATGCGGATCTTTTCGCGAGTATTATGCGCAAGCAGGCAAAGACTCATCAACGCAACAAATATAGAGCCTACTGTTGTAGAAATACCCGACGATGTTAGCACTGTTGTTAAAAAACCCGACGACGTCAACAGCACTGAGGAAAAAGATACAGAAGTGAACGAAATAATAGCCAGGATCGAAACGATTGCAGTTTTTGATCCTGGTGAAATAAAAATATTAAAAAATTTCTTGTAATTCGACAATGATTGTCCCTTATTATATCAGCATGCCGACTGTGATTCAACTAAGTCAACTCGCGCGAGGACGTGGGATACGAATACCAAGCAGTATGCGAAAAGCTGGCATATTTGATTTATTAGGACTGGCAAATTAACCACGACCAGTTGTGCAAGAACGTCCTCCAGATAAATCACGACCGGTTACATCGACTGTAAATCAAATGAAACAACCCGCGCGAGAACGTAAAATAAAAATACCAAGAGGCGCAAGCAGAGCAGATTTACTTGCGTTATTAGGTCTCACAGTCGAACCGTATCATACCGTGAGACAGCTTAATGCAACAGCATTACGATTAAATATTAAAATTTCTCCACGAGCCAAGCGGGAGGAAATTGCACGCATAGTCGAGAGCGAAAATAACTGTCCACGCATCGCAGCCACTATCGCCGCTGAGACAGTCGAGTATGTTCGTCAACGGGCTCAAGTGCCTGAGTTTCAGTTACAACAACGTCACGGTAATTTTGAAGACTACCATGCGATCATTTAATCCGCGTACGCGCTAAGCAAAGACGCTAGAAAACATTAATCAAAAATGCGTCTAGTAATCGTATCGATGTTACAACTCTCTGGCACCTTTGGAGTTAAAGCAGATATTGTTCTTGCTGTACATTTGGCTATGCCGCTTAATCGTAAGTTATCAGACAAGGATGGATTAAAAATCTCAAACCCGTGGATTCATAGTGGTCCACTTAATAATCTTGAATCGTAAAGACACCGAGGTTATCAATGATGAAATCGACAAAGACTTCGAAAAGATTTTAGAGACGTTGGAAAAATATACCAACGCAGGGTCAGGATGGACTATGGACAGATGCGTAGAAGTTCAACCGCACACTTCCCCAAACATGCCATTCCGCGGCTCGAGTTATTTTCCAACACCAAAGTATGTTCCGCCGCGGTCAGTGATACATCTGAAAAATGATGACTTCCGGTGTTTTGAATGAGCGCTCGCGTCCGCGTTACATCCCGCGAGTGATAATAAAGATCAGCCATGACAATACCAACAATACTTGGGTGAACTTAAGTTTGGTCATATAGAATTTCCTGTGCAAGTTACTGAAACTATATTCAAAAAGTTTGAAGCACTCAATCCTGGTATTGGCGTTAACGTGTACTCTTGGGATGAAGGATTGTATATGCTTGAACAATCACCACATATGCAAAACAAAAATTCATATGGGCGGTCTCAGGTTGATCAACTGTTGCTGAGCGACATGAATGGTTCAGAGTCGTGATCTCCTTATCTATGGCTGAAGAATATTTCCAGGTTAATTAACCGAAACAGCAAGAACCACGGTTAAACAAATTCCATGCCTCCATGTGATTTACACACAACATGGGCTTGACGAAGATGACTTTTACTGTGGTGGAATTAGTACAAGCATA
This sequence comes from Margaritifera margaritifera, assembly GCA_029931535.1. Lineage (NCBI taxonomy): Eukaryota > Metazoa > Mollusca > Bivalvia > Unionida > Margaritiferidae > Margaritifera > Margaritifera margaritifera. Next base: position 187,443 of record JAQPZY010001084.1, read on the forward strand.
TCAGAACCCGACAAAAACGTTTTGAAATTTAAAGCTGTGCAGCGTAAGATGAAAGTTCCGTATGTGATTTACGCAGACTTTGAATATTTGAACATTCCCGTGGAGAGCTCTGCTTCCTCAATCGAGGTTCAGACGAAGACAACGCAAGTTGCTGAACAAATCCCATGTGGTTTTTGTTTCGTTGTCGTCGGATGTGGCTGACAAACTGAGCAACCAATGTCGAATCGTGTCAAGGATTCGGTTAAGATGTTTATTACACTGTTTGAAGTTACTATGAAATGGATCCTACAACAGCTCTCCTCGCACGCAGACATGAGTATGACCAATGATGACATACATTCCGCGAGTTTTCCTCGGTCACTCATTGCTAGATCTGTGATGGTCCTTTTAGGATTGATACCAAAGTTCATGATCACTGTCACATCAGTGGTGCGTACAGAGGAGCCGCACACAGCGCATGCAATCTACAGCTGCGAGTTTATGCAAACAAAGCACGAATCCCTTTTGTGCTTCATAACTTGCGTGGGTATCATGTTCAATTGATCATGCAAGCAGTCGCAAAAGCGTCAAAAGCATCAATAAGCGCCATTCAGAGCACGATGGAAAAATACATGACATGTCGGTTGGTACAATTACAGTTCATTGACTCGTTGCAGTTTCTGAATCCCGTCTTGGACACACCCGTGAGCAATCTTGCAGCGAATGACAATGCTCGCTTTAGAATCACTCGTCAATACAGTGCATGTGACCATAAAATGTTCAAGCTACTCACTCGTAAAGGAATCTATCCCTACGAGTATATGAGCAGCTGGGACAGATTTGATGAGACATAATTGCCACCGATCGAGGCCTTTAATTCGTCGCTGTCTCGATAGGGAATTGCCTCCAACGACTACACACATGCAAACAATGTCTGGTCCACGTTTGTTTGTGAAAACCCGGTGACTATCACGATCTGTATCTGCTCCTGGACGTGTTACTGCTCGCGGATGTCTTTGAGACGTTTCATAATGCAAAAATGCGCGAGTAGAACTGGAACTGTTGACTGATATTGAGAAACATTTGTTCGTGGAACGTGTAATCCATGAAGGGATTTCCATGGCGAGTCATCGATTCGTTAGATCAAATAATCCGCTCGTTGACGGATACGACTAAAAAAAACCAAATAGTTACGTCATGTATCTTCACTTCATGAACCTGTACGACTGGGCGATGATGCAACCAATGCCTCTTGGTGAGTGTAAGTGGATCGATCCCACAACTGTGGATATACACGAGTACGATCATGACAGCAATATTGGGTACTTTTATGAAGTTGATCTGGATTATCCAGACGAGCTTCACCACACTCATAACCAGTATCCTCTTGCACCGGAAGCGTTGGTGGTACCACGCGGGTGGTTATCCCCGTATCAGTGTGGGATTGTGGACGAATCCGGACGCAAATTTACCGAATGCACCAATCTTGTCCCACATCTTCGGACTAAAAACAACTATGTAGTACACGTACGTAATTTGCAGTTATATCTGCGATTGGGTATGCGTATACAACGAATCCATCGCGTGCTCAGGTTTCAAATGAATACGAATCTGCGCACAAAGGCTACGAACCAGTTTGAGAAAGATTCTTTAAACTGATGAACAATGCCGTGTTCGCCAAGATGATGGAGAATTTACGAAAGCAAATTCGCTTCAACCTTGTCCGTGAGAGTGAACATAACAAACTTGGCAGACTTGTTGCTGACAACGCGTTCGAGTCATGCAAACTATTTGACAGCGGACTCATTGTTGTTCATAGTAAAAACTCAAAAACTAAATCTGACAAAGACATCCTATGCTGGTGCGTCTGTGCTTGACTTGTCAAACCTGCTCATGTACGAGTTTTATTATGACAAGATCAAACCGCGATATGGTGGCAACCTCAAGATGTTATACACGGATACAGATTCGTTCTTGATGCATATCGCAACCGATAATGTGTACCCGGACATGACTGAACCATGTTTGATGGATTAATTTGACACAAGCGATTACCCAAAAGATCATTCGCTGTTTAGTAATAAAAACTAAAAGGTTGTTGGTAAATTCAAAGATGAGTGCTCCGGTAAGCCTATCGAAGAGCATGTGGGACTGTGACACAAAATGTATTCGATCGCGGTCCGATTCGGCGAAATTATCAAAAAGGCGAAAGGTGTCCCACGCGTGATTGTTGCGAAGGATCTCTGGCACGATATGTATGTGGAATGTTTGCGTGAGCGACGTGAATTCATACACTCTGCAAATCTGATTCGGTCAAAGAAACTTCGGATGGGTGTGTATCGCTGCACCAAAGTGACTTTGTCCCCGATTGACACCAAGCGATGGATATTCCCCGATGGAATTAACACTTACGCGTACAAGCAGCACGCGATTGTGAATCAACTTACGAGTGATGCGTTTTCGCATTAGAATAGACCTTGGTGGTAGTTCTGTATTACCGGGAACAACTTGCAATTCTTCTCGCACATTTGCTCTACCAGGAGGCTTTGGTCCACTCGCCAACGGAGCTAAATGGTAAGGCGTTGGTTGTCCCGGAATATCAATCTGATCTGAGATTGCAAAAGCTCGATGAACCATACTGGGTCAGTAGCACGACGTTGCCCGCCGTCTAACTTCCCAGTGCATACAGATACCTAACCAAATTGCTTCCGAGTGGGGCTAACACGGTTTGTTTTAAGACTGATTTATGCGTAACTGTGACAGTCTTCTGCCAAATCGCCTCAGCAGGTTTTAACCCAATCGGGCGTGTGATTTAATTGTTCAACGCTGCTATGACTGAGCGAAGCCGTGTAACACCCACTCGCGAGATCGTTCTTTACGATTCATTAAGAATTCGTGAGCGTACTGATGTCCGATGAGTCGTATCGCACGTGTACGGTTAAATCGTTCCACAATGGTTTGATCACAATGTATGCCAACATGTCCAAGAAACAAGTCTTATATCCAGTCGTGTACCAGGCCCACGATAATTGTATAAAGGGTATTTACTCCTTTACTCCATCGTGTTCCGGGTAGCTTTGTTAACGCGGCAGCGATATCACCACCGGCAACATTTTGTAATAAACGTGAACTTCTTTGTTCTACACCGATCACAAGTTCCAGCAATCGCAGCTCTACCATTACGTGTTCGAACCCGTGATGGATTTGCGGTACGAGTTTTCATGTGGCATCGCACTCAATATGAAAACATGATTGAGTTATTCAACAAGTGACATTCAACATGATATCACGAAAGAGAAAAGCTGATTTGAGAAAAATCACAGACTTCTCTGCGCAGGCAAAGCATGGTGAGATGTATCCAAACTCAGTGCGCGCGTTGATAAATGGCCCACATGATCCGGGAAAACTCAACTGTTGTTGAATCTGATCATGAGATGGTTAAGTGGAATCGGCTGTATGTGATTGCACCGTTGGCAGACGATCAACTCAAAGATTTTACGGAAGCAAATCGTCTACCATTGATTTCTTTTCCACAATTGATGAAGCTCAGACGACCTTGATTCGAATGCGAATAATCTTGTCGTGTACTACGATCTGATGCTTGAACACCAAGACAATCCCACGTAAATATTTTCCCGAGGCCAACACAAAAACTCATACGTGATCAATTTGACACAACTATACGTGCACGTGCCTAAAGTGATCAGAGACAACTGCAACATGTTGATGATATTTTGTGGCATTGACGCGCATGGCCTTGCAAACATTCATTGACCTGGTGTGCGCAGGTCACCAATGAGCTGTGCGCGTTCCTCACTATTGACTTGACTGGTGGACTGGGTCTCCGGGGGAAAATATCGAGCAGGTTTAGACCCAAGCGTCTAAAAAAGCAATTTAACAACCATAATAAGAATATATCCGCCATCGATACCATGGTAGAGACTGCTGACCAACGCAGCAAAGCTGCGCGCGATCAACTAGAACTTCTAAGCGTTTTTGTGGATGCACGCAAATGTGTCAAAGAAATGTTACAGTCGAGACAAACTGCACTGCAAGAGCTCACAGCGGGATTTGAGCAAACGCTTGCAATACTGATTAAACCAACAGAAGAGACTGTAGCCAAGACAGCGGAAACAGTGAAACAAACAAAGACAGTCGCGGAAACTACCACAGAGAAGATGGGAACAGAAAGACATCCTGGTTCGATCAGGCGTGTACCAACACAATTAGCACATTTTGAAACAAGATTAAAGGGCTTACAAGACGATGTCGAAGAGACACAAGAACAACCACCCGAGTACGTATCAAAGTTAAAATCAAAAGTTCCACAATTTAAACAACCAGCACGGCAGTAAATCTTTAAACACCCTATAATTTTTCCGCTAAAATACCTAATGCCAAGGAATTAGAAGACTATATGTTGGAGCATGAACTACCAACGAATACGTGCCACGTTTACATCAAAGAGAACTGGCCCGCATGGGTATACACGTAGTGCATTGGACATAAAACAATAAGCATTAATGATCCTATGTGGCCTGAGTTTGATAAGCTTGTTAACCTCTATCAAAACATAGGGGTAGAAAAGGCGAAACCAGATTTAGATATTTTTTTAATACGTTTAATGTAGCTATACAACAGATTCATGGGAAGGAGCCTCAAAAACAGGATGTACTTCGCAAGGAGACTGTGCCTCCCGCGGAATAACAATATTTTTTCCCCATCAGAGTAGGAACCACCAAAACATGGAAAAGGTCTCGGAGGTCGTGTACGCAAATGTGGAACAACTAAACGTTGTATGACAACCAAAGGATTCAAATACATGTCTGTGGACCAATAACAGGTAAATTAACTCGTGGATTGGTTTGAAACAACGCACCAGAAGTTGTTAATGAGACTCCATCCATTTGTCAGCGGTTGCTCACCAACGATATTATAGATCCGGGGACGTTTCGTTTGTTAATGCACGAACTCATCGAAGATATCAATGATGTATACGACGAACAAAGTTCGCACACTGATGATGAGTTCGGATGCGCGTTCAATTGAACACTTCGTGTTTTACACGAAATATATGTTGCGAGGCAGGGTGTTGTTGCAAATACAACTCCAAGCGTAACCTCGATGATTACAATCTCATCAATGAAACCATAATTTGATGTGACTTTTTCTACACCAATCACTGCGGTGGAATCACGCATACTCGAGGTCGCACTAGCATTGTATTACAGTTGGCCCAATATCCGATCTCGACAGCTTGGTGGTCTTCCTGCGAATAACTCGTTTGCGTTTTTGTCAGACGGTGGCGCTACATGGAATGATATTAAACTTCCACCTAGCGCTTACGACACGGAATCAATCAATGAAGAGATTTGACGGAGTATCACATTGTTGACCAAGCGCCATCTCGATCGAATCTCCATAATACGATGTTGACATCGCACGATCGTCAATAAGAACAATTCTCACTTGGCCTGAAGACATTCCCGTGGACCAACGGATCTTACACATTGAATACGATATCGCACCAGACATTGTCAGGATTATCTCAACGATTCAGATCAATTTAACCTGTGTTTCTATTAGCGGCAGTTACGAAAGCGGCGCTTCTGCAAATGTAGCTGCTCAAGGTTGCGTATTGTTTGGGTTTTCACCAACTGTAGAACTGTGTGACTTGATAGCGATTACTCCGACGGCACCTGTGCATCGTCCATGCCACAATGGTCGGTTAACACATATTCGTCTTACTCTTGTGGACCAGGAATGGCACATCTGGGACCTGCGCAGGGATACCACGACAATACAACTGTACATTAGAGAACAACCTGACATTTAATAACATGAGAATCGTACGTGGACGTGTGATACCAGTGCGTGTTGTCAACGCGAGAAAACCCGTTTACATGGCATATTACATAAAATGGTCTTGGTTATGTTGTCCAGGGATTGTTTACAGGAGCACCAAATGTGCCCGTGGCCTTGTCTTCGCATGCAGGACCGTTCGCTAAACAAATTGCAATGCGAGTCGTTGATAGCATCAAAAACGTTGCCGTGGATCGGTTGACAAATCTGGGATTGCGAGCGGTTCAATCAATTTGTGATCGACTACGATAATTAGTGATTCAAGCACCATCAAAACTGGTTGAACCAGAAACAGTTACACTTCCATCGACAGCAACAATGCCAGCCCAGGTCAGTAAAATCATCAATGAAGCTGCTCAACAACGTCTGGTTGATTGAATACTTGCAAATGCGGTAATGGGAAGCAATTACAGGTGTGGACTAGGCCAGACGCGAGTGGTGAAGAGGTATTAGATGAAATGGATAATGTATAAATAATAGCAAATCAGAAGAAGTGTCCGATCCCGCGTATGTCATGGAAGCACCTTTGAAGATAGATCGAAGTAAAAAGGATCCTAATCAAAAAGACCGGATAGAAATATAAGTGCATGACACATCTCGGTATTTTTTTCCGTGTGAAGCTTTCTTAGAAATCGATGACAAACTTGTACAAAACGTCGCCGTCAATACAAATTACGACCGCGGTGAAAAGGTCGGATTTGCCAACAATGGCATCATGAAGTTGTTTAGCAGCGTATGTTAATTCATCCATGGAAAGGAAATCGAAGTATGTTTGAGCAATGTTAACATTGCCATGACGATTATCGGACTCGCCAGATACAGTGATGACTACGCGAGATCCGCTGCCCCGTCAATGATGTTTCACAATTACGCAAACGAAAATGCTGATCATATCGAGTATTTATGATATCAACTTGCACAGGCTGCTTTTGCGGACCATAACCTGCTGGTATGGATGCCAGACCTGGTGCAAACGGCGCCACTGTGCCAAGTCAAAACCTGAATTACAACATTGGATTCGATGCGCTTTGAGGACAACGTAATGAACCCTCATTATTGTTTTCGTGCACGATTCCTCTCAGTCATATATTCGGGTTTTGTAGAGATGTTCGCAAGGCTATTTTCGTAGCCAAACACACAGTCAGATTTTACCAAAAGTCTGACAGAAATGATGCAATTTGGCGAGTGGGTGGTGTCAATGATGGTAAAGTTATATTATCAAAATTAACATTGTGAATGCCTGTGATAATCTCTTAAATGGTTGCAGAAAAGCTTTTGTTGTCGTTTATGAGTTCTGGATGCACATCACCGCTGTCATTTCATACGCTCACCACAGACTCGAAAGAAGCCAGCGTTCAGCAGTTTCCAAACTACCCAACAAGGTATCAGAGCACCAAAACATGTATTCATAACATATAGAAACAGCTCGAGTGTATGGCTGACATCTCAGTAGTAAAATGATAATTGACCAGTTAGGAGTGTCTGAAGATCCTTTGCTGTTAAACGGCCATCAGGAACCCAACGAAAAAATTATTCTTGACTTCGGAAAAATTATGTCGCACATGCCTATCACAAGCTGTGGTTGACCAGTGACCAGTGATGCTAACATTGCTAGTGATTTTGTTCCACTTGTCGATGCATATCTACGTGAAAATGGTGTTAACAAACCCTCGTATACACTGAAATATAATTTTGTTAAGGGTCAAATATAAACCAATAGTTGGGACCACCCTGATGTGGCAATACCATCTCGAAGTCATCTTGGAATCATTGCATTAGCACGCGAAATTTCCTGTCGTTGACTGCACCACCAGGCATGAAAATACTCAGAGATTGTTTATACAACGTTGAAGTGGAGTCCATCCCGGTTGCATCCTCTGTTGATTATGTTGTACCAACATTGACTCAACCAAGAGGAGAAAAATCTCGACTGTTATTCAACAAGGACGCATATGTCCGTGTAATAGTTTTTGGACGAAGATGAGAACGATCCTTTCATAAACTATTCAATGGTGTAATCAGTATGGTTCTATATGAACGTAATCGTAATGCCAGGCCCTAAGAAGGCACAATCGCCGAAAATTTAAATATTCCCGAAGTAGATATTTTCTATGATTGTATGACAATTGTACCAGTAAAAAAGAGTAATTGGTTAGAAGTGCGTGTACGTACCTCAAGAAGACAAGATTATAATTATAATTATAATTATTGAGCAACTGTGCTTCGCAATCACATTATTAAATAGAAGAACTGTGATGGACCCTCAAACTTACATACTTGAAAGAATAATTGAAGCGAAACAACAGCTGCGAGGTGAAACCGTCAAGAGAATAGCGCAACTCGTGAAATAAAAACGCATGTGTGTGGTCGTAGGCGCTATTTGCGGACTCGCCGCGGCAACAGCCGTTGGGCTTATTGTGAATTGAATCATGACGACGGCGGCTATTATAGATACACCAGTTGGATTGTTTTTAAAGCCATATCAATAGTAACTGGTGTCGTGGGCGATGCTAGTAAAATTTTTTCGATACGATTAAATTCACGAATACGTGTTTTCTCAGAACTTCTCGTGGCTTCTCAAAGCAATCTCAATACAATTAGTAAACTGTAATCAATAGCCATCGAAGATAAAACCATTATCATGGCGGAGTTCGAGACTGACTTGGCGAAAATGGAAAACCACCGACGATTTCATTCGCAGATACCGAACCGAGGCGTTAGCGACCCAAAACAGGTGATTGATTTAAAGGTAGTAAAAATCGAGTAACTGTTTGCCAGTTTATATTAATCAACATGCTAGCAGATTTTGCTGCGCAAAATCGTTTACGCGAGCAAAGAGTATTCGGTGTGTTTGTGAAGAGTTTCCACAACACCGCATACAGAAGGATGAAACTGCGGTGGCAGCGTTGTTGTCGGTGTCGCCGTGTATTTCCAAAGGGTGTAGTAATTGTATTTCCAAAACATTAGCAATAGCTACATCGCTTTACGCTAGTGATTTTGCTATGCAAAATCATTCACGCTGGCGTTAGAGCTATTTTTTACTGCCTCATTTTTTTTTTACACATTAACACATAAGGGCAATGCCCCCAAGACATCAACTACACAAGTGTAAACCGAATGAAAAATAATGTCTTAAAGTAATCTAAACTATTGAAAAATCGCACGATACTTGACAGTTAATCAATACTTATAAAGTCTCCAAATCTAGATGCCGTGAGACGCATACGTGACTCACAGCATTACATTGTCAAAATGTTATGTTGATCACTCAAAGAGCAGTAGTCTATAAAACAGACAAAAAAAAGATACGTCGATTTTGACTTAGATTAGTATATACGCAAGATTGTGGGATAAATGAAATGTAACATTTTTTTGTCCAATGTGAAAAACTATTCTTCCATAACCATTATCATCATATTGTCTTTTGGTTTTGTATCAGTGGGAGAGATTAAGAATAATAACAACAGTTTTGCATAATTTTCCTGAGGTAAACTGATAAATCTGCCTATGTGTAAACTTTCATTTTTGGTCATGCTTGTAGGAATGCATTTTTTTCAGTGATTAACATTCAAGAAGAGTTTGTGCTGAACTGAAAAAAGATATCGCATGATTGGGGGTCTCGTATCTAAGTTTAAAAATTCGTTTAAGACAAATATGAAATTGAAACTTTCTATTAAACAGTAAGAAAAGAAGGTGTCTTTTAATATTGATTTAATTGCATGAAATTTAGATTACATTAAAGGTTTATTTCCTCTCTCTCTCTCTCTTTCTTTATATTAACGGGTTCTTTCTCTCTCTCTCTCTTTCTCTCTCTCTCTCTCTCTTTCTCTCTCTCTCTCTCATTAGGATATTATTGGTTTGGTCCAAGAAAGGTCGACGGGAATAAAAGTGTATTTCTTGTGCAAACGACTCATGGAAACAAGATACAACTCCTTCATGCATGTATTATCTGCAGATACCTAGATGAAATATATGTATTTTAGGTATCTGACAAAGATATACAAGTTCTTCATCACTACTCTTGTTGACAAGTCCTATGAAACCAACATGTTGAAAAAGACAATCAACATGTTAGGATTGACTGTATTAACAAAAATACAACAAAGACCCTTCATTAGAAATTAAATCGAAAATGTTCACATGCATTGATGAAGTATCTAAGAATAATAGTTCCGTATATGAAGAATTTGATACTTTCCCCCTCAAAATACGTACGCCTCAATTCTACATATTGCCCAAAACTCATAAAAGTCCTGACCATACATTACCTTTAAATTATCTAGGACGACCAATTATATTGGGTTGTAATTCATATACGGAGAACCAGTCCAGATTTATAGATAGTGTTTTGCAATCTTTAAAGAAATCACTTCCTTCATACATTAAAGATACTACTGATTTCATAAAACAATTGAAGTCTATTCCACAACTATCTCATAATTCCCTTCTTGTATCTTTAGATGTTACATCATTGTATAAAAACATACCGCATGCAGATGGTATTAAGGCGTGTAAATAGTTTCTTGACAACACTCCAAATAATAACAGACTATCGAATGAAGATATTTGTAAAATATTAAAACTTATCTTGGAAAATAATAATTTCCAATTTAATAGTACGAATTATATCAAAATAATGTGTACGGCAATGGGTAGTCCTATGGCTCCTTCATACACTTCCCTTTTCATGGGTTAATTAGAAACAGATTTTCTTTAAATCGAGAATGAATTTTAATCCCACTGTTTGGTTAAGATTTTTAGATGACATCTTTATGATCTTGAACCATTCAGAAGATCTACACAAATGTATTAATCGCCTAAATAATTTTCACCCCACAATTTAATTTATTTACACTGCATCCAGTACGCATGTATCATTTCTAGATATAAATGTGATGAAACATTCTGATAATACTATCTCTACAAATGTTCACGTCAAAGAAACTAATATCCACCAGTATGTGGAATAGTCGTCTTGTCATTCCAGGTCATGAAAACGGCATACCTTATAGCCAGACGAAAAGATACCGACGTATCATTTCAGACGATTGTCAATTACAAAATTCTTTGAATGAATAAAAAACATATTTCAAAAGCAGGAATTATCCTATACATGTAATTGAGTCTGCTTTGAATAAAGTCTGTATTCTTACCCAAAATGATGCTTTAAATACAGCAAAATGTAACTTTATGAATTATACGCAGTGTTTAAACATTATGGATTATCATTCATAATTATATCTCGTTCCTTCATTGATTCTTGAGATTTATATGTATTACAGCTGTATTTACTAATGCAACCAGACGTTATTTTCGGAAGCTAATTTTTTTTATAAAATAATTGTAAAAAAAATCACCTCTAAGCCTTCTTAATTTTTTTGAATTCTCTCTCTCTCTCTCTCTCTCTCTCTCTCTCTCTCTCTCTCTCTCTCTCTCTCACACACACACACACACACACACACACACACACACACATATGTTGTATCATAATTACACACACTCTCTCTCCCACGTCACATAAGCGATTGTAAAAATACATATTTTCTCACAACAATCGAAACGCTCAGGAAACCGAACACCTCCATTATCCGAAAGTGTAATTTGGTCCCAAGGGGTGATCTGCTTTAATATAATCCTCCATATAGCGGTTACCTGTTGATTAAGGTCATATTCCGGGGGCACCAATACAATTCCTTCTATAAATATCCTTTATATAGCAGAAACCTGTCTAACGCAGAGTAAAGAATATTTTCTGTCATGAAATGGAGAGTTTGTCATTTCTTTTGCCATCATGCTTTAAACATTTTTAGGCATTATTCAAAGCTTTTGAAACAATTCCTATAACTGCTGTACTACACTATCTATTGTCTATTAAGGTTTGTGTCATGTATATACAGGATCATTTTCTCAGCATATAAAGGAGAAGCATTGTACCCTGTATCTCCCTCACTACTTATGGGGACTAGGCCCTGACTTATAGCTAAGAAACTGTTTATAACCACACCCTTAAAATATATGGAACTACCTGGAATTACAAGGGGAGTTCCGGATATGTAATTACGACCCTGGGGTTCTACCTATAGAGTCCAAACTTGGAAACTACTGTAAAATCCACCCAAAGGAACTGCAGTGGCTCAGTGAGTAAAGTATAGGACTCCTAGCCAGAAGACTGTGGAATTGATTCCCATCATCCAATCAGCATGGATCGATTACCAGATTTCTCGGGATCCTTTTAAGGTCATGGGTTTCTTTGTTCTTATTAATTAATTTGGAACAGTTTCAGGAGAAAAGTATTTTGGTTTTTGCTTTTTGTTAAAAGCTATAAAAGCAAACTGTACATTAAAAATAATGGCACTGAATATATTAAATGCCTTTAAATAATGAACAACACATATGATAACATATGAGCGACAAATGTTTCAGACACTTTCGTACGGCAATATTAGGAAGTGTGAAACTCAATTTAACCAAACATATCAAACTTGCTTGAAAATATTCAAGAATTTCAAATGTGGTCAAGTTTTTTAGCGTAATTCTCTACAATTGTACATGTTCCCTAACAATTTTTTTTTATACTTCTTCTATTTATAAACTATAAACTATCCATATTAGCACTCAAGGTATGATATTTTGCACATTGTGTATAAATAGTTCAATTGAAATATATGTCTTGTAATCTAAAATGTAACTATTAATTCAGGTTTGAATAATTGTGCAAGGGAAATAACTCAAACATGTGATTATCAATAGTCAATATTATGTTACTTCCCTCTTTCATTGGCTATCTTGATAATATAAGCCTATTAACACAGACTGATAAGAATCTGATCAGAGATAGTCACCAAGTGTTGACCAGCTTAGGCACTCATATGCAAGATCACCTTATCAGTATGCACTGATTATGTTCATAATTGTACCATCTTATATTTTCATGATTTAAGTCTATTTACCGAGTTTACTAAAACTCAGATACCAAATGCAGTCTCTAGAATGGCATGAAGTTAAAAAAATGAGATGCAAGATCATCTCATTAATATGTGTGGGTTTCATTCATTATTTAACTCTTGTGAGATCTTGATCATATAAACCTATATTCCAAGCTTTATAACAACAGTCAATCGAAGGGGCTGACGTTCTGCTGGCCAAAAAGAATTTCGTGGAATTAAAGATAAGACCATTTCTTCTTTTTAACTACCAAGTGTTGAAACCAACAGATTGAGGGCACTGGCACGTCATGAACAATTCAAACTTAAAGTTCTGGCTCAGGTTTCCGAGAATTTTGGAAAGATTGTAATTTATGAATTCTCTGACAGGGATGTAAACTTTTGCCTCCAATGAATGGTGTTTAACTGCTGCTAGTGTGATTCTTTCAAAAATAATAAAGCTCTTGAAATACAGAGTCAGTCTTTGAAGATGCCTGACTTTAAATACATATTAGCCACAGAAGATCTGATTTCTTCCCATCCTCTTGAGTATGCCATTTTGCAACACAGACAGCAAGGAGTCTGTGAAGATTGGGGATGGTAAAAATTTCCCCGTAAAAACGAAACAAAGGACTGATGTGCTCTCCATCTCGGGTTTTACCTCAGGGGAAATAACTTCTGGTGGTGCTTTTTGGCAAAACATACATGGGGCAAGAAAGAAATCCTCTGTCTAAAAATACAAATTAATTAATTTTGTTTGAAAAAAAGTATTAAGGATATTTTGGAGAGATATTGAGTCTTTGCTATGTAACTTGATTTGAATTGTTTAATATAATATACCGATTCACGAGGTCCCGATACAGGATGAACAAGGCCAAAGAGAAAACGTGTCAGGAAAATAGAAAAACATGGTACTAAAACTTACAAATGGAGTGGAAAATACTCTTACAAACTAAGATCTGATAACGGAGTATCCATATAATGCTATGACATAGCAACATAAATTGACAATGATACATTTAAATGTGTATGTGGAATGATATTTAAATATACATTAATGTATTCATATTTGAAACAAAAGCACAACAAACATATATGTAAAAGACTCGGACAACATAGAAAATAAAACTGAGAACCATAGAAACGAATATATCAAATGGAGAACTAAAGTAGAGAGGATTTACATAAAACAAATGACAGAGACACATAAGAGTCAATTTGTTACAGTCTATAATCTGATTAAAATATGAAAATCAAGGAAATGTGTTACACACATGCCTATATAGGTACAATGTTGCATGCTCTTAACACGTGCTAGTAAATAATTTACTTTCTCTACTGAGCCTCATAATAAAGTACTTACATACATTTTGAACGATTACTTGATCACACTACATTTATTTGCTTTGTTGTACAACCACTAAAGAAATTCCATCCACTACAGGCTGGTTTGTTTGTATTACAGGTAACAGTTTGTACATGTGCATATTACATGACTACTGACAGTGTTTATAACTACTTACTTTACAGATGCCACTTGTTACTGGACTAATAATAGGTGGAAGAATTTTTGGGTTAGTTTTACTTGGATTTGAAAATAAACCTGTAAGTGCAGGATCTAATAATGATATTGTGTAACGAATTACTTTGTTTTCTCTTCTTTGAAACCAGCATCTTTACTAAATTCTTCTTTGATTCATTTAAATAGTGAAAAAGATGCTTAAGGTGGTGGAGAATTTGATCACATTGATAATCCTGCTTATGACGAAGATTACAGTGAACATGTATCCAGTAGTTGAAGATTCTATCACATATAAATATCTCCAGACGGATTATATTAAAGCAGATCACCCCTTGGGACCAAATTACACTTTCGGATAATGGAGGTGTTCGGTTTCCTGAGCGTTTCGATTGTTGTGAGAAAATATGTATTTTTACAATCGCTTACAGAAAAACACATAATTTAGCCTTTTTTTAAAAAAATGGGCAGATAGAATTGAAAACTGGAAAAAAGATTATTATGAAGAGCCTGCAAAAACCCATTCATTTGACACGCCTAAAAGTTCCGGGCTGAATGCTGTCTTCGAGTGGGATAAAAAGTGCAAGCAGACAAGATGCACATGAATTTTTGGAGTCACTGAGCATTAAAAAAGTATCTGGATGAAGGACACAAACACTGAAAACAGAAGAAACACGACCTAAATATCCAACAATTACTACCAGAGAACCAATACAAGTTGCAAAAGAAAAAGAAATGCAAGCAATCAACATCAATGAACCATTTGACACATAAGTAAGAAAATTAGAGACCATAACAGATTACCATCAACAAATTGAAAGTGGAGAACTTCCATCTGCAGTGTGTGGATTATTTATTATGCAAGATGAGATATAATTAAGAAGTCATGTGAATACCATGAAAGTAGTCAAGTCAAAATTAGTTTTTTTTTCTAAATTAGAATCCGAAATGTACGAAAAACATTTAAAGAAATACATCAGATTGGAAACAAATGCAACAAGAAAAGGTAAACTGAAAGATATGTTGAAAAATGCTGAAAGCAAAATAGTTCGGGTAGTTGGACATTTAGCACATATGGAGAAAATATTTAGAGTCAATGTTGGAAACAAATTCAAAAGTTAATGATAAACTACCATTATGAAAAAGATTACAACAACTGTTTAAAGAGAAATTCTGACAATTGCCACAATTATTACAGCTATAGATATGATTGCACCAACTCTTGCTCTGTTTATAGCAAATTCTGCAAAAAGGTGTAACAGAACGATGAACAAATTAGTGGAAAATGTAACAAATGATACATTAAAAATATTGGCAACTATTTGTTCAAACTATCCAAAACGGCAGTAGCAGCATTGACTGGTATCATTTTCAGCGTAATAAGCTGGCTTTTGAAAACAAGGGATTTATAGCAATGTTTATTCCTAGTTTTAAGCTGTCAGATGATTGTATTAAGTTACTGTTGTATCCAACAATGCTTAAAATTTTCAAAACCATACCACACTGCAAAAGTAATATACCATCACAAACAAACAGTGTAGTTCCATTTCAATTTTGAATCTGAAATATATTGCAGAAACCTTTATGAAAAGCTTTCACCTGAACTAATCCTATTTTTTGATTGCTTGTTATCACAGAGTTAATTTCATCAGTTCACAAGTTTTGTCAGTAATCAGCATACCCACTCCATAACTGTAATGTCATTGTAAGGTTTTAGCATGTCATTAGGTGTAGGCTCTCCAAAACAATGATGTATAGTTTCACGTTCTTACGGTTCATTGTGAATCAAGTTTTTATTGCTTCCATTGATGTATCTCCTGTCATGATTAGATGGAATGTTAGAGTCATTATATATTATACTAAATTGCTTTAGATTTATGTTGCAGATGGTTGGAGTAAGAGGCTGTTTCTCACATAACAGTACTGAGGATTCACACAACAATGTTCATATCGTAAATGTTAAACCTGTATATCGACTTAACCAACTCTGGTAAACTTTGATCTGTTTAATGCCATTTAGATATTCCGAATCCAAGCTGATGCAATCTAGTTTAATTTATTCTGTCAAAATTTCATACCACTCTATCCTGTATCAGCTCCTAGAATCATCACTTGGAAAGCTTAAAGTGTATTTATCAAAAATGTTCAGTTGCTTATATATTTATAGTTAATTTCTGTGTACTTGACTTTTATATCTTTACATGTTTGTTCAATTTCTATGTTAACTGGATGACAATGACAACGTGTACCCCTTTATCTTTAAAATCTGAAATCCATTATTTACTTGTCACAAATATTCATAACTCAATTAAATAATACAAAATAACACATTCACTCTTATTTTCTTCTTATATTTGCTTAGGTAATTCCTGTCTTACTTCTTTTATTTCTTTGTTCCATATATTCATTCTTATAATTATCAATTTCCTTTTCTATGTTCTTGAGGTTTTTTCTCCGATAATTTTGGTGTACTTTTTCTTCAAATGTGAATACATTGTGAAAATTTCAATATCTTTCCACACTGTCACTTAAAAGTACCATTGTCAATTTTGTTTTGCCAAGTGATAGGATGCTATGAGGAATCCACGATCAGATCTTAGTTTGTATGAGCAACCTTACTCACTTTGTAAGGTTTAGAACCATGCTTTTGCATTTGCTCAGTCACATTCTTTTTCTTGCAGCTATCACATACCTCCATTTCAGAGACTTTTGTTTCACTAGTTTAAAATTGAACCGTGCTTCGAACTAATAGATTTTGACACTGTAATAACTGGAGTGGTAGGAAAGATAATGAAATTCATACATTTTCTTTTTAAATTTATCTCTTGTATTGGGGGGGTGGGGGTGGGGCATAAGACCTCGTAATAATGGAGTACAGGTAGTTAAAGAAAATGGTTAGATTTCATCGCCTTTCCTACTACTGTTGATGTACTTGCTTCATTTCAGCTTTTTACTATTGAAGCTAAGATTTTTATAACAGCTAACAGAGAGGTCTGCAAATAATCATACAGCTTTACACTATTTTTAACCATCTTTTAAATATTATCCTGTGTTCCATTCACGTAAAAATGTATTTGAATCACCCATTAACAGGAGCTGGCATGTACAAAACATCAGCCTGATATGTGGAGTTCATGCACAGAATTTAAACCTGGTGCATGCACTAAATTAAGTCTAAGATCTGTATTTGCAGCCATGTATCAGTCTTACTCAATTTCGAATGATTTCTCAACATTAGCAAAGAAAACTCGATATAAGATAGCTGATTTGTGCAATTTGTATGATACAAATCAGTGGTAACTCTTTTGCGGTCACCATACTGGCCGTGATGGGTAGACTGGCTCCTTGTCTGTAGTTTTCTAATATGCTTTCAGTGCACAGTATAGGTCTGGAAATATACATGGAGATAAACACATTTTGGTGTGGCATATGTAATTCCTGACTTACAAATTAATGGAGGCAATGATATTCCTTAGGGTTATTTTATTAAAGAAAGAACAGAAAGCATTTATAATATTGGGAATTGTTAAATAACTTGTTATTGAATTTGTCTGTACATCAGCATCACTTTTCTAAAGTACTAAATACAAATAAATTGTGCAATTTCTATTAATTTGTTGATTTATTTATATCTTTATTATTTTGCTATACTCCGATGCAATCATATTATTTATTTACTTTTCAATGTACACACCCTAATACTTGTGTTGAATTCCCATTGTAGCGACCTAGTGGTCTGAGAAAGTAGTGGGAACACTGTAATCACAAAAGTATCTTAGAATCAAAACTGCTTCTGACTTTATCTACAAGCTTTCAATTTGTTTCTTTTATGTGCATTTGGTTTTTGTTAAAGTTGTTCCTTTCATTCTATCTTTATTTTAAATCAAAGTCAATTTTGTAATGATTTAAAATTTTGTCTATTGATTACCTTTTCATTAGCATTGATGATTAATCATAATAATAGCAATAATAATAATAATTAACAATGAGAAGAAGGAAAAAGGAAGTTTTTGGGGGGATTCAAACTAATTTTAATGATGTAATACCTACCTGTTGTTATTGAATATATATATACTCTTCCGGGGGGAAAATACCCCGACCGAGTGACGAAAATTCGTCCTCCCAATTAGTGAGAACCAGAAAGTTCCAGAACACTGGACCATATAGTGTGCACGCTCTGAAATGTGCCGTAGGCTTCATTCTTTTTAAGGGCGCAACTTATGTAGTGGAACATCAGAGCAGGGTGGGGGGAGGGAATCTGGCAATAACAACAGGTAGGTATTACATCATTAAAATTAGTTTACCCCCCCCCAAAAAAAAAAAAAAATACATTTTAATATAAGTAATAGCCTAACAGTTGTTATTGCATAGCTGAATTTGTCAGTTTGGTGGGAGGTTGATGAACCCACACCTGGCGAATAACAAACAACAGAAGGAATACTCACCCTCACAAAAGAGCAGACGACTAGTGTGGAAATGCCTTCGCTTCTGTGGGCCAGTGATCGAAGGTAAAAGGGGGAAAAAGTAGAGTGAGAGTGCCAAAACGCAGCTTTCATCACATCCTCCAAAGAGGAATGTGTTAGATAGGCCCATGAGGCAGCAATGGCATGAACCTCATCGGCTTTAATTTTCATGAAAGACAGGTCCATATCAGAAAGGGACTGATAAGCTCTCTTGATAGTTAATGTAATCCACCTAGAAATGATGGAAGCTGAAATATCAGCTGAACCATTAATGGGTACAAAAAGACGCTTTCTACCCTTCCTTCTCTCTTTAGATGCTGCCAAATAAAAACATAAAGTCCTAACCGGACATAAAAGTCGATCTTGATCATCCCCAGCACAGATACGGCTGAGACTGGGGATCTCAATCGGGTGTGGGGCAACGGAAGGAAGCTGGGTTTTTGCTAAAAAACTTGGTTGACAGACAAGTGAAACTGACTCAAAATTCCCGTTGAACCTGATACAGTCCTGTTCTATGGATATGACATGAAGTTCACTCCTTCGTCTTGCAGATGCCAAGGCAAGCAAAAAGGCTGTCTTGAGGGTAAAGTTCTCAAAGAAAGTTTTATCCAAAAGCTCATAGGGTTTTATGTAGAGACCACAAGATACAAGAGAGATTCCATTTAGGCATTAGAGAGTGAGACACTGGTCTTTGCAATTCAAAATATCTGATCAGGTCTCCCAAATAAGAGTCTGTGCCGAAGACCTGGCCCTTTGAAAATTTAAGAGTGTTGGAAAGGGCTGCTCGATAGCCCTTAATAGTAGAGACTGAGCATTGTTTCTCTGTGAAAAGAAAGAGAAGAAAACCAGCAACAGCATTCACAGAGGGACGGCTAGGATTGACACGTACGCTACTACACCAATCACAAAAGATTCTCCATTTGGCATCATATATCTTGGACGTCGAGCTTCTCCTGGACTAAATGATACACTTGGTAACTTTGAACGAAAACTTTTCCTTGCGGAGAGATTGTTTGAGAAAAGCCCAGCGTGAAGGTGGGAGAATCTTTGGACTGCTGTGCAGGAGAAAGCCCCTGTGTTGTTACAGGCGGTCCGTCCTCTGAGGCAAGGTCCATTGATGGTCCATCAGCAGATTAAGAAGATCGTCGAACCAAGAGCGCTGGGGCCACAGAGGGGCTATTAACATGAGCTGGACCGTGGAGTGCCTGACTTTGTGAAGGACCCGTGGAATCAACCTGAATGGTGGGAAGGGGTACGCGAACAGACGATCCCAGTTCAGTTTGAAAGCGTCTACCGCCCAGGCCCTCTGGTCGGGCACTGGGGAAACGAAAAAAGGGAGCTTGTTGTTCAACCTGGTGGCAAACAAATCCACCAGGAGAGGTCCCATTGTTGGAACAGGGAGTCTGTTATGGTTTGGTGGAGCGACCATTCCGTAAAAGCTACCTTCCATTTCCTGGACAGAGTGTCCGCTAAAATGTTTTTCCTGCCCGGAATGTGGCAAACTCGGACGAAAATTTCTTCCGACGTTGCCCAGCGAAGGAGGTTAAAAACCTCCATGCAGAGAGAAGGTGCACTTGTGCCTCCTTGTCTCCTGGGGCATGCAACCACCGATGTGTTGTCGTAGGAGACCATCACACAGCGACCTCTTATTTGATGAACACACCATAGAAGGCCTAAGAACACTCCTCTCATTTCTAAATTGTTTATGTGGAGAGTCGATTCTTCACGGGACCAAGAACGCTGAAGAATCAGTCCCTCTGGCTCTAGGTGAGAACCCCAACCTGAATCTGACTCATTTGCGAACCGATAAGAATGGAGTTCTTGGGGGGTGCATGGGGACTCTGGCCAAAAACCGGTCCCGTGTTGTCCACCAATTAAGATAAAGGTGAAAGTCCCGACTCAGAGAATTCGGAGTATTCAGAGGGTCCCTGTGAGGTTTCCACGCAGATAAAAGGAGAAACTGGAGAGGACACAGATGCAGCCTGCCTAGGGGAACCAAGTTGAGAAGGAGAGAGTTCTGATTTCTGTAAGTTTGGTAGAAGACCCAGCCTGGTCACTATGGAACAACATCGAGATTGGTCTAGTCTGAGGGACTCTTGACTGCCATTGTGTATCAACCAATCGTTGAAATACTGGAGGATTGGGATACCTAATGATCACATATGGACTGCCACTACTCCCATGACTCTGGTTAAAACTCTGGGAGCGGAGGCTAGGCCAGATGGCAGAGCTCGAAAGTGGAAGACCTCCCCATCCAAACAAAGCCGGAGGCACTTCCTCTGTGGAGGAAAAATAGAGATGTGAAGGTACGCATCCTGAAGGTCGATGAATTGTTGCCCAATAGCCAGGTCTTATGGCATTCCTGACTGAGGTTTTGGTCTCCATCTTGAAAGGTTCTTCCTGCAGAAATCTGTTTAGGGTGGAAATGTCGATAATTAGACAAAACTTTCCCCCTTTTTTGAGACCAGGAAAATCTGGGAGTAGAAGGCTGGCTATTGGTCTTTTAACACCCTCTCTACTGCACCCTTCTGCAGAAGGGAATAAACCTCTTCCTTTAAGAGCCCAGGTTTGACTGGTGGAAGCAAATGGGGGACCTTACGAGGTGAGGGGGATCCCGGAACCGAAGCTGGTAGCCGTCAGTTAAGATGAAAAGGACCCAGCCATCGACCATTATGTAAAACCAGGCCTCAAAAAGAGACCTAGTCTGGTGCCCATGGGAACGGACGGAAGATGTATGCTTAACAGGATAAGGTGCGAGCCCTGTGCACATCTTCCCTGGGTCTTTGTGGCGTCCTTCGTAGGACCCAACTGCCAATGGGGAGCTCTGAATTGGGGCTGTTGCTTCACCTTGGGCCCTGCAGCTTTAAAGAATTTAGCGGATGGGCCCTGTGGGAGATCAGGGAGATTTCGCTTCTTGGTTGTTTTCGAAGAGCCAGGAGCAGATGTGAGAGACCGGTGTTGATGGTCCCTCAAATCCTGCGTCGCCAGGACCCAAAGGTTTGGGGCACAAATCACTGGGTAAGAGGCGGTAAACCTCATTAACCGCTTTATCGAATGACAAGGTCTCTTCCTGCTCTGCTTCCTTAGCTGACGGTTGGGAAGGGGCAGGGAACCCGATAGGAGAAGAAGTCACATCGACTTGCTCTGTGTCAAACTCGTTTGCATCAACAATGACAGAGAGGACACCCTCATCTTGTTCCCTCTCCGGGTAGATTGGATTATGCGACCCAGTGTATTTCTCGGGGGAGACATTAGGGGAGGAGAACTTGAAGTGTTAACTCCTCTCGCGTAGATAAGGGATCGGCATTCACAAAGGTGTCCCCTGGAGGTTTAGGGCAACTCTCCAACCGCCTAGGACGTATTGGGGAATATATATATTTCTTTTCCTCTTACTATGCCCAACCTCACGAGACAACGAAGGACCACTGTCAGCAGCCCCGACACCACTAATATGCGGCCAAGATTCGGAAGCCCAGGGGTGCATGTAGGGAAAAAGCCCAAAGCCCCCCTGCGATGGAAAACCCTACATCCCATAGGGAATAAGAGGGATCAAAAGAATGGGGGATGCCGATCCGATCCCCTTCCTTAACCTGGCGTTTATAAACCCGGTCCCAATCCCCCAATGGGATTAAACGGTAAACTGGACGGGGGGGGGGGAGGGGGAATCGTCCCGTCTCATATCTCTATACCGTAGGGGCCCCAAAGACCCGTGCCCGTTGCCCGGTGCCCAGTCACCGGGCAAGGACTCGTTAGGCGTATCAGATCTGTAGGAAAACACTGTCCCAGACCTGATGGACTTAGACCTGAGCTCTCCCCTCTTCTGGGGGCTCGATTCTGTCGCCTACATCATGCCTCGGGGTCTGCAAGGGTCTCGCTCCCCCTTTACGGGGGGGTGTGCGTCTCACTACCAGCCCTAACCGAGCTGTGGGTCAGTAGATGTTGTCGTTCACTCTCTCGGGCGGGCGTGACTCTTCCTCTGCCCTAGATGACAGGAGAAGGTGCTGTTCCCCCAACCCCGAGGGGGGACGAGACTCAGTCTCTGTCCTAGTGGCAACGAAAGGGTGCTGATCCTTCCTCTCGGAAGAACGCGACTAGCTCTAAGCCCTCACGGATTGGAAACGGTGCTGCTCCTCCCTCTCGGAAGAGCGCGACTCAATCTCCACCTGTTTGTTTTTCTCCCTTGAGAGAGGGCCTACCACCGACATTGGAAGTCTCCGGAGAGTAACCTTTGTCTGAGACCCTAAGGACCCTGACAAAGAGAAACCTGAAAACTCAGAAGAAGAAGAAGAAAACTTCTTCCTCCCCTTGCAAGTTCTAGGACGTTCAGCCAGATCCATGACTCATCTGGCCAAAGGCTGCAAAAGGGGCAGCCATCTGTCCTTTTACGAGTGCAAGACAAACAGGTAGGGGGGTGTCCCAAGGGGCTTTGCGGTGGCCACACACCCAACAGTTTGTCAAGACATTGTTCCTAAAAAAAATTGTATATACATATATATATATATATATATATATATATATATATATATATATATATATATATATATATATACACACACACACAAATGTATGCTGAAACAAAAGAAATGTGATGCAAACAAAAAATTATTTGTTTAAATACAAGGAAAGTATACACTAATTAAGCAACGCTGAAATAAGGGTTCAGCTGACTTAACTACTCAGTTCCCTGGATAGCAACAAAAAACAAGGTAACTGGTCAACCAGGCTAAATCGAGAAAGGGGCCTACTGAAATTAGCAAACAACCAGGGGTTACAATTGCTAAATTATAGAGAAGGCTATCGGAAATAAAAATTGCAAAATGTAGCCTATGTTCGATAACTGACCGTGTAAATATAATAGTACGAAGTGGTGTGTGATCTGCTATCACGATATGAAAAAGCACATTTCACTGTATAAATACGGTGAATTAATTAAACGTGAGGCAATAACTTGAAAAACAGGCAAGCTCTTTTTTTTAAAGGTAAGGTCAAAGTTGAGACGTGACAGCACTTTTATATACATGGTGTACCTTAGATACCACGTAATTTCCAACGAGAAAGCCTATATATACAATATTATATTGCTCCACGCAATAATAATGTGATGTGCGTGATTATTGCCTCGCTTTTCGCGGACCTTACCAGGGAAAATTAATGTAAAAATAACCCACCCTGACTAGAAATCACACACCAATTGAATAACTAACACACTATGAAGGGCAAAAAGAACACAATAATTGTCAAGGCGCACACCACGTGTACGTAGCATCTAAAGTCTAAAAACTTTCAAGAGAGCTTAACTCCACAGTTGATAAAAACTTGATCAGAGTATAATCCTACGTCCTAGAACAAGAAAAATTTAGTAATTCGCTCGTTGAACCACGAGGCGGCTGACTATCTTCTTCACGTGAAGCACATGAACCATCCGACATTACGACAGAGAAAAGAATGAAGCCTACGGCGCATGTCAGAGCGTGTCCACTATATTGTCCAATGTTCTGGAACTTTCTGGTTCTCACTAATTGGGAGGACGAATTTTCGTCATTCGGTCAGGGAATTCCCCCCCCCCCCCCGGAAAGTCCAGCTATGCAATAACAACAGGTAGGCTATTACTGATATTAAAGAAGAAATTTCATTCTTGTATTCTTCCTTTAATTTTGTGTTTATAATCATGATGATGACTGGCACATAATGATATGTACTTCGGAGGTCGTGTTACAAATACAGAAATTTTTTGTATGAGGTAGTAATCATTGCATCTTTTAGCCAACCAAAGGTTTCTTGATAGTACACATTTTATCGGAAAATGCTTGGAATCAAGAAATCTAGTTATTGCAAACAATATAAAGTAAATATACCTCATGCAGCCTCATGCTTTAGCTACATGTAAACATGGAAGATGTGTGTAGTCTGTAGTCTACTATGCCTCTATTTGGTTGATAAAATAACAGATAAAAAAGAGAAAAGGAAATGCTATTCATCAATAAGATATGAACGTGCTGTGCAGCATGCAGTACAGGACAAGAAGATCCTTTGTTAATTTATGAATCAACTAAGATATCAGCGTACACAATTTCCCTCCCAAATGACATTTTCTATACCTTCTTGTCATCAACCTTCAAAACAGATTCGACTACATCAGTATAAAATTGAGCCACAGCAAACGATTGGAGAATACCTACGTGTACAAATGCTCAGCTTATGTTCCTACATACGAGTCGGGTGATTAAAATGCTATTATTTATTCATATGGAAGAGGTGTGTAGTCTGTAGTCTACCATGCCTCTATTTTGTTGATAAAATAACAGATAAAATAGAAAAATAGAAATACTATTCATCAATATGATATGAAAGTGGTGTGCCGCATGCAACACAGGACAAGAAGCTGCTTTTTCAATTTATCAATCAAATAAGATATCAGTTGACACAATTTCCCTCCCAAACAACTTTTTCTGTACTTTCTTGACATCAACCTTCAAAACAGATTTGACTACATCAATATACAATTAAGCCACAGCAAAAGATTGCTGAATGCCTACATGTAAACATGTTCAGCTTATTTTCCCACAGACGGCTTAGGTGATTAAAATGCTATTACTTATTGAGCAAATTATACAACCGGATACTCATCCTCTATATATATATATAAGATTTAAACATTGCAACGTTTAAGAAAGTAAATTAAAATAATATCAAATGTCATCATCCTTATCACGGTCGAATTTCCCCTGAAATTTACACAGAACAATATGTTGTCAGCAAGAAACATTATTAGCGATTACGAACCATCTAACTTTCTAAAGTTTAATTGAATATTTCCATGTTGATGGTGTCTAGATTATGATTAGATTAATTTTTTAATTATTCCTGGCAATCTTTCCAGACATTCCTCATTAAAACTTTCTTGCATTTTTGAAATATGAAACTTCCAGAAGGTACTAAAATTTCATAGAATCAATCTTAACCTTATCTCCATCCTCAGTGAACAACATGGGTCTGGCGATGATGTTCAATTGCTCCATTAACAGCAAAATGATCTCCTTGTAGTCATGTAGGTCTCAGCAAAAACAAATTGCCATTCATATTAGGAAATAGTTTATCCAATATTTTATTCATTTAAAATGTCAAACGAAAACAGCTAATGTCATTAAGACTCGAATATATTTTAGGAAAATATAATTATATCCAGTAAAATTGTCCAGAAAGGCTGGAAAGAATGCTTTATTTATTTCTTAGGAACAATATCATTCTTTACTAGATTTAGTTACAAACAGTTGTGCAATTCATATTCTATTCATTTGATGACATTTACGATTAAAAAATGTTAAAGGAAAAGTCATCGAACTTGTTTTCACTGTTAGTTGACAATTATTAACTTTATAAATACAAGCAATCTAAATGAAGTACAGAAAAACTCTTGCTTGTGGAAATACTTTAGTTCAAATCTAATGCAGCTACTGTGTTTGGCACCACCATGTTGCATGGGTAAAATGCATGTATGATATGAAAACATCAGAGGATTTCCAAATGATTCTATTCATCTAAAGGTTGGTTTGTGTTCACTGCCATTCTATATATACCTCAGATACAAATGATGTTCGAAGTAAATATTTTCATCAAATTATAGATTTAGCCACAATAAACTTCAAGTTATGTTTGTTTTGAATTAACTGTGTCTCATTATTTGTTGCCAACAAGGGTTTAAGTTTGAGACAATTTCAGACCTGACTAAAAGTAAAAGAACAATGCTGCAATCACTGCAACTATCACTTGAAAACAGATAAATCATGCATTATCTGGGCCGAACATTAAAAGCATTGGTTTCTATTTCAGTGCCATCCTGAGGAATGTCTGACTATATAAGTAAATTGTTTGCTATGTCCAGCATGGCAGTACTGTCATCACAAGTTTCAACTGAGTAGTACATGTAGCCATTGTAAACATAAACCCACTTTGCTACATCATAAGCAGTTTCTAATAGCAGCCAGCAGTTACAGTGATAATATGGTACTTTCATGCAAATTATTTTGTGTAAATGCAAAATATGTCCATTCTGGTATTGAGATTATATAAAACGAGTCATCTACATACTATATGTAATAAATAAAATGCAACATGAACTTTTCTTTTAAGGTACGCAACACATCTTTTAAGAATAAGACATTTTCATTTCTTGTGCATGTGTATATCTGCAAATATATATTGGCTGATAAGTATGATATGTATTATACTTTCAGTTTTGGACTTTGTGCAAAGA
Source organism: Margaritifera margaritifera (assembly GCA_029931535.1). Classification (NCBI taxonomy): domain Eukaryota; kingdom Metazoa; phylum Mollusca; class Bivalvia; order Unionida; family Margaritiferidae; genus Margaritifera; species Margaritifera margaritifera. The sequence goes on from JAQPZY010001084.1 coordinate 214,443, forward strand.
GTCTTCTCTCACTCAAATCGCTCAAATTATCAACAAACAAGGATATATACTGCTATTACACCTTATCGATAGTTTACCTTACATTCTTTTATCCTCCATCATTGTCATTTGTACACTGCATGATACTGCTATTATTTACATTGGTGACAACTGAAGCTATCTGGTATGCAGCATGTGCCACTTGTAACTTTCTTTTTTAAAAATCAATGTTATGAATGTTCATACATGTGAGCCTCCTGGACAGGAGGGTGTTTCTCCCAAGTTGAGGGGTGTCTCCAGTCCCTCCCATTCTTCACTGAAATCTCCAGCATATGCAAAATAATTATTGAAAACTTAATTTGTTCAATTTTTGTCACACTTTGGTTTCAGTGTAGTATATTTACGGTAATACTGCCTCCGATGAACTGCATTAAGCAGAGCAAGACAATTTGGTTGCTAATTTCAAACAGCATAAAGAATTAACATCTCTTTGGTTCTGTCGGCAGGGTTGGTTGGCTTCAGTGTTTGAAGTCTGTAGAGATGAATTATACTATGTGTGAGCAGAAGTAATTCTGAAAGGATTAAAGACATTAATTGATTATGGTCGGGTTACTAAAGAGCTCAATCAGCATGATACAATTAATATTACTTTCATTCTCTCTGTAGGATATGTTCTGCTTCGGTGCTTAAAGTTAGTGTGCGTTATCTCCCAATGTCAAAATGCCAAAATCTAAGCAACAGAAATATCACACGAAATTCAACGATGGATGGAAACAGGAATTTCAGTGGTTGGAATTAAGTTCAAAGGACATGAATATGCATTCTGCTCTTTCCGTAAAGCTATTTTTAAAATCTGTTACAGTGGCAAGAATGACATCACGTGTCATGCAAAAAAAAAAAAAAAAAAAAAATCTCATAAAATCATATTAAATGCGACAGCAAATATGCAATACTTAAATCCACATTTGCTGAATCTGCATCAAATGTGGATAAAGTTACACGTGCTGAGACACTATTTACGAACTTTACAGCCGAACATAATCTCCCATTTCTGGTAGCAGATCATTTTTCAGATCTAGTCAAAATAATGTTCCCCGACTCAGAAATCGCACAAAGGTTCTCATGCAATCAGACAAAAACTACTCACACAGTGAACATTTTATTGTTCATAAGAAATCATAATCTTTATTGTATAAATAATAATAATATGAATAATATATAAACTCACTGTCGCAAGCGAACACCCGCAGAACGCGACCAGTGACCAAAATTTTAGGCAAAATATGCGTTTGACACTACTATGAACAACCGCATCGCAAAACCTTAAATAAATACAACTGACCTTAATTTAATCCTTTGTAAGCATGAATGTTAACCAGACTAAAATACATGTCACTAACTGCCATTGTAATCCAAAATGCCTGGGATGAATGAGGTCTTTGTCTTCGTCTTTAATACTAGCAGGTGATGTTTCCTCTGGAGTCAGCCTGAATGTACCTCCGAATGGAAAATGTCCTTTCAGTGTCTGCATTGGAATGTGGCAATGTTAGTATAACTCTACTGAGTCCACTAAGAAGTTTAAATTGTTTCCTGCCTGTGGATAGGTTCAGATTACTGATTGCCTGTTAGAACTGCTCAAGATTGGTACTGTCTGGGTCTAATGTTGTTTTATTGTCGGTAAGATTGTCCACATGAAGCACAAATGCATACATTATACCATCACACCCTTTGTAACTTCAAACCTAATTTGCAGACACCTTTGTTTTCATCATTATCATCACTATCAACACTCTTTAATAATGACAATCAAATCCAGAAAACGATTAGAAATTATGAAGCACACCTGCAGTTTCTTTACCGAAATTCTTGTGAAGCCATTTGCTGATCCGTGGAACAAATATGATATAAAGATACACCAGCACATTAATATGTGCTGATGCTTACAGCCTCGTGTGCTCGAATCTTTTGCACAATTTTCACAAAATAAGTAAACGTTAATTCACTATATGTTCATGTTCACGTGTGTATGTTTACGTGTGTCCTGAGAGAGAGAGAGAGAGAGAGAGAGAGAGAGAGAGAGAGAGAGAGAGAGAGAGAGAGAGAGAGAGAGGGAGGGAGATTTGCATAGGCTCCAGTTCGATCTCAGTCACTATAAACTCCCGGACCGAAACTCGATTTTGTCATATTCAAAACTGAGAATACGGGTATTTATGAAAGTCACATTCAGTTGTGTACTTTGTGTCAAGAACAACGTAAACAACATTTTGGCATTTGTTTAGCCACACAATCACAACTCTAACAGACAATTCAGTTTTGAGAGAGAGAGAGAGAGAGAGAGAGAGAGAGAGAGAGAGAGAGAGAGAGAGAGAGAGAGAGAAAGAGAAAGAGAGAGATGCTGACTGAAATGGTTTACGCCATTTCATGCAATTATGTCCTTTTTTCTGTTAGTCTTTCTTTCCAAATCATAAAGGTGTAATCAGTTCCGCTTGACTTCTGTGGAATTTTTATTAACATTTTGATCTGCATTAAAGTTATTCTCCGATGTCAAAAGGTTAACTATATACATAAATCCCTAATGTTTTTTTAACAGTATAATTTATGTATTCTCTGTCACATAAAAACAAGACTGGATATACACAAGAATAAAACTGGTACTTTAGAAAAGTATCAAGGAGGATTTGAGTGAAATATTTCATGAAACAATTCTAACTGTGTTTTTCATTTTATAAAATCAACCCAAAGGAAAGATTTTCCTCTTCTTTCATGCTTACAAATGGACACTGTGTTGCGAATAAACCAAAAGGAAATTCTATTGAATGATATGTCTCGCCTGCTTCGCCTGTACAGTACAATCCAAAAGGTCATTACAGTCACAATCTACTTTTTATGGGTGTTAACATATGTGATATATATCAAATTGCATGGCCATATATGCAACAGCGTCTAGGAAACTGAGCTACAAGTAATAAAGTGTGTGTTTGGCGTACTTTGCCAAGCAATTATGATAGCTGGATGTATCAAACTACAATCTCTGTGTGGGTTTCTGTAAGAGAGGGAGAGAGACAGAGACAGAGACAGACATACATAAAAACAGAGAGAGAGAGAGAGAGAGAGAGACAGAGAGAAAGAAAGATGATGTTACAGCGTTAACCTCTAGTCAGTAACAAATTGACAGGATCTCCCACAATCCCATTACAAAAGAAATTACTTGCTTTATATATTGCTCTAAAGTAACATATCAAAACTGCTTTACTCCTAGAAGAATATATTACTGTGCATTAAAACTATTTCATCCCATCGGGACAGCAGTAAAAAGTCGTTTGTTACCACAAATTAACGTGAAAGCATAAAAAATAATCTCTCTCTCTCTCTCTCTCTCTCTCTCTCTCTCTCTCTCTCTCTCTCTCTCTCTCTCTCTCTGCAATTTGCGTTTCAGTCTACACTTTGAGTCATCACGTGACCATATTACGAGTAGTAAAGCTCTATTTTTAGACGGGAAAATCCCTACCTATGTCTAATCTTGACATTTTTTAAGTGCAGTTTTCAGCCTTGTTACATTGAACCCAATCTTATTTGCACCATTCTTCGACATTCTGAATTAATATATATATATATATATATATATATATATATATATATATATATATATATATATATATATATATATATATATATATATATATATATATATATATATATATATATATATAATACAAATGCAATGTAAAATTAATGAAAATTTATAAAGCAGGGCTGCTTTAAGTGTGGCCCCTAATTTTCGCTGCTAATGAAAATTTACACAAATCTGTCTCGAGCCGACCCTATAAAGTGCCACAGGAGCTCGTATCGTTGCAAAAATTTACCTGTAAATAATATATGTCCTGTATGTAATAATACAAGGGAGGACACCTCTCATTTCTCATGCGACCTATTTAAGAATTGAGACTGATATTTCAAGCTAAACTTCGCGTGTTTTAATAAATTAGCACCTATGTTTAGCTCTCTGAGATTCGACTTTTTAGGTATATGTCAAATTTGTCTTACTACTGGACCTTTAAGGAATGCTGACCCATTTTCCAACGTTACCGCTGGACATTGCCATGATCGAGACCACTAATTAAGAAAGTGCAACTTGCTGAATGGAATACTACTTTCTCATTGGTCGACCGAAATAACATACTGCGCCAGCTGATAACTTCATTTTTGGTTGACCAATGAGAGTGTAATATTGTAATATTCCATTTAGCGCGTTGCTCTTGCATATTAAGTGGGCGTGATCATGGTCATATCCAGCAGTAACCTTTAAAAATGGGCTGGCATTCCTTAAAGGTAGAGTAATAAGTCAAATTTGATATGATCCTAAAATGTCGAATCTCTGAGCTAAACATTGATGCTAAATTTATTATGCTTCGCGAATGTGTAGCTTGAAATATCCGTCTCAGTTCTTAAATAGGTCGCAGGTGAATTGAGAGAAGTGTCCTCCTTTGTATTATTATTATTATTATATATATATATATATATATATATATATATATATATATATATATATATATATATATGTGTGTGTGTGTGTGTGTGTGTGTGTGTGTGTGTGTGTGTGTACTATATGCATATAGTACATATATTATGTACAGGTAAATTTTACCAACGATACGAACCCCTGTGGTCCAGTATTTTTGGGCACACCATTCTATATGCACCTTACGTGTCGGGTACACTATACATCTATTATCGTAAACCTTTCTCTTTTGCTGGTGCCCAGCCTTAATAGGCAAGCCAGCATCATAGGCCGGTAACTAGTAAATCTGCGTCTTCCGATTTGTTGGTAGTGTATTGGAGTACATAGTAGAGAGCATACGAAACATAGAACCAGACTAATGAGTGAGGTGCATAATGGGAAAAAGGTACAGAGATTCAGTATTTCACTAAGATGGAGGATGCTAGTTCTCTGCGATCTCATGAGCACCAGAAGTATGACACAGTGGCGGCGCGAGGGAGGTTGGGGTTGGAAGGGGCCATTGCGCCTGGGAGCCAGTTGAAGAGGGGCGCTGTCGGAAGCTTTTTTCTTTTTTTGCAGCTAAATTGTTCATAGTATTTCTCCTCACCTTAGTGTAAAGGGGACTTATGGCGGGGGGGGGGGGGGGGTAGTAGCGCCATTAAAGAACAATGTCCCCAGGCGCCACAAAAGAACATTGCCTCCGCGCGCCTCGAACCCTCGCGCCGCCATTGGTGACATAATTGACAGCAAAACCTTTCTTTATGAACTTCAAATAGACAGTCCAACAAGGAAGTGCTCTTTTACTTCAAGAAATAAAACAACCCTAAACTACGTGTATGTAAAAAAAAAAAAAAAAAAAAAAACAGAGGACGCTCCTCGAAAAAGTTCGAAACATAACTCAGCCACTGTCTTTACGATAGACTCAGTTTCCTACGTCACAGTCAGCAGTATGAAACAATCACGTTTATTTGCATGCAGCAAGAACAAGTACATAAGAAAATAAAGTACAAAGAATTTTAACATTTGTAGAGCGAATTTGCCTCTGTGTGCTTATCCACCAAACACTAATGGGGGCGTACTGTACAATAGCCCGTTTTCTTCACTGTGCAATACACCATTTCGGATAAATTTCTGATGCAATAGGGTCTAATATTTTTTTTATCATGGATCTAGCTTCAATAGGTTTTCAGCAAAACAAAAATTATTTTTTACTCTACCTGGGAAGGGTGTCATTTATTTTACGTGAGGCTATTGACCTGAAAAACTAATTATATAGCAAAGCAAAATTAATCGCAAAACTGTTATTACTTTCCCACATGAAATTTTATTACAATAATGCTTTCAGAGTCAAAAATAAACAGGGCATTTTATTCAAAATCGGAGAAAATCTCTCTCTCTCTCTCTCTCTCTCTCTCTCTCTCTCTCTCTCTCGCAAACGGAACTACCGGTTTTGTAGCAAAAAAAAAAAAAAAAAAATATGCTTTCGTAGAGAAATACATCTTAGCTGAAAAAAATGTTCTTCTTTTTTAACTTTTAATTTTTAGTTTTTGGTCCTACTGCCAGCATTTTGTAAAATTAAAGCAAACATATGCTGGGAGATTTTTTTTCTTCTGATTTGGCAATCGTGCTCATTCGATTCAGGTCTTGTGTCCCTCTCTCCCTCCCCTGCAGACACATACACACATTCTCTCTCTCCTTAACATGCACTGACCATTATGCGTAGTAATCAAAGGTATGATACTGCAGCTTTCAGATACCTTAGCCTACTTGACACTATATGGTCAAAGGTGTGCTAATTTGCCTTTAAACCTAATACCTACCTACATAGGGGGTACACCCTTTTTATCAGTATGATCTTTATTTCTTTGACCCGCTTCTAACATATATGCTTATGCAGGTCATATAGATGAAGACTAAATCCTGCATGAATTTTGTTTGGTTCATTTTTGTAAGCAACTACTCGCAATACGTCTCCTTCCAAAATACACTGTCGTGTAATATTGTTGTATGATATTGTATTCAGCAAACATGCACTAAGGTCATATGTCTCCTCTCTCTCTCTCTCATTAATGGTTTGAAATCGGAAATTCCTTCTTTTTTATTTCATTTCACGTTGATAATAAAATCGTAGATGCTTAACAGTATATTTCCAGGCTGGCCAAATGTACATATAATTTTGCAATATACTGATTTTCATTACGACTGCTGAAAAACAGGTGGACAATCCAAAAATGCAGCTTTTTCTCTTGATCAAAATAATATTGATATTCTTTTAAAGTACTGCCTCCAGTGCATTATGTTCTTGCTAGTTTCCCTTGCAACTGTAAATGAAGATAGCTTACTGATAAATTACAAACAGACAACCTGAAAATGAAATTACAATACCTTTTTATTTCTATATTTAATTTTCCTTATAATGGGGATTGTCTTCCGTAATTCTGGACAATAGTGAGGATTTCTTGCAAAATCCATCTTCATTCTATATTTCATGGATGTTGCGCATGAGCGCATCCACTCCTTTAACCACGATTATTTTAATCAAGCTTTTAATCTTCATCCCCACCCCTCTCCTTTATGCTTTTTGTAGTTTTGTTATTTTACATTTTATTTTACATTTTTGTCGATTGGTGTTATTATCTATTAAATATATTTATTTTAATGCAGCTGGTGACCTGTACAATGATCTGCATGCGTTCTCTCATTCTCTCTCTCTCTCTCTCTCTCACACACACACACACACACACACACACACACACACACACAGATTTAATGCATTTACAACTGAAAAGTCATTATAATAATTTGTAAATGTCACATGATAAGTATGCTTTACTTCTGCTCTTATAGTCCAGACATATGTATATGAGGTTTGCTTTCAGTTTAATAGCAATTATCGCGTTGAGAACACGAGTATTGAGTGACGAAAGTGAGTATCAAGTTCAATAAAGCAAGTATTAAGTCAAGAAAGGCGAGTATGCACTTGGGAGAATCGAGTAGAAAAAAAGAGTATCGAATTAAAATAGCAAGGATCGCATACAAAATTTATATCGGGTAGAGAAAATGACTTAAAAAATGAGAATAAATGAAACCATAACATGAAAACAATTGTCATGCACAAGAAATACGAGTGTCTCTTCACTTTTTAATTATTAACTCTTGTCGCACGAGAGAGGCCTTCCATACAGTGTTCTAAATATCAGTATTGTACATTTAAAATTTCATGAAGAAATAGTTTTTGAATAGTATCTCTTTCTTTCATTCATTCTTTCTTTCTCCTTTATAAATTTTAACTTGGCTTGCGCGCATGAATCAAATTTGTGGGACATGTTCCCACGTGGATTCATGGCAAAATCAAAGCGAGAACGAGGCATTACTATCAAGTGGCATGTTGTTGTTGAACATTCCTGAACATTGCCTGAACAATGCCTGAACATGCCTGAACATTGCCAAATTTATCACGGAAAGGATTCCTTAAATAACAGAACGATAAGAAAATTATTGTTGTTTACAGATAATAAATATATATCTAACGTTTGATATTAAATTCTGTAATAAGGCTTAACACGTCAAATTGGGTGAAATTAACGTTATATGGTAGACTCTGCTGTACTGTAATGCATTTATTCACACATTTGACACACAAACGTCCATCCTGAAATAAAACTAGTTATTATTTATTGAGTAAGGTAAAAGTCAATTTATGTATATGAACATTTTATTCAGCCGATGTGTCGTCAAATTGTCACAATATTAACTTTTAAAAAAGTGGGGCTTGTACTGTACTATAATGCTGTGGTGTTCACAACAAAAGGATTATTTGGAAATATACGATACAATGTACAAAGTGTCTGCTGAATAGGAAATGTGCATGCTTCATTTTCTAAAAAAAACCCTGAAAATTAAAATATTAAAAAATAAAGGGAAACACTTTTCACAATAGGCAGTAAAGAAAATGATCGTTGACAGTAGTAGTTCGTCAAATGCATGCTAGACAGTGTAAACCAATACATATGTGCAACCTGCATCTCTTTGTATCATTAAAATGGTACAGTTTCTGAATGCCACGCCGAAAAAACATATTTCGACTCTTACCCGAAGACTTTTCCTTTCTTCAACTAACCTTTTTTCAATGAGACAAATACCTCCAGTCTCCATCAGCATCCATTGACAGGTTTGAAACTAAACCTACCTGACTGATATATGTTCATAATTAAGTTCAATCATTATACAATATTTAAACCAAAAGTCACTACAATGGACCGACGCTGTACTGGCCGAAAAGGCCAGGAATCCATAAGTCCATTTTCTTTTATATTTTATATGATATCTTATATACCATTCTTTAAAAATTATATATATATATATATATATATATATATATATATATATATATATATATATATATATATATATATATATAGAGAGAGAGAGAGAGAGAGAGAGAGAATGTTCTTGTTGGGAAGCTACAAGGTACATACAAATATATTCACCAGTATAGACATGTGATTCAAATCTTTTGCAATCAATATTCTCGCTTGTGAAGGCAGGCGGTAAGATGTAGGTATAACATTTGATGAATTGGGTTGTTGGCAGAATTGATGAAGATTGAGTTGAATATAGTCATGTCGTTATTAGTGTCCACTCTATATTGGATTTTACAATTTAAAATAAGCTTCCTATTTTACTGATAGAATGGCCTTTGCGTGAGTGGAATATAACTGTTATAACTAGTTGAGTTAATTATAGGTGTTGATAAATGGGCAGATGGGCAACAAGTGAAAGCATATTTAAGAGAAACATTACGTGAGAAGGGAATATTTAGAAAAGGCCCAAATGAATGAAACCAGCAAGTGAGGAGCAAACAAATAATTATTTGACACCTAATCGTCTCAGCTCTCAGCATGGATGCATTCGTCAAGGATGTCAGCGCTAATCAGAAAATGAACATGCCAAGTGGTTCAGTGCTACTTGAGTTAGAAATAACAATACATGTGCTATTGACTTTGAAGTATAGCATGATATGAGTATTTATCAAATACACGATTCGTATGTACTGTATGTATTGCATAATCAATAAATTATTATTATTATTATTATTATTACAAACAAGTCTGAGAGATACTCGCTTTTCTCCACTCGAATCTCGCTAACTCGATACTCGCTTTTTTCAAACTTGATACTCACGTTTTATAACCTGACTCGCTTTTCTATACTCGATACTCGCTGTTTTAAACTCGATACACTCATTTTTCGTCTACTCTATACTTGCTTTTTACAAGTCGATACATGCTTTTTTTAACTCAATACTCTTTCTCGATACTCGCTTTCCTCCATTCGATACCCACTTTCTCGACTAGATCCTGGCTTTTCTCTACTAAATACTCGCTTTCATTGACTCGATAGATGCTGCTAGAAACAAGAGTCCCTTGAAGGAACTGACGCTCTTCTTTCCGAATGAATTGCCAGGAATCCAAGATAGTTTCTTCTTTTTAACTGCTGAGTGTTGCGATCATCTCATATATTCTTGAGCGATAAGAAGATTTTCAAATTTGACGCTGTGCTGGCCATATTGAACATCAGATTGGCACCATTTTCATTTGGGATCAACTAGACAGAAATAGTAGTCTTTGGGTGTAAATCCCACGTCAATATGATCAGCCATTCAGGAGGAACAGTAAGATTGTCAAGATGGTTATGTAGGCAGCCATATTGTATGTAAGATTAGCATCATTTTCATTTTGGACCCAATTGATATCTGAAGAATTTTGTTTTTGTTAAAACATCATGTCAGTATGGCCATCCATTCAAGATGAGTTGCAATACCAAGATTTTCAAGATTGCCCCTATGGTGGTCGTATTTGATGTCCGATCTGTATCATTTTTAGTTAGGACCAACCAGACACCATAAGAAGTCTTCAGGTGAAAATCCCATGTTGATATGATCATCGATCTATGAGGAACAGCAATAGCAAGAGTTTTAAGATGGCCACCACTGTGGCGATATTGGATATCAGATCAGCACCGTTTTCATTTAGAATCAACTAGACATCATAAGAAGTCTCGTGGTGAAAACCCCATGTCAATTTGACCATTGATCAAAGAATAGCAATAGGAAGATTTTCAAGATGGCCACCATGGTGGCGATATTGGAGGTAAGATTAGCACCACCTTCATTTAGAACCAACTAGACAAATATGATGTCTTCTGGTGAAAACCCCATGTCAATATGATTTTCCGTTCATTAGTAGCGATAACAAGATTTCAGTATGACTGCCGCAGCAGCTATATTATATATCAGATCAGCACCATTTTAATTTAAGACAAACCAGGCATCATAATGTGTCATGTAGTGAAACCCCGTGTTGATTTTACCATCCATTCACAAGAAGTAGCAATAACAAGATTTTCAAGATGGTTGCGATGATGACTATATTTGATGTCAGATCGGTACTAATTTTCATTGACTAGACATATAAATTCTTCTGGTAAAAACTCCATGTTAATATGATATTGCGTTTATGACTGGTAGTAATAACATGATTTTCAAGACGGTTGCCATGGTAGATCGGCACCATTTTTATTTAGGACCAGTAAGACATCATACAAATTCTTTAAGTGAAAACGCCATGTTGATATAACCATTTACTCGGGAGGAGTAGCAATAACAGGATTGTCAATATGGCCGCTATAATGGCCATATTGGATGTCCGAATGGCACTGTTTTCAATTAGGCCCAATGAGACCGTATAAGGAATGTTGCAGTGAAAACGCCATGTCAATATGATTTTCCGTTCAAGAGAAGTAGCAATAACAAGCCGCTTTAGTAGTCATATTGGATGTCCAAGCGGCACCATTTTCATTTGGGACTAACTAGACCATGGGGTAAATGTGACAATCCTCAGAGCAGTTTAGGAGGAGTAGCGATAACAAATTTGTACTAATGGACGGACGGCTGATGGACAATATGCCATCCCATAATCTCTTCTGGTTTATGACCAGTTGAGCGAGATAAGAAACCCTACTAGTGTATATATGGTTATAGCGTGGGGATCTAAATAGCTTTTGTTATTGCCCAAGGACTAAGTTGATCCTATGTTGTCACGCTGTGGTCCCAGTGTGATACATGCTGACACTTGGGTAATTGCTGAAACATGGGAGACATACAATTTAGGGGTTAATTGAAGTATATGTAAAATCACAAGAGCCCCAATCCCCATTGGCATCATCAACATTCAAAAGTGTTGACACAATCTATAATCATAGCACCAACATTGACCAAAGTTTCATGTGTCTAGCTTTAAAACTGTAGGAGTTTAGGTATATTACACGCTTACATATGGGCATAGTACACGCTTACATATGGGCAATGTTCATACAGACAGACGGACTGTATCACAAAATGTTATATATAGCTCTTGCTTCTTAATTACTGAATATATTTTAAACATAATATGCTCAATATTGACATGAAAACTCTTTCTTCTGGTATGATATTAATGATTTTCCTTAATGGCAATTGTAACCAACCATATAGTATGGCATTTAATTGAAAAGTTATGGAATTATCTTGTACATAGTTTGTTGGAGATACATTGTACAATTACTAAATACGATATTTTGTAAGGGAACGTTTAATCAAAATGAATTTGTAAATGTATATCACTTTATGCACATTATATATATATATATATATATATATATATATATATATATATATATATATATAAATATATATAAACAACTTTGTAATTTCTTTTCATGGAGGGGGTGGGGACAAGAAGATGTTAAAGTCAGACTGCATAATACCAATCTATGTAGCAAGGCACAGACTTAAACTCCATCGCCACAGTAATGGGATCATCTGTTGCAGCAGCGGTTTTGGTGTTATGCAAAATCAAAGGTTAGACACAGGTTAAATCAGACCTGAACTTAAATTTTCCTGGTCTAGAATTTAAATTCGTTAATGACTTCAGCAAGGTCAGCTCAGCAGATGTGTACATATTAACCCAATCCAGACCAGAACTGGAGATTAATAAATACCCCATGTAGAGGCTAGTCATGCATCTGAGTATAAAACTGTGTAGAAGTTGTGATTACAGATGTAATTAAAAATTATAACACAAAACAACCTTTCACTGACCATCAGTTATCTTTCCTTCTGTATAAAACCATTTGCATTAAACGCAATGTAAACAACTAATATTTATTACTGTCATAAAGACATTTCAAGTTGAAATTTAAAAGGTCAAAACTTTAAACCGTATCTGTTAGCAAAGTATTTTGAACAGAGTTTACTTATTTGATGCCGTATGTTTAAAAGTGTAGATTATTTCTCATTTGAGAAACTAAACACGCATTTGAAATATTTTGAAAAAATCTGATATTGATTTAAATCCACAAACTTGTTCTGTATTTTTAAGCTGGTCATTTTCTTGCAACATAAATATATACGTATGCATAAATATGTAATAAAGGAAAATAAAATACGGATTGTCCAGCTGCAATATTAAGTCCAGATACTTATCCTTCTGCCTGTTAACTTAAAAAAACAAAAAAACAAAAACAAACCAGAAATAAAAATAATGTGGTTCATGTTCTTCTGTCCATCAACAACAGTAAAGTACTACTGGATTTGATACCAAAAGTACTTTTTATGGTATTCATGCACTAACTTTGGAGTACTTCAATCACTAAAAGCATGTATTGTTTCTGTAAGCATAGAATAATATGCCCCCACCCCAACAGAGTACTCTATGTAAATAAATATATTTATAATATTATATGACACACAACGCATAACATTAATCTGAACACACACACATATGCACACACACAAACACACATAATCAATATATTTTCCCCATAATAACTTTATTATAAAAAAATAGTAGCAGAAAAGGATCAAAGAAAATGTGTAGCTTACCAATAAATATTTTGCTACGCAAAATGTCGTATACATACATACATTCGTACATACATACATACATACATACATACATACATACATACATACATACATACATACATACATACATACATAAATACATGCATGCATACATACATACATACATACATACACAAATTGGTAACGGCACAGTTGCAATACAGTTTCCCAATGTTTGGAGCGAATCAAGGTCTTCGTCAGGGAAGAAACAACCTACATCAGCAAAACAACACTTGACACCGAAGCTGAAAAAATAAACCTGCACTACAAACCCTGAAACATATATGCACCCCTTTGAAATGAACATGGACTGATGAGCAAGCAGAAAACGAACAGTAAACTAATGGTAAATGAACACAAAAAGAACGATGAACGAACGCAGAAAGAATGCAGAACGAACGATAAGTGATGTGTGTAAAACATTGCAGAACGCAAAATTGAATAATAGAAATAAATGCTAAACCATACACAATAAACTATAAACCACACAGGATAAGCAATAAACTGTAACTGTTAATCGGACATCCATAAACGATGAGCGATACACAATAAATTCAGAACGAAAAACCATAGACGATGAACGAGAATAATGAAAATACCGATAAAATTCTACCATTTCCTTTTTCGAATATATTAGTTAATTATCGCAAGTAGGATGATGTCATTTTAATTGAATATGACGAAAAACTGATTTGAGATTGAAAGAAACTGTCTTCCTATCCGTGACAGGGAATTTTAGCGCAAAGTTATGAGTGTATGAAGATGGCACCACTTTTCTTGCTTAATTTTGCAGTAGATAATGCCAAAATTTCCAAACCTTCCATGAATTCATTATTCTTCATAAACAAATGTTTGTTATTCGCAGACGCTATTTAATTTGATGACCGTATCTCCATATCCTTTGATACTTTATGACTAAGATGAATAAGATGTATGTAACTCCCATAAAACTTATACTCTTAATTTTTGTTCTTCATATTTTCAAATTAAAATGTGTTTGGTGTCATGGTGGAGAGATTAGAAGACCACGAGATTAGCAAACTTCACCGACTTTTATACACCAGTACAATTGCATGAAAAAGAACATACGTTTCGACATAATTTAAAACTATGATCAGATTGACTTTCATGTTACATATTTTAATTAAATTGTACGCAATATAAATGTGTCACTATAAGAGTTTCTGCTTGTCTAGCACACACAAGTAAGACAGTGCTGTGTATATGTATAAAGGGTTTCTTTTCTTAGTGTAGTGAGTACTGAGTCAACAAAAGCAAGTATCGAGTATGGAAAAGTGATTATAGTGATTAAAGTTGAAAAAAGCAAGTATCTAATTAAAACAAGTGAGTATTGAGTTAAAAAGTGAGTATCTAGTTGAAACAAGCGAATATCAAGTTCAAAACCTAGTATTGAGTAGGAAAAATTGAGTATCGAGTTAAAAAGTGAATATCAAGTTGAATAAAGAGAGTATCGAGGTAAAATAGGAGTAACGAGTAGAAAAAAAGCAAAGTCATGCATCTGAGAAAGACTCATAGTACCCTATACTTCAGAGGCAATAACACATATACCATCATAATGCCTACATTTGATTCTAGCCCAAGCGATGCAAGTAAGTCTGCACAGAACCACTTAGCATGTCGAAGAATCATGTACGTGTTCCTCACGCGCTGCTTTCATTCATTCGAGTAATTTCTAAATGTTTCCTACTTACATAATGTTTCTCTTAAAGCTGCATTCACTAGTTGACCATCTGCCTATCTATGAACACCTATAATTGGCTCTACAAGTTTTGACAGTATATTCCACTAGCACCAATGCTATTCTCTTTGAAAACAACAAGATTATTTTAAATTCTAAAATATATTATACAGTGGACACTAATAACAACATGACTATATTTAAAACTCTAACACAATTACCATCAATGCTGCAAACAATCCAATCCATCAATGTGATACCTGCATCATTCCTGTCCTTTACATGCGATAATTTTGATTGCAAACGATTTAAGTGAAACGTCTATACAGGTGAATATTTTTATATACCGGTATATATTCCTTGGAGCACACACACACACACACACACACACACACACACACACACACACACTCTCTCTCTCTCTCTCTCTCTCTCTCTCTCTCTCTCTCGTACGTAAAAAAAACATAAAAAATATCTAGCATACATGTTACCTAGTAGAAACCACAAACTCATAGTTGGTGATATGGTATGCAACAACAAAAACAAGAAAGAGAGAAAGAGTGAAACCGACTATTAACTTTCACAAATTGTTTCACAAACTCCTGGACTTAAGGTCTGTAACTTTTGAAGCAAAGAGGAAAATAGTTACCACTCCACTTTTAAAGCCCCAGGTGTCGGGGTTCTGGGCAGGCAGCAATTTGGTATGCTGAATAGGACCCAGATCCACCTCCAACCCCCCATACCCCAATATCACCCCTGCCCTTCCCTTTCTGTTAGAAGAACACCCTCAAATATATACTACCTATCAGCTGTATAAAATGCCATCATTTGCAAACGAGTGAAAAATATGCATTCACATAAATTCACATTTTGTAGCAGGCGATTCTCTATTTTTTTTAAAAATACATGTTTTATATGATTGAACCAGTTTGTGAACATTCAGCAATCAGTTAAGCTTGGTTTATAACATGTAAATGGATACAGATGGAGATTGGAGATATTGAATTAAAAAAGGTTCACTGCCAACAAAACAAAAAATGCTTTTGTTGCTACTCAAACCATATTCTTCCACTTCGAAGACAGACGCTCTATCATTTTAGCAACCAAACGAATGGTGCTTAGAGGTATATTGTAGACTGCAAATATAGTTTGGCTTATATTACCACGTTTGTGGGTTGATGTGCTACTATTGTCCAACAATCCTTTTCTTTACTGATAACTGCAATATTGTGACTTTTTTTGTCTTTATTTCTTTCCCTTTTTTTCTTTTTTAAAAAAATAAATAAAATGAGGCATAAACATTTCCTATTCAGCAGACACACTGTATTGCACATTTATTTGCAAACGATCCTTTTGTTGTGAAATCCATGGCATTACAGAGCAGTAGAAGCCCCATTTTTTTCAAAGTTAATATTGTTACAATTTGAAAGTACATCAGCTGAATAAAATACACATGAATATGCCTTGACTTTTACCTTACGCAATAAATAGCTAGTTTTATTTCCGGATGGACGTTTGTGTGTCAAATATATGAAGAAATGCATTTCAGTACAGTAGAGTCTACCATATAGCATTAATTTCACCCACATTGACGAGTTAAGCCTCATAACATATAAAACGTTAAATATTTATATTATCTTTAAACAACAATAATTTTCTCATCTTTCTGTTTGTTACGGTATATTTTTGTGATAAATTGGCTATGTTCAGACATGTTAAACAACAAAATGCCACTTAATATAGGTGCCTCTCATTCTCTTTTTGCTATGTACCATACTAAGGTCTGACAAGAAAACCGTGAGTGGGACCTGACTGTTATGCGTGAGTTGAATACGGAATGCAGATGTTACATGAACTTGACCAATTAAATTACGTATCAAGTTTTAAAACTCTAAGAATGTGACTGGACACAAAAATCACCGTTCTTTTGTTATCTTCAGAAAATGTGCCTTTATTTCTTGTGCAGTCAGGTCATAACTAATAAATTATGTGCGACTGGTAACACATATGCACAAATAATGTATTAAGCCTCATCATGATTAGGAACCTTGACAGATTGGTCATATCATGCTACATGTAATACCTCCGTGAATTCTACTCTCGATCATCAGGTAGATATCATGATCTGTCAAAAGTTCTAATTCAACACTCGATATTGTTAAACCCACATCATGAACTGGCTGAGGGTTTTTTTTCTTTTTTTCTTTCTAGTAGCGAGCATCGAGTTGAAAAAAGCGAGTAGAGAGTAGAGAAAAGCGAGTAGCGAGTAGAGAAAAGCGAGTAGCGAGTCAAGAAAATGTACTAAAGAAGCAAAAGAAACTCTGATCTGTACAGCGTTAATGTAGGTCACTGGCTCAAATTAAATAATAAATCTAACATTTTCAAATAATATGCATGTAAGTGAGATAGAATATATATATATATATATATATATATATATATATATATATATATATATATATATATATATTACACAACTTTGTTGGGATGGTAGCAGCATAACATAGAAATGTGGTTTATCCGTTTTAGACCTTTTGAATTTTGTCTTCTTTCTTTCTTCTATTGTTTATCCTTTGTTTGTTTATTTACCCGTCAGTTAAAGATGTAGGAGTCAAGGATTCTTCTTGGCTTTTGTGTTTAGTGTTTGTTTTGTGGATATAAATTGTGTCTTCCCCTGACGAAGAGCTTGTTTAGCTTGAAACGTAAAGAAACTGTTTTGTATTTGCGCTGTTATAAATTTGTGTGTGATTATATATATATATATATATATATATATATATATATATATATATATATATATATATATATATATATTAACATACACAAACACACACACATAATCCACAATGAAGTATATTATTATAGCATAAGCTTCGCCGGTTTGACACGCGCCCAGGCCAGCAGCCCGGGTCACTTGCCTGTATGTGTTGGTGGGAAAGCTGTGCTTTTAATTACTAGCTCGTGTCATATGAAAGCAACATTTTATACAATGCACTAGACTTTGTATAAAAACGCCTTCCTCGTGGTTGTGTGTGTGGTGGTGGTGGTGGTGGGTCCAGTGGTATAATTTTCTGTTGATCAGTCTGTCTATCCGCAGACTGTCAATTTGAGTAAGTTGTCTTCTCATTTCTTAACTTGTTATTCAGCAGTACTTTCACCAACTTACCTCAAAGCTGAATTTTAATATCATAACATTGTTCCTTTCTCCCTCTCTATATCACTCCCGCCCCTGAGATACACCCCTTGATATGGAAGCAAAGTCCTTAAGTCGCACTCTTTTCGTTCAAGATTTTCCATCACCTATACGTGTATTTTAGTTACCCTTTACGCAATTCAATTCATATCTGGAACATAATATTATGGCATCACGAGAAAAGCCTCTTTCTCTCTCAACCATTTATTTGTAAGACAACTAAAATTCATTCCGTTGATTAATAAAATATCATCTATATTTTAATGACTGGTTTAGTACAGTTGTATTTGTATTATGCGATAGTATTCCCGGACCTAACCCAAAGCAAACCATCGGACCAGCTAAGCTGTCCAGGCTAAGTAACTATTTCAAGTGTTGCTTCAGTATCACTAAAGACTAAGTGTAGTGGTAAAGTTTTAACCAGTACACCCTTGGCCCATTGTGGGACTCTTGTTCTTGACTTAATGTTCATTTCCGTGCGTTTAAGTTTTGAATATTGTGAATACAGCATGTTTTTAAATCCATCAATGCATTTTAAACGCTATTCATGGCCATTTTTTATACTATAGATACTTTCTCCAGATGTTTTTTTTTATTATATCGACCATTGTAAATCGAGAAGTCGGGGGTGCGGTGCAGTGGGAGAAGGTCTTATCTTTGGTACTCTGGCTAGTACGAACATTTTTTACATTTGTTTTGTGTCGGATGCTTCCAAGACATAATGGTTGCAAAAAAAGATAAGATCTTGAAGCCAATGTGTTATAAATAGCAAGGACCATAACAAATTGGGTTTAAATCCAATAACATTTAAGGGGATTATTTTGACGAAAGAAAAGTTAGTGAGTCCGACAATCAGGAACTATATGTCGGCTAAACGAGGCAGTAGAACACTGGCAATCAACCTTCGCAAAGCAATATAAACCTGTGTATGAAATCCAATAATAGCTAGAGGCGTTAGTACTATGTGGAATATTAAACATTTAAATATCCGTTATTTTTTAAAAAAAAAGTTTTTTTTTGGGGGGGGGCGCAGCAGTAAACATTCCACCCTGTGTCGGATTAAGTGGTCGGTGCCATAGTTTTGGGGATTTGTTTTTGACGCATCCAATTAGAGCAACGGTTACATAGATACATAACGAACGTACTGGATCTGTCCAGTTGTCCGTATACTGATTTGTTTATCGCAGATTTTGATATTTTGACGTGCGGCCAATCAGAATTCAAGTTAGGTCGGCTGTCTCTGTAGATCTTTGGGAAAGGCAATTAGCTATTTCCTTGGGATGATATAGCCAATAATATACTAAAAGTGCTGTGAAAACCAAAAAAAAGAGAAGTTTTTACCAATCTTTCACAGGCAAGAAAAAATGTATCTACTCTATACGAGTGTATCTATATACCAAAACGTACGCAATAATACAGACACAAATATTGACGAAACTGATACGAAACATCCGGACTAGGCATAGATAGAATACAGTGAAAAATACTGATTCTGAAAGATTTAAGTGATATGTCAGTACAGGTGAATATTTATTATACCCTTTTAGCTTCCCAACAAGAGCACCTCTCTCTCCCGCCTAAAGTAACATCCAATATACATGGTACCTACTCAATACAACGAAGTCAGTTTTTTTGTCAGAATCTTCTGCACTGCCGACAACTTCTGCAATAAAGATTAATATCCTTTCAAATAGTTACTGATCCACTCTGAAAGTAGCTGGTGTCAGTTTGCTTGACAGGCAGCAATTCCGAACGCTGAATAGAAGCCGAAACCCTCACCCCCTTTCCAAGAATACCCCCCCCCCAAGAAAAAGAAACCTACCAATCATTTTTAAAAGAGCCATTATTTGCAGATCAATGTATAATTTGCATAATTAATTCACATTTTTTCGCAGGTGATTCTCTATTTTCTTTGTTTTTTAAGAAAATATTTTATACGATTGAACTTGTTTGTGAAATAGTTGAGCACAGATTCTAACCTGTAAATGGATAATGATGGAGATTGGAGGCATTTGAAAAAGGTTCGGGGAACAAAAAGAGAACGAAATCTTACGTGGGAATCGAACCATGTTCTTCGGCGTGATAGGTAGAAGCTTTGCCATGTGAGCTACCAACAGCACACAGATGTATAGGTTGCATATATTTATCATCTTACACTGTCCAGCTTGCAGTTGATGTGCTACTACTTTTTAACAATCGTTTTATTTACCATTTTAATATTGTTACCATATATTTTTTAATGTTTATAGTTTTCTTTAGAAAATGAAACATACGTATCTCCTATATTTAGCAGACATTGTACATTTTACAGTACAGATAATCCTTTTAGTATATTTTACTGCATTACAGTAAGCAGAGGCCCTATTCATTTTTCAAAGTTAATATTGTTACAATCTGAAGACAGAAGGCTGAATAAAATGTTCTAAATGCACCTTGGCTATGATCGTACTCTGTAGATGATAGGTAGGTTTATTTCAGGATGGTTCTGTGTTTCTGTGTGTGTGTGTGTGTGTGTGTGTGTGTGTGCATGTGTGTGTGAAGAAATACAGTACATTACAGCAAAGTCTACCATACATCGTTAATTTCCTCCACATAAAGGGTAAAGCATCAATACATAACTGAATGTAAAACGTTAAATATGTTTATGCTTTATTTCTAAACAACAATACATCTATTTATCTTTCTTTTAGTTACGGTATCCTTTCTGTGATAAAATGGCAATTTACAGTCACCTTAAACAGAAAAATGCTATTTAATATATAGACGCCCCTCATTATCTCTTAACTTTGTTCTGAATCCCCAGCGGCTCTTCTCCCAAAAATTGAGCCATGCGCACAAAGCAAGTTAAAATTTATAAAAGATAAATAAAGAATGAGAGAAAGATTGTTTAAAACTATTTTTTTTTCTGAAGTTAAAAAGTATAATACTGATATTTAGAGTACTCTATAATACTAGTCTTATTTCCTGATTTTATCTATAAAAAATAACACCTACAAAAACCGTCATTTTCTTTGAATTTCTAGTAAACTGTAATTACTATTCCCAAATGAAAGTTATCTTTAACTTCGTAACGACAATCATTTAAAAATAATAAGAACATTATGCACAGCAGTGTTAGTTTCTGTTTTCATTTCAGTGTTTTATTTTTCTTACTGATCAAGTTTGAACACAATGTATAAGCAAATGAGAGTGGGGTTGGGTGGATGTGCTCTCGAAACAGATGTCAGGGGGAATTCATTGTGAGTGAAATAATATAGATTATTCAATTTCTACGTAATTCACAAAATTACTTTAAATCAGTTTTGTAACATATAATGTCACAAAACACCCACCCTTATATGTAGTAAATAATGCAATAATGCAGTATTATTTCTGCTTATTCATAGACAGATCAACTTATCACACCTTTAATGTTTTCAGTATATGCTACCTTATTTTCCTGAGATCAATCGTCACCAACATAAACATAAAGCTAACTGATCTACTCCGTATAAAAACAGGCCACTTGGTTCTGAACTACAGATTGCAAGGAAGCATTTAATTCAGCTGTCAGCAGCATCCATTAGCACATCCCCATCAAGCTATTTTAGACAGATGGGTGAGATAAACCCTCTGCTTAAATTTGAGCAAACTCTGATGGGTACTTTGTAGGACTGGGTAGTACCCCTATGTGCTAGATTGTAAATCTACATTCACTGCTGGACTAATTTCTACCATGAGCGCCTGGAAAAAAACATCCATGCAAACCCTTGAAGAAGAGGAGAATGAAAGAAGCAAAAGATAAGATTATTTTAAAATTAGCATGATAAGGCCTCTAAGATTCATATAAATGTAATTCACTGACCTTTAAAGGCATTTATCATTTAGACATCTTTTATATTGGAAGCTAACATATCAATTTAATTTCCAAAAATAGCAACATTTGGTTAGGTCATAGGCATATGGAAAGTCAGGCTCCAGGAAATTAATTCTTTTGTGACATTAGTGCATGCATTAATTTAAACAGACAAAACAAAAACAAAAGAATATATATATATATATATATATATATATATATATATATATATATATATATATATATATATATATATATATATATATTATATATATTGGTTTACAGTAACCTTTAGAGGAAATATTAGGATTCTGCTTATGTTGGAAATGTAATGGAAAATAATCTCCATGCTGGGCTGTCCTCGATTTTAAAAATATGTAGTATGTTGGCTATTTATCAGTTACTTTGGGCACAAAAGTTAGGTGGCAATTATCGGTAATATTATTTTTAAAGAAAGGGTGACCTTTGGTGGATTAATGAAATTGGTGTAAAAATGGTAAAAATGTGTCACTCAAAAACGTGTAATGGTTCAATAATAAACTGAAATAGAGTTTCAATAGTTATATTATGTGCTAATAAGAACTGGTGATAGGTGGTAGAAGATTGCACAATGATAGAACAATGTTCTCATAAACATTTAGCTATCTATGAAGTACACATTAAAATTGTTTTTAAAAATCACCTAACATAATGTATGCATAATACTGTAACTTAAAAACTTGCAACATAATATGGACACATTTAAATTCTATATGTAGCAATGACCTGTATACAGAAATGAAGAATTATGATTTAAATTCTTGATTACAGACTTGAATTGTGATTCCTTGATTTTATAGCTCAATTGTTCCTTCATAGATCATATAGTATCCTTAATTTTCATAAATTACTTGGTATAAATTTAGTTTTTGCCTAATGCATACATCTCTGCCTTTTACATTTGCCAATTACTCTTAAGACTTGTTCAGAGGAGCATCCACATGTTGTTAAATCTATTATTCATCATAGAGACAATGACAGCAGATATTTCTCAGATAGGTTGTGCGATATGTCTAACCTTGGTCAGTCTTTGACCTTTGATTCGGATGATCACGAATCCTCAATGCTCTAAAATTTAGGGCAATCTTTAATAGCTCATTCAAACAGTTATGTCTTTTTGAAAGATAAATTTTCGAATCAGCCTACAAGATTAAAGTTTTCATTCATTGGCGAATGACAGTAACGTTCAGGATTTTGGTTGAAGTTGGGATAATTCTGTCTCATTTTACCCTAATATTTTCCACGAGGCTGATGATACAACAACTAAGCACAAAGCAAGTACTTGTGCATTATGTACTATAATTTTCCTTTGTCCCTTTACAATGTTGTGTGCCTCCCAAATTTGGAGGGTGGAGAAGACAGTGTTCTCTACCCTTGGGATCCTAGGTGCATCACCGTTGACCATAGAAGAGGATAGTAATACACACACATCATGATGATTCTTGCATTCAACATACATGTACAAGGCCAGGAGGTGTTGCATTCACACTCTCAGCACCACGCTCAACCCTTCTTGGTGCATTCCCAGTGGATCCAGTTTCTATAGTGGTTCCTCATGTTTGTATATTCATTACAAGTGTGCCTTTAAAAAAAATACTCATGTTTCTGCAGAGTAGTGAAGTCGTGTACTGGTGAGATACTAGTGTTCATCACATGGCAATATGTGCATACCCTTTCTTTCAAGGCCATATATGCATTTAACATATTCAGGTTATGGAGGTGTTAATGCATTCCTGTGGTCTTAGGCTACACATTTCATTGATGTGTCCATTTCGACTAAAAAAAGAAAAAAAAAAAAAGAACAGTCCTTTCTGCATTGGATGTGATTATTTCGATTGTCCCCATTGTTGATTTGCTCCAGCTTCATCAATCCGGTCTTCCAAGATGTATCCCTCGCACGATATTGTTACGTCTTGGGTTAGAAATAGTAACACAAGAAAGAATAACTCAAACAAGCTTTCACAATTTCTAAAATATAAATTTAATTTCCTAAAATATAAAATATTTCAAACAAACAAAGTGAAAGAATTAAAAATAACTTACAGTTCAGAAATTTCTAAATAATCCTAAATGTCCTATTGAATTTTGATAATCCGGAAGTGTGTAAAAGTTAAAGGAATGAAATAACTAAAGTACTTATATGCCACAAGAAACTCAGTTTTAAGTCCAAATGTTATAAATCCCAGGTAAACTCTTGTGAATGTAGAATATAGTTAAGTTCCTTGAAGAATAGTACTTAAATCCAAAATGTACTATGTTTAGATTTTCACCAGCTGATTTTACAAACAGCAATAATCTTCCTCAATAACCTTATTATTCTGGAGAACTGCAAAGCATGTCCATTCTGTGGTTACATTGGCATTATATAGTCTCTTACGGCATAAAAGAGAATTTAAAACTCTAAACTACGACTTAGAATGAGTTCTGTCAACAACCTTCTTTAACCAATCAGAAATTAGGTCCCGCATGTTACTGCTTGTAGTGCCTTTGCACTATAATTAAAATACCTTATTTCAAATCAAGAAGGTGTTGACATAGGATTCATGGTCATAAATCTGCACGCGATACCACCTGGTTCACCATTGTTGGTTAAGCTGACCGACATAATTATTGATTTTCCCAGGACATAGCATGACTCATGTAAACATGTTGACGTTCATTTGTACTTAAAGAATAGCATAGACTACTGAACTAAAGGATTTGTAATACACTGGTTATAAACCCAAATGAAAACTTATAATAATTTAAAGATAATACATAATGTCGTAACAATATGCTAGCAGCATTATACTCCGATTCGTACGGAAATATTTACATATGCTCATTCCAATTCCTTGTTATTTTTTATTTGTCCTCAGTTTCTTTGCAATTTCTAGAATATGACCTTCACACCCAATCCAGGTTGCCTATCAAATTTACATAATGTGGCAAAACTTGCATCATCTGCAGTTATTTGCATCAATTCATGATGTCTAATCTATCCATAAGTGACATTAGGACTAGGCAACAGTAGAGTGGTTTCTGGAATGTATGGAACCATTCGGAGACATTATTCTTGAAAGACAGTATATTTGTATATATGATAGGCTTCTTACAGTTCATGTGACATAGTCGTGACATATTATAATTTAACTGCTGTTGAGACTCCAGTGTAGTACTACCAGTATAACTTTCATGGTGTTGGCAGTGCTTGCATCCATTCATCTATACTTTGCAGTCCAAACATAATAGACACTGGGACATTACTACCTGTTCATCATTCATTTACATCATAGTTAGATTTCACATACTTGACATGCTTTTCATGTCACACTAAAACTTCTTTCAGCTGTGTACTGCTATGGACAAAGGAACTTCAATAAATAATTATTATATGTGGTGCATATTGCACTTGTAAATGCATTGAACAATAATTTTCCAAATTGTACTAAGACGGTGATCACTGCAGCTTTAACTAGTGCTGAGAATTCATCTTACTATAGTTTGCATGCTGTTTGTAAACATTGTCAGTATATTTACACTTGTGCATGTACCTTTCTTACTCGAGTATTGTTAATATAACTGCTGTTAATTATGTCATTGAAATTATCATTATTCAATTCTTGGAAGGCAACAGCTACTAAGCATCTGTTCTATTTGGGCATTCACTTCATTCCATTCCGTTTTATTCACTCAAGAATCTAAAGTCAGCGTTATTTTCGTATTCAAACTAAACCCACTGAGTGAAGTCCACACAGTTGCCCCTGGCATCCCCAGCTTTGGTTGGACAGCCCAGTCTTCACTTGTCTCATTCCGTTTCCCCTGTAGAAACTGTACTCAAGGGTTATCCATAACATTATGTTAGGGACTTTCACACCCCGTGTTTATATAACCATGTTGTGCCCATTCAGTAACCCCTGAATCACACACTGACAGAATGAACCAATATTCATCAGTAGCTGCAGACAGTTCCCCCTAGGCAAAACATACATGTTTATAAATAAAAAGTTAACTGGATCTAGTATTTGTTGTGTATAAATCTGTTGCTAATAAATAAATGTTACCATGGATATTAGCATGAAGGCAATCTTAAGACTAGATCTTTAGAATGTCTCACTTTAAGAGACTGCTGAGCTCTTTCTGTTAAATGTTTGTTGGAATGAAATAATAATATATTTCTTAAGGTGTTTTTTCCATTTTTGGCAGGTTTTTTTTTCTATTGCATTGATTTGATAACACTGTATCCTTTTCTGAAACTTTACATTCACTGAAAAAGAACTGAATAAAATTGATTTGTGAGTGGAGTCAACTACTTTAAAGAGTTATACTGCCTACCGAAGTAATGTACTTTTTCCACCTTAAATAGGCAGGATGGCCTTACAGTGTTCTTATTACTCTCAATCATCAAGAGACTGATGGAATTTTACGCAACATATGAAAAGTAAACAGCCTAGCGAGACAGACTTATTCAGGTCACAAAATTCAAAGCATTCAACAAAAGATAGATAGAATGAAGTATTCAACAACTAGAATTTTAAAATATTGTAGAGGAAGGTCTTACCTAAGCAGATACAAAATTACAGTTGAAGAGGTACGAAAATCAATTTTTTAAAGAATTAAAAATCTAAAGAGAAAAAATAGACATTTTCTTCATCAATGTCAAAGAAATTGAGGAAAGCTTTTAACAGGTTGGTTATATTTGAGGAGGTACAGCAGAAAGGATAAGATGTAGACATGAAACACATTAGGAACGACGGCAAACAAATCGAGAATAAATTGCTAGGTTTCTCAAACCAGGGGAAATTGGAAAACGCTTTGTTTGGAACACTTTATGTATCAAAATATTTGTATTGCTAATTAACATTGTCTATATCATTTACAATTTTGAGACATAGCCTAATCCTGTACAGCAATAAAGTGTTCAAAGCTTACGACAAGCAGACCAGAACATCGAAGCATGTGCTCTTATCACATGTAGATTGCAATACAACTGTAAAGTCTGTGCCCAAACGCACACGGATTGTGGAGCAAAACGGCAGAGACTATATCATTTAACAATTACATCCCCGAAAGGTTGAAGGGGTATCTAAATTTACACCAAAATATCACTTTAAGCCTGCAGTATATTCTCAACGTATATCTTTCAACTTTTGTCCAATTTAAAATTGTTAGCAAATTATCAGAGAGAAACAATATAATCAACATGATGTACTGATCAATGTTAGATGCAGGCTTATATTTTAGCTACAATTGTTTCTTTATGTACTATTCAAGTACAGAATAGAATCACCATCTATAATGTCTAGTGAAGAGATTCTGAAATTGCTTGAACCAGTTGCTTTATCAGACATAAGTATAAACTATTCCATGGTACACGGTCTAATACTTGGTAGAATAGATCTATTGCATGTATCCTCGTGTTAGTGTAATCAGTGTTTATTTCTATACGCTTTGTTACATTACTACATTGTTTTATGACCTGCAAAAAGTCCTCGATGTTGTGCATTTCATGTTGCAATCTACCTGTGAATTAATTTAAATCTTCAGTTTTGATATTGTATGATGATGATTTCTGACACCTGTAACAATGGCAATTTTTTTTTTCAAAAATAATGTAAACTATAATATATCACTGTATGAAAGCTATTCGTTATTGTCATTACTGATTAATTGATTTAGGCATAATTATATATATATATATATATATATATATATATATATATATATATTGTGCACACCTTGAAACTATTGTATTCACTGTTGTGAGTGCTTTTTTAAGGCATTTAAGGAAAATATAGAAGACATAGAGAATAAGTTACATTGTTGAAAAGGAAATCTTATCGTTTAATACAATACGAAAGTTACAAAAGTCAAATAATAAGAGACGACATCAAACTCGATTAAACACGAGAGAGAATACACAGACCAAACATATAATTATTAAATAAATGAAACGTTATGTATGTTTATCATTCTGTCTTTCTCGATAGATAGTTTTAAAGAGTACTGTAGATTGAGTGTAGGAAAGACCGTGAGAGTTTGTGACGCGCTGAAGTTTTGTATTATGATAAATCAAAATTGTAAAAGGTAAAAACTGAGATGCTGATATGTGTAAGTTTTTAAATTTAAAAAAAAAAAATATAGACATGCCGCTTTTCCTCTCTTCTTCACTTTCAATGGTTTGGACTTTTTTTAAATGAAGCGAAAGTTGTATGCTAAACAGGAAAATGATGCTTATTTTTAATCTTCTCTGCTCTCTCACCACATTTGATATACACATCTCTAAAACTTTGTAATTTATCGTAGAAAAGAAAAGGTCAGGACTATACAAGTTAAGAGTTGTGCTACATACAGGTTTTCTCAGTCCCCCCGAGTGGAAAGAGACCTTGAAATTCACCAGGATCCAGAGTTTCCTAAAACAAAAAAAGTGAAAATAACAACCTCTTCAACTAAAGGTTACGTTGTTTAACATGTGCTGTATTGAAGTTCATAAAGAAAAGTTATATTTATAGTAAGGGTTCATGCAATAAAAACAACAATTGGAAAAAGAAAACGGCACCATTTTCACGGCAAAAGGCACATAAATGTCCTAACAAAGTAGTTCACAAATTGAAAAGGAATCCCATAATATGAAGACTCCAAATTTATCAAGACTTTGAAATAAAAAATAATACTTCACATTTATCTAAATATTGTCAAGGAGGTCCATATATCAGTAAAGACCAAAAGATTTTTAGTATAGACATGAATTGTTTTTGTCATTCGGATCTATTTGGTCTTTGTTTTTCTTTAACATAGATTGTTTGAACATATGTTTTTGTACATAAGCCCCAGCGCATGATTTAATTATACCTTGTACGCCAACGGAAGAATGCAGAGAAACTCCACTAAACCGGACACTGTTGGGACAAACAATTTTGGCAGTTTTATCGAGTATATAGATGTCGGGTCAGTATCAGAAGATCCTTACTGGGACCAAAATATTTGACCGGTTTGCAAAAGAAACCGGGTTACAGAGGGCCTATTTTTAGAGGAAGCCGGATTACAGGGATAGTTTACAGAGGAAACCTGATCACACATGGGCTAATTTGGAGAGGAAAAATGGTTAAAAAGGAACCAATTTCGTATTGGAAGCCGGATTACATAGAAATATTTTCGTAGAGGAAGAGGGGTTATAGAGGGTACAGTTTGCAAAGGATGCCGGATTGCACAGGAATCTGTGTGCAGAAGAAGTCGGGTTATAGAGGGTCCAGTTTGCAAAGAAAACCAGATTACAAAGTGGTCATTTTGCAGAAGAAGATGCTTTACACATGGGCAGGTTTGCAGTGGAAGCCCGGTTACAGAGAGTACTGTTTACATAGGAAGCAAGGAGCTGTCCGCAAATGAGGCATATTTTAACATTATACGAGTGCAGAAACGTCCACATCTCATGCATTGAGAAATGTTGTATCACCTAACTCCATACTTTGGACTGCTCAATGATGTTACTTGTTGGCGTGGGTATGTTTATGCCAAAGCTGGGCATAACATGTCATATTTATGACACGACATTCGTAACCTTACAATTATAACAAGTCTGCCAGAAAATGCCATATCAAATAATTTTAACAATAACCAATTGACCTTTGAAGGATTCAAGACAGTGGATGTATATTGTTGCTATTAGCTATAAAAAAAATTAAAAAAACAAAAAAAAAAAACAAAAAAAAAAAAAAAACAGATAGGGAATAGGGAGAGAGTAGTAAAAATAAAATACAAACAAGTGAAACGAAAAACATAAACATTACTCTTGTGCGACCTAAAGTGTTGAAAATGTTTCCTTCACCTCTCCAGACGAATTCACCGCCCATCCTGGAAGAATCTGTTCCCCTCTTCTTTGAGCAATTTCAACCTGTGAATAAATACTTATAGGGTACACAACATTCATCTTTGACAATTGAAAGAATAGATTATTTGCAACGGAACTTTGTTTTCTAATGGACCTGCAAAAGCAGCAATAAAAAAAAGAAAAAAACTTTGTGAAGATATTGTATTCTTTGGTTCATTTGTTCTTTAAATATTAAACAGTACGCAATATAAATATATATATACGAAGGTTGCAACAGTTTTGGATGGAAATAAATATATGGGAACGTGGTGGACATTGACGAGACGATAAATGTTGTAAACATGCTGGTGACTTCGTATCAGCATTCATTTTTATCATTTACACACACACATACACACACACATATATTATAAAACGTAGTGAGGAAAGTCGGAAACTTCGACAAATTTTTAAACTTTCAAGTCTGTAATGGGAAACATACAATTGTTTTATATGTACGACAGTATTCAGACTATGTGACATGTATACACAGATATCTCTATTT
Source organism: Margaritifera margaritifera (assembly GCA_029931535.1). Lineage (NCBI taxonomy): Eukaryota > Metazoa > Mollusca > Bivalvia > Unionida > Margaritiferidae > Margaritifera > Margaritifera margaritifera. Next base: position 244,981 of record JAQPZY010001084.1, read on the forward strand.
ATACACATTCTGGAATTCCTTTTCTTCATCCCTCACACTTTTAGAATGTATAGTATTCATTATTTAATATTATATTTAGTAATTTATCAGATATTTATGCCGTTTCATGCATATATATTTGGAACAAAATGAGCATTTTACTGCATATTCCTCCAACACAATTCACTTGGTTCACATTCCCATACCCAGACAGTTTCCCGAGTGTCATAATTTAAACCCTCTCAAAACTATAGTGCGTCTTCAATAAATGATTACGTCTGTGTTACAATCATTTGAAAATGTAATTATAAATGAAAATATGGTACATTTAACCTTTGAACCCTCCTCAATATTCCCAGGAGCGTTAACGAAGAGTGACACCCTCAGACAGATTGTTATCACGGGGGCAACACAGCTGCAAAGTTTCGTGAATGTATACCCGGCCGTTTAGGAGATGTCGTAACGGGTAGAAGGATAGACGGACAGACTAACAGAAGGTATCACTTTATCCCCGAATCTTTCTTTTAAAAAGCGTGAGGATATGATGTGCACGATATTTAGTGTGCTGATATCAATGACTAGATTTTGTCCATATCACACTTATCTTTTCAGTTGTTCACCTGAAACAAGTTACTACCCCTTTTCATTAGGATGTAAATTTGCCCGAAACATTGGTTGATAAAGCACTGTCAGCAATTGTAACTATACCTTTCCCAGGGCCACAGCCGTTGTGGCCATGTCAAGGACAAAACTGTCGCCATACTTCGCAGGTGCTGCTACGCATATTGGATTGGTACCAAGTGTTTCCTGAAAGTTAATTATCCTAAAAGTTTTAAACAAAATATACTGGCCTCGAAATAACGTACTTGGATTCGTGGTAGCCCAAATCAACTGAAGTTTTTGAACCATGAAAAAACTTCAACCTTGCTTTAACTTACTACCAGGCCAGAAAGAAGATCCCCCAGAATGTAAAAAAAATATAAAAATACACTTTTTGAGCAAATAAAGAAATATGCAGATCACTATTCAAAAATAGTAAATTATTCGCAGCTGCTAATTCTAAATGTAAATGCTAATAAACATGGAGTAGCCTTGATTATAGCTAACTTTGCAATAAAACTGCTAACAAATGTGGCGTAACCTCAGTTGTTGTTAGCTTTGCACTGAGTTGTAAATAAACGTGGCGTAATCTTGATTTTAGCTAACTTTACATTGAACCGCTAATAAACGCAGAGTAACCTTGGTTAAAATTGACATTACATTAAACTGCTAATATACGTGGCATAAACTTGCTTGTAGCTAACTTTACATCAAACTGCTAATAAACGTGGCGTAACCTTGGTTGTAGGTAAGTTAACATTGAACTTCTTATAAACTTGGCGCAATGTTAGTTGTAGCTAACTTTGCACTGAATTGCTAATAAACGTCACGTAACCTTGTCTGTAGCTAACATTACATTTAACTGCAAATACACGTGGCGTAATCTTGGTTGAAGCTAATTTTACTTTGAACTGCTAATAAACGTGACGTAACCTTGCTTGCAGCGTTAATTAAAAGTGCTTATAATGTTATGTATGATGTTTATATAATATTATAAATATTTTAGGAAATTATAAATGTTTCTTCACTTTAATATTTGCTTAAATCTTAATGTTTATCAGGAAAAACATGTTTAACTAGTGTCCTTGAATTAAGTTGTTTTGATCAATATGTTTTCTCAATTTGAAGGTCAAGGTTTAATTTTTGTTTACTAGTAAAAATTCCATTAAGATGACTCATATTCTAGAACATTCTGTCATGTGACCAATCTTTATATATGCCATGTTTGGTGGACATTTATTCAGTTTTGACAATACCATCAGTCTTGTAAAGAGCTATTACAGTTGTGAAAATTCATTCCAAATTCTAAGAGAGGAATTATTTTAAATATTCATTGGATTATAACAGTGCTCATAAACTTTTGGATTTTGGATTTTTAACTGACAATTTTGGAATTTATGTGAACTTATTCAGAGATTTTGGAATACTTCATTTTGACATTAGCACATCAAGATTTCTACTACATCAGGACTTTGGAGACCATTGGCACATCTTAACATTCAAGGACATAGCCGTGAATTCGGAACATTCTATATTTAGGACTTGTGATTAGAACAATCATTCTTATTGGATTATTAGGATTTCAAAACACATTACTGTAAGTGACTTTTTGATTTTTCATTTTAATTATCTAGTAATAAATTGCTTGTTGATTTTTTACTTGATTTGTTGGTTTCACTTTCTTTCTGTTACATTTTTCTTAGACCATAGAGTCGTAACAGAAATTGGGGGCTCGTCCGGGATCTGAATTTCTTTAAAGCATATTAGAGATATTAAATTTATCTTTGAAATTCATATTGATTTTGTTTTGGAGAATTTTTTTTTGTCTTTGGCAAAGATTTTTATATAGAGAAATTTTTGTGTGTGAAACCAACAAGCATTTACAATGGCATCTAATGTTCAGAATTTCATTTCAAAACCTACCCAGGAGGGGTTAGAGTGCATGAGAAAGGATGAGTTGCTCGAGCTTGCCAGAAAATACAGTCTATCTGAGGCAAAAGTATCATTGACAAAACAGGAGATAAAGATTATTTTGATTCAGTATTTAGTAGGAAAGGGAATTTTTGATAGCAGTGCTTTAAGTTTGAAGAGAAAGCCTGTATCTGGTTCTGACAGGAAATTAAGGGAATTAGAGTTAAAGAACCAGATTGATTTAGAATTGGCAAAGCTTCAGATTCAGAGAGAGAGGGAGAAGGAAGAGAGGCAGATACAAATGCAGAAAGAAGAGAGGCAGATACAGATGGAGAGAGAGAAAGAAGATAGGCGGATACAGATGGAGAGAGAGAGAAGGAAGAGAGGCAGATACAAATGCAGAAAGAAGAGAGGCAGATACATATAGAGAGAAAGAAGAGAGGCAGATGCAAAGAGAAGAAAGGGAAATGCAATTTAAGTTAAGAGAATTAGAACTGGCAAACAGAGCACACTCCACTTCTTTAAACACAAGTCCAGGTTTTGATGTTACTAGATATATTAGGTTAGTACCCCCTTTTCAGGAAAAAGAAGTAGATAAATACTTTCTTCATTTCGAGAAAATAGCTGAAAACTTGAAATGGCCCAGAGAGCATTGGACTTTGTTATTACAAAGTGTACTTATTGGCAAAGCTCGTGAAGTCTACACTTCACTGTCAGTACAACAAAGCACTGATTATGATGTGGTTAAGGAGTACATCTTGAAAGCTTATGAGTTGGTACCAGAGGCATATCGACAAAGGTTTAGGAATTGTAGAAAAGAAACTGGACAAACTCATGTCGAATTTGCAAGGGATAAAGAACAACTATTTGACAGGTGGTGCTCAGCCAAGAAAGTTGATCAAGCTTATGATAACCTCAGACAGCTCGTATTAATTGAAGAGTTCAAGAGGTGCATCCATAGTGATGTTTAAACCTATCTTGACGAGCAGAATGTGGAAACTTTGGAAAATGCTGCTCGTATGGCTGATGATTATTCCTTGACTCACAAAATTTCATTTGGTAATAAATCGTCCTCTCAGCAGTTTTCTGGTAAAAAACCATTTCAATCTCATTCGAGTACTTCCAAATTTCACAACAGCACAACTGTTAGGAATCAAACATCTGATAAGACTGATCAGAAATCCTTATCTCTTCCTACGTGCACTTATTGTAAAACGATAGGGCACGTTATTTCTGATTGCTTCAAGTTGAAAAATAAGCAACAGAGTAAAGACAGAGCTTTTCCAAATGCTCTTATTTCTACGAGGTCAAGGTCACGGTCTTGTATTGAAAGCAATACATTTGTTGGGTCAAACAAACCCCAGTCTGATTCTATTTTAGAGGCTTATGAACCATTCATGTCAGAAGGTTCTATATCACTTATTGGTGATTCTGCCAAACCTATCCCAATTAAAATATTAAGGGACACTGGAGCTTCTCAGAGTCTTTTATTATCAGGTACTTTGCCTTTGTCTGAGGAGTCTTCTTCAAGTGAAAGTGTTCTTGTTCAGGGAGTAGAGTGCGGCTTTGTAAATGTTCCTCTCCATTGTGTAAATTTGGCATCAGACTTAGTTTCTGGACCTGTGACTGTTGGGGCAGTGACTTCTTTACCCATAGAGGGTGTTCATTTATTACTAGGCAATGACCTAGCTGGAGATAAGGTTGTGGTTAATCCACTTGTAACTGACAAGCCTTGTTTGGATCAGAAAGTTGATCCTGTCGAAACTGAAATCCCTGATTTGTACCCTGCTTGTGCAGTTACTAGAGCTATGGCAAAAAGAGCTCTTGAGATTGATGTTGATCAGGATATTATTCCTTTAGCTGACACATGTATTGGTCAGTTTTTTGATGAGGTCACTTTTTCCTCAGGTATTGATCAATCAAATGGTATTGATCACAGTGATCCTCTTTTTGGCAACTCATTCTCTTTGTCCTAATCAGGATGACAAACGACAATCCCTTGTCGTTGAACAGGAGCAAGATCCCGAGATATCTTGTTTGTTTCAGAGGGCTATTAGTGAAACTGAAGCCACACAAGTTCCAGTGTGTTACTTTGTGAAAAATGGGGTCCTTATGAGGAAATGGAGACCACCTGTTGTACCCGCTGGTGACGAGTGGTCAGTGAGCTATCAAATTGTTGTTCCTAAGTCATATCGACAGGCAATTCTTAATTTAGCCCATGAAACTCCTTTGGCTGGTCATTTAGGAGTCCGTAAGACTTATCACAAGATCTTGAATCATTTGTATTGGCCGAAACTCAAAAGTGATGTTTCTAAATACTGCAGATCTTGTCACACTTGTCAAATGGTAGGAAAACCCAATCAGAAGATACCTAAGGCTCATCTGCAACCTATTCCTGCATTTGATGAACCATTTAGTAGAATAATAGTAGACTGTGTTGGTCCGTTACCTAAAACCAAGTCAGGCAACCAATACTTGTTGACCATCATGTGTACATCTACAAGATTTCCAGAAGCAATTCCTCTGAGAAATATAAAAACTAAAACTATTGTGAAAGCTTTGGTGAAGTTTTTTACACTTGTTGGCCTTCCCAAATCTGTCCAGTCAGATCAAGGATCAAATTTTATGTCTGGAATTTTCCAACAAGTTATGCATGAATTAGGCATCCAACAGTTTAAATCTTCTACCTATCACCCTGAAAGTCAAGGTGCTTTGGAAAGATTTCATCAAACTTTGAAGAATATGATTCGTTCATATTGCTTTGATACAGAAAAGGATTGGGATGAGGGTGTTCATTTGTTGTTGTTTGCTGTTAGGGAATCAGTTCAAGAGTCGTTGGGTTTTAGTCCCTTTGAACTAGTTTTTGGTCATACTGTCCGTGACCATTGAAATTATTGAAAGAGAAACTTCTTTCAAATGAAGATTCAAAGATTAATCTTCTTGATTATGTCTCTGATTTCAAATACAAGTTGTCAAAGGCCTGTGAAGTAGCAAGAACTAATCTTCACACTACTCAGTCAAAAATGAAATTAAGGTATGACAGAAATTCACAGGAAAGGAGTTTTAAACCTGATGACAAAGTTCTGGCTCTCTTTCCCATACCTCAGAATCCTCTTCAGGCTAAATTTTTTGGTCCTTATACCGTTGAAAAGAAAGTAAATGACTTAAATTATATCATTAACACTCCTGGGAGACGGAAACAGAAACAACTTTGTCATATAAATATGTTAAAGGAATATTTTGACAGAGATAGCCCAGCTAATTATTCTGTTAATTTAGTTGTACCTGTCCCACACAGTGAAGATATCAACGATGGAATACGATCAGACTATAGTGACTCTGGTATAACCAATCTTCGGAATTCAGAAATATTGAACAACCTAGACCAGAAACTTTCACATCTACAACAACAGGAAAGAAATGAACTAAAACAGCTATTACATGACTATGAGCACTTGTTTCCTGATGTTCCAACACGAACAAGTAAAATTTATCATGACGTTGACATTGTAGATTCTGCGCCTGTGAAACAGCATCCTTATAGGATGAATCCTCTCAAACAGAACTATCTGAAGAAAGAAATTCAGTATTTACTGGAGAATGATTTCATAGAACCAAGTAAAAGTAACTGGAGTTCACCATGTATTCTTGTTCCTAAGCCAGATAATACATTCCGTATGTGTACTGACTATAGAAAAGTCAACAGTGTCACCAAAACTGATTCATTTCCAATCCCAAGAATGGACGATTGCATTGATAAAATTGGAAATGCGGAATATGTCACCAAGTTTGACCTTTTAAAAGGATTCTGGCAAATTCCACTGACGGAAAGGGCAAAAGAAATTTCAGCATTTGTAACTCCAGATGGACGTTATCAATATAAAGTCATGCCGTTTGGAATGAAAAATTCGCCTGCAACGTTTCAACGTCTGATGAACATAATAACATTTGGTCTTGATAATTGTGACGCTTATATCGATGACGTCATTATCTACAACAACACCTGGGAAGATCATTTGGAAACCATTCGAAAATTCTTCGATCGACTCAGCGATGCGAATCTGACAATTAATTTGAGCAAAAGTGAGTTTTGCCATGCTTGTGTCACATTTTTAGGACATATTGTAGGACAAGGTCAAGTTAAACCTATAGAAGCTAAGGTCAAAGCTATCTCTGAATTTCAAGTTCCAATTTGTAGAAAGCAACTGATGCGATTTCTAGGTATGGCTGGATATTATCGGAAATTTTGTTCCAATTTTTCCAAAATTGCTGAACCTTTGAAAAGTTTATTGAGTAAGAAAACCAAATTTCATTGGTCTGACAAGTGTCAGGAATCTTTTGACAAGTTAAAGGCCATGCTTAAGAATGCACCAGTTCTTTCTGCACCAAATTTTAGCCAATCATTTAAATTATCTGTTGATGCAAGTGATGTAGGGGTTGGTGGAGTATTGATTCAGGAAGACAAAAGTGGTGTGGATCACCCTGTGTGTTATTTTTCTAAAAAACTAAACAAGCACCAGAAAAATTATTCCACAATTGAGAAGGAATGTTTGGCTTTGATATTGGCTTTACAGCATTTTGAAGTGTATGTTACCTCAGCTCTTTCTCCAATTATTGTGTACAGTGATCACAATCCCCTTACTTTCATCAACAAAATGAAAGATAAAAATTGTTGAGATGGAGTTTGATATTGCAGGAATATAACATTGACATTAGACACATCAGGGGAAAAGACAATGTGATTGCAGATGCACTCTCACGTGCGTAGAAATGTAATATTGCTTGATGTAATTAAGTCCAGTATCATAAAACATGTTCTTATGTAATTTTGGTTAATATAGTATTAGATGTATATTCAAAAGAAAGCTTTATTACATAAATCTTTCTTTTTCTTTATGACGGGAGGTGTTATGTATGATGTTTATATAATATTATAAATATTTTAGGAAATTATAAATGTTTCTTCACTTTAATATTTGCTTAAATCTTAATGTTTATCAGGAAAAACATGTTTAACTAGTGTCCTTGAATTAAGTTGTTTTGATCAATATGTTTTCTCAATTTGAAGGTCAAGGTTTAATTTTTGTTTACAAGTAAAAATTCTATTAAGATGACTCATATTCTAGAACATTCTGTCATGTGACCAATCTTTATATATGCCATGTTTGGTGGACATTTAATCAGTTTTGACATTACCATCAGTCTTGTAAAGAGCTATTACAGTTGTGAAAATTCATTCCAAATTCTAAGAGAGGAATTATTTTAAATATTCATTGGATTATAACAGTGCTCATAAACTTTTGGATTTTGGATTTTTAATTGACAATTTTGGAATTTATGTGAACTTATTCAGAGATTTTGGAATACTTCATTTTGACATTTTGACATCAGCACATCAAGATTTCTACTACATCAGGACTTTGGAGACCATTGGCACATCTTAACATTCAAGGACACAGCCGTGAATTCGGAACATTCTATATTTAGGACTTGTGATTAGAACAATCATTCTTATTGGATTATTAGGATTTCAAAACACATTACTGTAAGTGACTTTTTGATTTTTCATTTTAATTATCTAGTAATAAATTGCTTGTTGGTTTTTTACTTGATTTGTTGGTTTCACTTTCTTTCTGTTACATTTTTCTTAGACCATAGAGTCGTAACAATAAAATCATCAAATATGTAAAATTAGCTACAATCAAGATTACACCACTTTCATCAGCAGTTCAATGTTTACCTAGCAATATCCAAGGACGCGCCATATTTTATGACAGTTCAATATAAAGTTAGCTACAACAAAGGTTGCGCCATGTTTATTAGCAGTTAAATGTAAAATTATCTACAATCAAGGTTACACCATGTTTATTGGAAATTCAATGTAAACCTAACCATAATGAAGGTTACGCCACGTTTATTGGCAGTGTAATGCATGTTAGCTACAACCAAGATTACCCCATGTTTATTAGTGATTCAATGTAAAGATAGTTACAAGCAATGTGTCGCCCCGTATATTAACAGTTACATGTAACGTTACTTGTAACTAAGGCCATGCCACGCTTATTGACAGTTCATTAAATACCTAGCAGCAAAATTACGCCACATTTATTAACAGTTGAAGCTGAAGTTACCTGCAAATAGTTACCCTACGTTTGTTAGCTATTCAGTTTAAGGTTAGCCACAACCAAGATGACGCCACTTGCATGAACAGTTCAGTGTAAAGTTAGTTATAATCAAGGTCACGCCAAGTTTATTAGAGTTCAATGTAAACCTAGCAACTACCAAGGTTACGCTACGTTTATTAACAGTTCATCTTCAAGTTAGCTACAACCAAGGTTACGCCATCTTTGTTAGCAATTCAATTTAAAGTTAGCTACAACCAAGGTTACCCGACATTTATTCGTTACAATCAACGTTATGCCAAGTTATTTAACAGTTAGACGTAAAATTAGCTATACTCAAGGTTTCGCACACGTTTTATAACCGTTCAGTGTAAACCTAGTAACAACCAAGAGTAGGCGACGTTTATAACAGTTCACTGTAAAGCTAATTACAACAAAAGCTACCCCATATTTTTTAGCAGTCCAATATAAAGTTAGCTACAACAAAAGATTACGTCACGTTCATTAGCAGCTCAATGTAAACCTAGCAACAGCCAAAGTTACACGTTTATTAGCAGTTCAATGCAACGTTAGCTACAACCAATGCTATGACACGTTTATAAGCAATTACATTTACAGTTTGCTACAACCATGGCTACGGCAAATTAATTAGAACTCGCCGCAGAGTTATCTACAATCAAGGTTCCGCCACGATCTTTAGTAGTTCAATGTAAAGTTAGCTACAACCAAGGTTACTCCCCTTTTTTAGCAATTCTATTTAATGTTAGCTACAACCAAGGTTTTCCGGCGTTTTTTAGCAATACAATGGAAATTTAACAACCACTAAGGTTACCTCGTGTTTATTGGAAGTTAAATGTATAGTTAGATACAATCAAGACTATGTCACGTTTATTAGCAGTTCAAAATGTAAAGTTAGTTATAATCAAGGTTACGTACACGTTTATTAGCTGTTCAGTGTAAACTTAGCAACAACCAAGATTACATCACGTTTATTAGCAGTTTACTGTAAACTTAGCAAGATTATATCTTACGCCGCGTTTTTCAGCAGTTTAATGTAATGTTGGCTACAACCAAGGTTATTCCACGTCTAATAGCAGTTCAATGTTAAGTCAGCTCCTTCGAGCGACTGTTAATATTTTGATTTCATAACAAGCTTCGATGATAAGCTAAATGTGATTAACATAAAAAATAATATATTTCCAAGGTTCGTATAAGAACGCATTCATTCAGCTGATTTCATGAATATCATCTGAAATGAACATTCTCGTAACATGCTATCTATCGATCACCAGAAAGATGTTACATATGATTTGCATGCATTTATATGTGTTATATTGAATGAAGGAGAAAATAATTCTAATGATGATGATGATGATGATGATTATGGTGATGATGATGATGACGATGATGACTACAACAGCAACAACAACAACGACAGGAGCTACTGTTAATGCTACTACTTTTGGTCTCCACAGATCTGACGAACCCTTGGGGCTCTGTCAAAACATACATATTTATTGTCAGCAAAATATGGAATCGTACGGTGCAAGCTCGTACGATCTATAAAAAAGACTGTTCCACTCGTAACAGATAAAACAGATAAGACTGTTATGACCTAAAGGTCATGAACAGAAACATTATGCAACAAATGTTTATGTCCATTAGGTTATGCGTAGTCCATATCTTTATTGTAGTGGTGTAGGGACCTTGTGAAAAATGCCTAAAATAAAAAAGTCAATCTTTGTCAATTCGATTTATATGAGATACCTGCAATCCCCTTATTCTGAGATTGACCGGCCCTTAAGCTTAAACAGGTTTATAAACACCTGACTAAAGAGGGTTGAAGAGCTATAAATAGTCTTACAGCTCTTCTGCACTGTAACAAATGGATAATTTGCAATGCTAATGCATGTGCAGGAATGTGCAATAGAAAGAGTCGTGCGAATTTTTGCATGTTTAAGACGATTATTCTCATGTGCACATTTTTGTACTTATTTAGTACGTAGTTATGTGAAAATATTTATAGGGATCATACATGTTTGCTTGTTGTTGTTGTTTTTTTGTTTTTTTTTCTACTTTTCTGGTATCAATGTTCGTCGAATCCTAAGGTAGGCACTGAAGCCCAAGCCCAAAGGCGAGGTTGTCAACAACCCCGAGGGATTTGGCGAAAGTTGATACCAGAGAAAAGATATGATAACTATAATAAAAAAAAAAAAAAAAAAAAAAAAAGAATAATAATTGGTCAGATTCAGTTTAAAGTTTCCCTAGTAAAGGAGCCGATCCGGTACGTTGGTATCGCTTAATTCTTTTCTGGGCGTTACCGATCAGCTGATGTAAAACGGAGGAGCATCTCGCAAGAGAGCTAATTTCTAATATCTACGGAGAAATAACCACTTTAACGAATCGTTCAGTATAATATCTGCTATTTCTGAGAAAGAAAAAAAAAAAAAAAAAGAAACAAAAAAACTACCAGACGTTTACAGGTAAATGCGTGCATTCACACAGATCCTGAACCGTATTTTGATTGATATGCAAATGAGAATACACACTATAGTTACCGTACAGCAGCCGAGTTGAAAAATCCACTTTGCGTGCATCGTTATTTCTATCGCTCTGAATGAATATGATGTATTATTTCTTCACTCGCACAGTTTATCTGTGAGACTTGAAAACCCAACAGGATTGAATGTTTTCAGCCAATACACACACGATATAAATGCAGGAGTCGTTTGTGTTGTGTGCGAACCCGAAAAAGAGATAAGTATAACAACACACCAGGATATCAGTGGTGCGCGCAATCCGATATTGATACATCATGGATACAGCCACATTGGTGCACATTGCCCAATGGAATAATTATTATTCACACACTGTTGACAGCATACGATCCTGTTGGCAAATTCATCGACTTGTCCATGTTTAAAAAGAGTGGATCAGTGTAAACCTTTACAACAACAACAACAACTACTACTACTACTACTGACGACAATATAGATGACAATGAAGATATTGCCGAATTGATGATTTTCAATGTATCAAGGGAACTTACTTTCTTTGCACGTGTTGGTACCAGCATTGGTGATGTGTTAGTAAAAGCCATGCCCTAAAATAAATAAATAAATAAAAAAATAAATACAATGATTCTCAAAAGCTTCTCTATACAAAATCTAAATCTATGGAGTCCGGCGATACAGTTAATAACATAAACTTGATTTTATGTTTCAGTCACGTGTATTAAAGACGTAGCGCATATAATTTAGTAAATAAGAGAGAAGTGAATGCATTCGTTATAGTTATTATCCTTTGTGAGGGGATGCAAAAACAATAATTGATTATCATGGGGACTATTTAACATAATATATAGATCATAAGACTTCTGTAGGGAAAACGGTCTTTTTCAGATCTGCAAATGCGAATATATTGTACAGAGATTCATATCGGATACCTCTCTTTATTACATCGTGTGTCTCTTTGTATCAACCTAATTAAAACTGAGATCTCAGACATATCGGATCTACTTATAATAAATAGATATCAAGTTTAACCATATTGTCTTTGTATAATTTTCGGAACATATAGACCTTACTTATAAAAATACTTGTATACCAAACAGGTCTTAACTGATAAAAGTTAGTACGTGAAAAAAAAACAAAAAACAACCAGGAGTATGATCTCTTATCGAAAGGAATGTTGTGTTACTACCAAACATTTTCTATCAAATACACGTGGATGTAGTCAGATCGTTTCTTATATTTGTTTCGTAAATTTAGACGATGCTTTGAATCAACGCGCGTTACTTCTTCTTATATATATATATATATATATATATATATATATATATATATATATATATATATATATATATATATATATATAGATAGATAGAGAGAGAGAGAGAGAGAGAGAGAGAGAGAGAGAGAGAGATGCCCGCGTGCTAGCATGTGTTAGATGCATGTATGTATAGGATTGAACGGCACATCAGCACAATCCTGACTATTAAGTGCCGAATAAATGTAGGTATCCCTCAACAAGGTATACAAAACAATAAACCAAGTCAAATAAGGGTAAAATCCTTAAAATGCAAAGTCAGAAGTTTGATACAGACTGCACACTTTTAAAAAGTGCAAGGTCTTCTCAGCTGGAACATCATCACGGGACGCATCCCAAGGCAAAAAAATTGTCTCCTTTTGTCGCATTTTACGACATGCAGGAGAACGCATTGAACCTGTTTTATATCTCCGAGTCTGTTGGGGGGGGGGGGAGGGGCGTTAAATGAAAGGCGGGTAATTGTGCATGTTGGTTCATGTGACTTTGTTGTAAGACATGAGGGTGGTGGTAGTGTTGTTATGCTTCCTGTCCCGATAAAGTCTTAATATGTAGATCCTAATTTATCTATTATTTCTGAGAGACCTACTATCATTCCATCCTCAACTGCGCGCAGACCGTACCATCCTGCTATACCAAAGTGATTTGAATCTGAAAAGGAGAAACAAAAAAGTTGTTTTTCTTCTTTTTTGCGTGCTTAAATTTAAAACAAAAGTAATTGAGAACAAGATCAACAACAAAATACTTGTATACTTGTATCGTAAAAACGTCCGAACACATGGTATACACGATTGATTGCCAGATAGGTACCATCTTCTAGCGTTAAGGTTCCATATCCACTTAGTCCATTTGACTTGATCAGGAAGTAATAGGTCTGCGTCCAGCCAGATCCACCAAGTACTTTTACGTGATATATTTCGCTTAATCACCTGGGTTAATTTTGCGTCCTATATGCCACCTACCACAGTCCCCACGTCCACTTCCGTTGTCCGTCATGCGTCGACCGTCGCGTGTCCGTCAACATTTACCAAAATCTACAAAATTGCTGTGCCAATGCTGATGCATTTTGTAGGATTTATCCTTACTGCAAGCTCTTCCAACGTTGTGTGTGTTTGTGTGCGCGTATATCTTTAGTAGGAAATGTTTTACCTACGTAGAAAACAGATGGAAAGTACAGTTTGAAACCTTCTTACACAATGTACCAATTTTTATGAAAAATGTATTTTTGACATCTCTTCCAATACTCCGTTGCCAGTTTGAAGAAAAATTGGTGGGAATATTTCATGTGACGTGTACTGTAAATATTATACTAAGGCTTAGATTTTTGCGGCCTTCCTAGCAACAGTTCGCTTATGCTAATATATATAGCTTTTAGACTAATTTCAGCCAGGTGAGCGATATTAAACCTACTTGGGCCTCTTGTTTTAACTAATGCGTAGTATGATATATCATATTTCTGTTCGCGGTTTTGTGCAATTTGGGCTCCGTTGAAGTAATTTTATGACGTTAGCTTTTTTTCTTATACTGCGTTCCTTGTGGTACAAAGTACGGTTTTCTTCATCTTGGAATGTCTTTCCCAAAACAAATTTGCTCTCTAGTGGCACTGTAGTGTCTTTAATTAACTATTTAATAAATTATTTTATTTTATTCGGATTGCCCATGTTCTTCATTATGATATGATATCGATGTGTATGACCAACACTGTGTATGTATATCTTAAAATCTTCAAAAACCATTATTGTTTTTTTCTTTTTAAATAATGTCGATATTCGGCGTCGTTTTGGCACTCAAACATGTCCGAAATTCTTGTACATAAACTTCCTCTGGCTAGAACTGAGATACTAATGGTGGAAGAATTCACGTTTGGTTCTAAAAAGTAAACAACAGTCAACCAAAGAAAGTTAATTATATGTGTGAACAATAGTACTCATTACGTATTCATAACTTACTTCGTGCAGAGACCCAACCAATACCAGCTTCTTTCGCCAATTTAATAGCGAGGTCAATGCAGTATCGTCCAACGACAGGACCTGTGAATTTGAAAAACAATATGAAAACGGAGAAATTATTCCAAAGGAACATGATCAGCTTTAAAAAAATCTTTTCACATAGAGAAAAATCATCAGCTTTCCATTGTGTATATTCATCCATCCATCAAATATATCCATCAACAGATTCATCCAGCCACCCATTGGCCGTTCCTGCAACAAGCCATGGATCAATCCCTTATTCCAGCTATGTATCTATCTATGGACACTTGCTCATATTCACACAAGTACAGGCAGAAAGTCATACAGTACTGATATAGACGCGCAGATAATCATTCATATATGAAATAAATTGTTGAAATATATGACGTCTTAAACAAATCACACACACACACACACACAAACACACACACACACACACACACACACACACACACCAAACTAAACAAGAAACATATACAAGTAAAGAAAAAGATTACCTAGTGCATTATTGCCATCTACAAGAGCCGTTGCTATGGTTTCCTTCACTATTTCCGGTTGAGCATTACTCGCCGTTGTCCCGGATTTTATATCTTCGATGTACATGTCTGCAAATTTTATATTTATAACTTTTTCATCAAATGCATTGTATTAAAATGAGATGTAACAATATGTCCATGTTTTACAAAATATAAACACTTAATATTTAGATTCTACCATGTAAAGGACAATTATAATGCCAGCTTAAAATATAATAAAACAACAAGACCAACGAACAAAAACATTAATGACATGTACAAAGACGAGACCAATCGCGAGCTAAATTATATGAACATATGCATTATATATATATATAAAGTTATTTTGTGTTATTGTGATATTGTCTTTTAGGTTAGACCCTTTCATTATTATGGATAGTTTTCTTCTTTGTGCCAAAAATGTAAATATTATTTTTTCTTCACATGTCACTCTTTATGTGTGGTATTATTTATATATATATATATATATATATATATATATATATATATATATATATATATATATATATATATATATTTATATATATATATATATATACCGTCCATCTTTTTCCGAAGGACTCCAGGTTTTATATCAGATATATGAAGACCTTTTCAGTAAGGCGACAATGTACTAGTGGAACACGAAATGTGTCAGTGGTGACACGTACCTGTGAAAGGTCACCAGCTTGATTTAATTTTATTTGCCACCAAACTCTCAAACCTCTCCACTTCCTATACGAAATAATTGCACACAATAGTGTGAGTATAAGTATTATGTTATTACAAGCAAATAGTTAATCTTTAATATGACAACGCCCCGTGTTCATTTAAAAGAATCTTCCTTGCTTCCTTGCGTTTAAACACTGTGCCGGCATATTGTTGATGCACTTTACAATATTTGTACACTTCAACTTCGGTAAATTGACTGATACTCCAGCTTGCGCACGAATCAGTACAGATCAGGTCTGAGCATTAAATATAGTATGCAACACAAATCAACTGTTTTCAGAATATTTTTGAGTTTTCCTTTCTCAAACAATAAAATAGAACTAAAAATATCGACCTTTAATGCAGCCTGGGATTTGTTGATCCCATGTCGTAATTTCCCCATCACGTACCTTGAGCCCCACCCCACGGGTTAGAGTGATATCGTTAAAACAATGTTATATCCACAGATTTCACAAAATATCTTATGCAAAGGTCTGAAGTTCTTTAAATGATTGCCTGATATTGTAAATGTACTGACATACGCAAGGAATGACGCTCAGTCATATTATCAAAATGTCTAATATTTCCATTTTAAACGGCTTTGAAACATTTGTCTTACATTCCACAAGATCACAAAGACTGATGCACGTACGCACGGACTGACGATTAGGCTTTTTTCTATTTGGTCGAGATCAGAGAAAGAAAGAAATATAATAATAATAATAATAATAATAATAATAATAATAATAATAATACAACAGATTTGGGCCCAAACTTACGTAATCGATTCAGTCCATGACTATAGTGGCCCCTGTAGTCTGCTGACACCAAAATATCCGCCAGGGCTCCTGCATCATCATCACTGATCCCTACAGCCCCCATACAACGCACTAGAAATGCGTGAAACTCAGCCAATGACACAATCTTTGATCCGTCCTCCGCCATTTTTAAAATATCTGTCTGTGAAAAAAGACAAACTCTATCATATTTGATACTGATATTATTTCAAGGGATCTGACACCAACCACGCCGCCTTATGGAACAATTATCGCATAACAGAAACTTGTAACAAAATACAAATTCAAGGTGTGAATGGCCGCGTGTTGGCGCATTGTTTGTTTGTTTGGTATTTAAAGGCAAAGCAGCACACGAAAGGCTATATTGAGCCAAGGAAATCGGAGAAGAGTACCTTGCCCACAGACACAACGCATCAACTGACTTGGGCTGATTTTGGCAAGATTTTACCCGGATACCATTGGCCTGCAAGCCCGGCACGTTAACCACTCAGTCATGGCGGTTCCTAACAAAACTTGTGATAAATAATAAACGATAATTCATCATATTGAACTGTCGTGAAGTCATTGACTTTTACATAACGTAAGTGTGTATTTTGTGGCGCTACGCTTCAGAAATGGCATTTTCAATATCACGAAGAAGTTAAATTTCTAAATTTTGTGCTATATTTTGTAATAAAACAATTATAGACCTTTATTTCCGTGAATATTAAATTTTGTCAGAGACATATATAGCAACAGTACACCTATCATATTGCGTTGTCTAGCGTCGGTCAATATGAGGGTACTTAG
This sequence comes from Margaritifera margaritifera, assembly GCA_029931535.1. NCBI lineage: Eukaryota > Metazoa > Mollusca > Bivalvia > Unionida > Margaritiferidae > Margaritifera > Margaritifera margaritifera. The sequence goes on from JAQPZY010001084.1 coordinate 262,200, forward strand.
TTCAGTAAACTTTATATTCACCTCAACAAAGGTAAATAACCGTATAATACTAAACAGTAAACGAAGATTGGGGGACAAATACAATTTAACTCGTTATATACATATCTCCTATAGGAAAGATCTGGAAATGAAAATTAAATTTGACAGTGATAGAACTCATGCTCGTATTCGCGATTTCTCGCCATATAAGCACGTTGTATAGTTTATACATATTTTATTGTCATATAAGGGAAAGTATTCCAACTGGCGAACATGTTCAACAACTTCGGCACGGCAAATCTTCCTTATGAAAAGCACTTAACGTAATACAGCCAGAGAGAGAGAGAGAGAGAGAGAGAGAGAGAGAGAGAGAGAGAGAGAGAGAGAGAGAGAGAGAGAGGCTTGGGTGTAACACATAAATGTGCATTATGTAAATAACATTTGGATAGATTTTATAAGGAATTGATAACATACATATCAAATAAAAAAGAAAACCTCACTGCTTCTGTACTTAATTCTTGTTTAGCTTTAAACACTTTACAAACTTTATTACAAAATGCGTTCATCGACAGTTGACACGTCATTTGGTTTGCGATAATTCATTATATTGCACTGTCCTGACCTCATTGATCATTAGTTGATATGATGATCTATTTTTGTGCTATCCAGAAGAAATATTTCACTAAATCATGTGATGAAACAATTGCAAACCTTTTCTGGGGGGTGAATATGAAGGTTTATGAACCAGCAAATCCATCATATTGACTTTCGCTTCACTTCCGTCAATATGACGTTTACTGGGTTTATACAATTTCATATTTACCTTAGCAAAGGTCAATAATTGTAGAATATCATAATATAGTTGAGATTAACAATTCAGCAGCAAGGTAATTGTTGTGAGTAAAAATTATAATTAGGATTTAGAACCAATTTTCTAAGTTGATCCACATAACGGTTACAACCTCTAAAATAGCAAAATGTTGATCCAGCTCTCTCTCTCCATAATTATCTAATGATGAATGAATTGCATAATTAAAGATGCATCCACTGCAAATGTTGGTATCGCAAAGAGGAAACATTCAATGGGTATCATTAGATTAATGACAAATGTAGTTAACTTTAATGTTGAAAAAAAACCGAACAACATACTAATAAAAGTTGATGTTTCATAAGAAAACAACAGATGACAATTCTTTTAAAAAGGAAAATGAAAACTTTCAGAAGATCGTAAAAGGTACTCCTTTCTTGCTTTGTCCCCTTTTCCAAAGGTAAATGTCCGTATCCGCCTAATGGTCAAGCGGGCTAATAACGCAACCAGGAACAAAATCAATACAGGAAAACAAAACACAGAGTTAAGGAAAACAATCTGTTTAGAGGAAGGCAAGATCTTGAAAGAGACATAGATCTTTGAGAAATTTACACGAAATAATGTGCACAGTGTGCCTAAGTTTCAATATGCACTTATCTTTACCTAGTTAAATAAATGACTTCATTATGGAAACTCGTGAACGTGCTTGACATGCAGACCATACTAATCTGTGATAAGTATGCTCTACATAAAACACCCCATTAGGTCTCATATCTTCATAACTAAGCACACAAAGTGAGCTATCAACTCATGTTCAATCGCTCTGGTTGGCGATCTACATTCAGCTACATATGCCAAAGTGTTAAGTGCGCTTACCTGCTGTGTAAGACGTATATATGAGTACAGTTATATTTTTCCGATTTTAGGTTTTGCGCCTGGGTCCACTCCCTATGTGATCCTTGTATTTATGTTCTAACACGATTATTATCGGTATACTGATGCATGTCTTTTAACACTCTAATCCAGTAGTTACAGTCTTTGCAGTAACAGAGGAGTTCAAGCACATTATTCCAGTGGATGCATGATCACGTCTTGCTCAGGGGATTGAGGTCATTCCAATTATTTCACAGTTTACTGGTAACAAAGGCCTTTGATACATTCCTGGGTTCTACCTATTGGAATCTGATATGTTTCTGCAAATTGAACATACATATTTTTGCCCTCGAATATTACTCTATTTTAAATCTATGTAAAATCCTCAACGGTTGAAACTACTTCTTTTTCTTGTTAGAAGTTAACCGAACAAAATTTATTCCAGCTAGTACGCATGTGCTGTGTGTTAGGAGACGTAAGAAGTCTTTCAATAATTCAGAGGGGTAGGGGTAGGGTGGAGTGACCGGCGTACAAGTCAAAGACAAGTAGTCGTCATACTACCAAAGCGTTCTTTTACAAATGTACAAGTGGAAGAAATAATATTTTGCTCGACCAAACAACAAATAAATCCCCACCTTCTCTTAGGACTTATTTGTTGTTAGGTCAATCAAAGTGTAGTTCTTACGCTTGTATGACTACGTTTTGGTAGTATGCTCGTTCTGTATATATTACAAACACATACACATTAATGCTAGTACACAAGTGTCAGGTTAAGCAATAGATTATAATACGCTACCGTGTACCTACCGTTCTTGAATAGATACTGTGATATGTGTTTGTATCTATATGGCCAGTCAATCTTACTTGCACATTAGATTAACCCGGTTTCACCTAGTCGAATGTGACTTCTGTATTGTATCCCTAATTTGTCTATTTGTATAATTATTCATATACGTTTTGTACAGAAGTCACATTGAATATTTAAAAGGTGAAATTCGTGTTTACTTAGATTCTCCTAGGACTCGTAATCTTTAGATATTCCATATTTTCTCTCTCTCTGAGTTTTATTTCCTTTCTTTTGTATCTCCTCTTTCTTATTTATATTACACCACAACGGCTTATATATAACCTTGATTGTACTACACTCATATGCCGAACATGTATCCCTTACTATGATTTTTTCTCAATAAAGTTTTTTTTTGTTTTATTCTGGTCTGGTGTTTAGTCGTCACTAGCTACATAATGGCTTTATATTAAATAACATATTAAATATTACATAATCGCTTCATATTAATTTACATATTACATGTTACATAATTGCTTTATATTAAATGACATATTAAATATTACATTTACATTAAATGACAAATTCAATATTACATAATTGCTATATATTAAATAACATTAAATATTACATTTATATTAAATGATATATTAAATATTACATAATTGCTTTATATTAAATGACATATTAAATATTACATAATTGCTTTATATTCAATGACAATCAATAGCCACAAAAGATTCTGAATCAGTTGAACTTCAGTTTAGAGTAATTGTTTTGTCACTTCAACCAATATGTAAACAATGCCTTCGTATGGAATTTTATTCTATCTATCAATTTCAAGAGGTAATTTGTGGTATGATGTCCTGAAATTCATGACAGGTAAATACACTTTTGTAGGGACTTTGATTAAATATTCTTCAAATGGGATACCCGTTACATATGTTTTCTTTTCTCCCTTGGACGATGTTTTTTTAAATACAGACAAACAGTCTTGTCTGTATTGACCTAAGAGAACGGATTTATTATAATTTCTTGTAGCACTAATATCATCATTTCGTTATTTAACAACCTTCGTACTATTTGCAAAATTTTCTCTGTATGAGTTATTCATTTATGGTCAAAAACATGACTACAGATTTAGACAAAATCAGGGTGATTTTCAAAGGAATTTTGTAAGTGACAAATATTGTATACAATATGATAACCATAATATATATATATATATATATATATATATATATATATATATATATATATATATATATATATAATTTTACTTTAGTGTGTCCAGTTCGTGTAAAATTTAATTTTAAACAGTACTTCTGAAACAAACCGTCCATGTATAAGTGCATTCAATTGTTAACTTTTAGAACGAAGAAAACAATATGCACATTAGCTAATTTTGTTTATGAAACGTTTAGAAGATTTTTTATTACAATAATTTGTTATCGAGATTGTTTATTTTGCTCATCGTCTCCTGTTTAGACTTTGCTGATTACCTTTATAGAGTATCTGTTTTAAGTTTTACACAGAGCATTTGATAACCACTCAATATTTTTAGTATGTTCTCAATGAGAATGTACGTATTTATGAGTAGACACTATTGAATCTATAATTTGTTTAGCGCGTGCTTGACTTTTAATATGCAAATGAGGGTGTTGAGGTAAGTGCCTGTCTACGCTTGCGCTGAGGCAAATGAGTCGGCGACGTCGACATACGGTGAATAAGAATTATTTATCGATATTTCATTTACCACTTAGATTATATAAATCAGTCTGAGATTTATTGAATATCAAATTGTGAAGACAATGAAGCAACATCATGTAAGCATATACTAAATGTCTGGTGTAATTATCGCTGCAAAGTGATAAGAGTTCCAGACCAGTCAAGCTTGTATGAGGTGTAAAATTGACCGTTGATTTAAGACATCATTTACATACATTTATGAGGGTACCAAAAAAATCGTGTAACATTTTTGACGAGTTAGAATTTGATGAACGTAATTATAAACGGATACTACGGCATGATGAAAGCAGCTGTCAACGAGAGAGAGAGAGAGAGAGAGAGAGAGAGAGAGAGAGAGAGAGAGAGAGAGAGAGAGAGAGAGAATGTGTAATGAAGAGCGCCTCATAATCCTGGTCTACAAATAATACAGATAACAGTAAAATAATATTTTGTTTAAAGTAATTAAAATCTACTATTATGGGAGAATCAGGAAAAACTAGTGATTTTCTTTAAAAATATCAAAAAGTGATTTTGGATTGTGTCTGATAAATGCTTATAAATGCCTTTACCATTCCACCGTACATCTAAATAAGTTAAATGTTTATAAAAAGAAATTAGCATTTTTATAAAAGAAATGAGCATTTTTCAGAAAATTAATTCGGCTTTTAAAGAAAGTCAAATCAAACTTAGCACAGGAAGATGACAAAACGCATGCATCAGAACAATTGAAATATGTTTGAGGTTTTAATCCGGTCAGGTTTATCTAAAATTGTTTTATGGTTACTTTTAAGCCCATGATACTGCCCTTAAATTTACATGGGGTCTTGAAATGGTTCTGCAGGCTACAAAAATGTATTTATCTTGCAAAGATGCTAAATGTGACTTGATTGAATGGAACATGACGAAATGCATACATTAGAATAATTAATAATTACGTAATTTACAGATATTATAGTAAAATTGTACAAGTTATGTGTATGTATGTATATATATATATATATATATATATATATATATATATATATATATATAAATATAAGTATGTGCCTGTGTAAAATCTGGTTACTGACCTTGAAATGAACATTATCATTTGAAAATATTGTGTTGTGTACAGAAAATGTATGGGGTTTTTAACTGATACCAAATATGACCCGACTGCATAAAACAAGATGAAATGCATACAAGAGCAAACGATGTGACTTGGACAGTTGCAACAGAAAAAAAGTTCGGGTTATTTTAAAGATGACATGTTTCCTCATGTTTAGATATTTGGATTCTGCTCTTAAATTAGAAATGAGCCTTTTTAATATTTTGCAGTGTATAGAAAATGTATTTCGCATTTAAATGATACCAGATATAATTTGATTTAATAGAACATGAAGAAACTGAAAAAAGAAAAGCGGTTCAGGTTATTTTAAAGATAGCATTTGCTGCATATATTTAGACACTTTATACTGCCGATAAATTTAATATAAACTATTTAAAAATGTTATCAAGTACACATAAATGCGTTTGGGTTTTGCATTATGCCAATTTATGACCTGATCAAATAGAGCATGAAGAAAAGCACAAAATAGGGCCATTGATATGCATTGGACAGTTAAAGGAGGTTAAAGTTAACATTTCTAGGACTTTGGTAGCTGGATGTTCTTTATGAATAAATTGCTTGAAAATCTGTGCATTTTATATGACATGTATGTGAATGTTAAATAAAATGAAATATATTCAATGTGTTGTAAGCTTGAAATGGCATATCCATCCCTTGATCTCGTTACTGTCATGATCGCGAATCATTTGCTCATAAATTAATGATAATACCATTTTTATATCAGTGATAATTATCAATGATATTTTGCAGAGAAAAAGTGTAAATCTAAGATCGAACCGCATTTCAAGATGCAATTTTAAGCATAGTGCACTTGTGGTAGACTTATAAAATGATTGACCCCTTTGGGCTCACCATTTTATCATTCATCTCCACGTGAGGTCAACGAGAGCCTTTGATACGTGGCCTTGGATATCAAGGAGCCCAAAGCATTTTCAGGTAAAAGTTGAACAATACTAACGAATGCAACTCCAGGTGTGGAAAAGTCATATCGTCCCAATGAAAGCCGGCGGCTCAAAATGATTGTTACAATTGACCATGTAAACATAATCAGTACTATTAATCATGATGACCTGAGGAAAATATATATAAGATAGTGTCTTTGATCCCTCGACAATATTTTCAACGAGCCGTGATTAAAATCGTTATGCAAATCACCATGGTTACAGTGAAGTTTATGATTTTATTTTCTTGCCGTCAAAAGTTCTGAAATTTGAAGAAAATAAGATGTAAAAATATTTTGTATAGCTATCATTATATCATAGACCTTAAATATACTGTTTCCTGTCCACAATATGTCTGAGCAAATCCGCCTTCGACACAACAGCTCATACGAAGAGGTTATGGGAAGGCATTCGTATTTGATAAACATTTATGAAATGAACACACAGGGTACACCACTTATGTTGAACATGTACATTTATAATTAAGAAAATGATTATATTTCTGCAAGGACTTCGAACCCTTGCCATAACAACATCTGCATTGTTTTCGTGACAGCTGTATAGACGTTTTTGGGACAACCGATTTTAGTCATTTGTTGAGCGTCTGTAGCGGAGATTGCAGTACGGTTAGAAGACTTGAGGTCAAACCCTCCCATTAACAATATATTTTTCACTTACATCTTGTTAAATATGGAGAGACAAAAACTGAAAGAAGAAGAAGCTGGGTAAGATTTCGTAGACTTGCGTAGCCGATGAAAAATAAACAGTAAAAGAAATTTGATGATGAAAATTTCATTCTGTTGCCATTATCAAGTTTTTAATTAAAGTTATTTTACAGAAACCTTATCTCTTGTGTGTGTGACAGTGACCTTAACCTTAGACCCTTTGAATCCAAATTCAGTAGATTTACATTTTGTTCTAAGTGCAAACCATCCGCAAAGTTATGTCAACGTATGTAATCTAGAACTAAACTTTTACTGTGCTGAAACGATTTTGGTCTTATTTTATTTAACCTTTTAACTTTCTACCTAAACATCTATAGGTATCTTTCTTAGTCAAAGTGAAGGTCATTGACAATGTTTCATCAAGGAACGTAGTTCAGAACAAAGGTTATTGTGGAAACCACTAGTTTCTTTGAGTTACTGTGACCTTGATGTTCAACCATTTTACTCGAGTTTCAAGCGATGCACAGTGTTTGGTAGAGGTACTTGGTCTACGACAAACGTTATTGTGCAGAAACCATGTTTTCTCTTACAATTATAGTGGCCTCGACCTTTCACATTTTGACTTCCTAGTTCTATAGGTTTCTTTCTCATTCCAAATGTAAGCAGTCGGCTTATTTTGGTCAAGACACACGATCTGGAACTAAAGGTATTGTGAGGAATCTGTGTTTTCTCTGTTCCAGTGGCCTTGACCTTTGACTCCTCAACCCCAAAAGGATAGTATTTTTTCTTACCTTCAGTGCAAGATTTCCGCAAAGTTAAGTACGTGATCTAGAACAAAAGTTATTGTGCGTAACCATAACCTGTCAGATGGATGGGCGGAAGGACACACGAGAAAGCCATAATATTATACGCTTTTCTTACGATGGGCATACAAAAAATAACACTGACAATCGCGCACTTTCGCTCTGATTGCTTTTGCTGTGTACAAGTAGGCAATAAACGCATGCCGACATTAAAGCTACCTTTTCTCACAGGTACTCAATTTTGATGCTTCAAAATGAAGCAGATGTCATAAAACAAATCGGGTGCATCTTAAGAGAATAGTTTTGTAAACTTGTGGAATAACATCTTTCAGTAACGTATATACTCTCTCTCTCTCTCTCTCTTTATATATATATATATATATATATATATATATATATATATATATATATATATATATATGTATATATATATACATATATACGCTGTATCTTTAATATACTATGAGATGTATGCATTTTTCTTTTTAATGAAATATGTAGAAAATGCAACGAGAGGTATATAAAATATACAGCGTACATAATATACATATATTTTATTTACACACATTTATACAAATACACATACTTAAGTTCGAACAGTCTTAAACTTGACGACAGGAAACTGTACTGACGGAGGGAGTGAACTCTTCATTCACATCCCTTCCCAGTGTACGCGGAAATTAAATCCATCAACACTTATGTTCAGTATTTAATACCAAGATAGTTTCTTACACACAATTTCGTGAAAATACCCCCACCCCAACTTAAAAATTGCTGAAACACATGCAGCTAATCATGGAATGTGAGCAAAAAGTAACAAACTGAAACTCCTATTTACATTACTGAGACAGGACGGTAAAAGTATCTGCCTCGATTCCTTGAAAATCACACTCTGCTTAATTAATTGGCTCCTACATTTTTCGACCCAGTGATCGCCTCGATAAGAAAGCGATACGGCTGTAAAGTCAACACCCAACGCATCAATCTTGCATTGATGACTTTCACTTTGTTTAAACACGAGAGGGCCTTGTGATTCGTTTCAAGGGCAAATTTCCTTCACAAAAGGTATCTATGAATTTATCGTAGTCCCCACACTACTGCCAAACATTCCTATCGATAACAAAGTAGGTTTGCTCCCGAGACAACAATTTTCTGACTGCATAAGCGACGGGTAACTTTACCCCCTATTCCTCATGCAGCGAAATCCCCTTTTGGTCCCGTTCCAAATCTAATTCGTTGTCTGAGGCATCAGTACCTAATACGAATGATTTATTCAACTCTAGTAACATTAGGACTGGTGCACTGATCAACTTTCCCTTACGGCCCTTCAAAACCATTTCCATTGCCCTATGCATGTCAGGTCCGTCAATGGACCTGCTAAAGCGGTGAAATTCGGAAGGATTTTCCTATAAAATCCTACAAAAGAAAAACAAAAAGAAAAAAAAAACCACGACTAAACATGTCTCTTTGTTTCTGGTCTAGAAGCGTCTCTGATCGCTTCAATTTTGTCAGAGTGGGGTTTTAAGTGCAGATTCTATCACTAGGTGGTACTTTAGAGGGACGTCTTCTTCTAATTCGCTACCCGACTTTTCTTCGATGACCGCAGTACACACAACATCTGATATCCCTTTTTCTGATGTTCTCTCAGATTTCTCTATATATCGTCGTAACATATTGGGGTGGAATATTTTGAACGTGCCTCCCATGTCTATTTTGCACTCCATTTTGCTCTTGATCTGCTTGATTTCATATGGCCGTGTCCGTTGGATCAATAGGTTGTTTCTGCTAGTAGGGAGAAGTACCAACACTTGATCACCTACTTCAAATTTCCTACTTCGTGTTCTGCGGTTGTAATATTTTGCATACTTTCTACCCGATCTCGCGAGCTCGTCGTGTACCATCCGACACGCATTCTCTAATCTTTTGTGTAAGTCTACAACGTATTGATAGGTCGTTTTCAATTTGTGGCATGACTGTTTCTCCATCCGCCCGTGAGACGTAGTTGATACGGCTTGTACAATGAAAACACAAAAATTCTGCCATAGCTGGGAGTTGGAAACCCTCGATATTTCAAATTTTTAAGTCGTATATGGGATTGTTCATACATAGAGCTTCGACAGTTCTTGTCAGGCAATACGTCTCGATTTATATTCGCGCGACGGGAACGCGATCAATCGTCTGATCTAATAATATACAAGGGTATTTCCAACCAAGCATTTGGTCATCCAAACAAGACTCCACTTGACCACAACTTCCGTACAAATAGTATCGGATAAGACCATCACCCCTTGACGGATGGCGGTGGCACTAGCAGTCGGTACCATATCCTTGTGGAAAAGACAAGAGTCAATCGACTGAATAACATCCCGACCATATTCTCGTTATTCGTTCTCGAATTATCACGCGGAAAATTGCCACGCATGTTGCCTCCTGACCATTTCCTGCTTTCAATAGCAACCGCTTTTCTTTGGACAACTACCTTTCGTTTCGGACAAAGGGACAAAATGTGGTCACACTCCTTACACTGTTTATCATTACAACTAACAACCTTTCCAAACTTAAAACTTGCAACTTTATTAGCACCAGTTTGTACGGGTTCTCTGGGGATTTGGTCTTTAGACTGATTGCGTTACTTATGGTCTTTTGAGACAACATTCTGTTTACCTCACGAGCTTCAAAGAAATAGTCTTCCTGTATAACTATGTCAAAGGATTATTCCCCGAGAAACAGGTAAGAGTCCCTGCTTCAAGTAGAGTAAGAAGTCTGCCAAACCCTCAGATGTTTTCTCGACATTGGCACACTCAATCCATCTTTGTAAATTATCCCCACTCCTAATGACAAACTGAGTGATTTTGCTTCCCCTCTCTCGGGTTTACAATATTTAAACTTCTTCCGGAATTCTTGATCCGTGAACTCAAATCTCTTAAGAAGTGCCTCATTTAGTGCGTCATAATCTAAAGCGTCGTTCGCGGGGAGACGCGAATATACATCCGGTTCTTACTCTTTAGTAACAAGCTGAGATATAGCGACCTATAATCCTTTCTTTACTTCTGGACAGGGTCTTATCGTTCAGATCTATGTAAATAGCAGTCCATATGATCTTTATTCTCATCAAATGGGGTTATTTTGTCCTCTTAATGTAACTGAGTTAGTCTTGTTCCTCATCTTTTGCTTGCAATAATGAAATTTTTCTTGTATTCCCCCTCGCCATATTCCTGTCTATTGATTATATGGCTTCTAACTTTGCTTGTTTCTTCCTCAACATGATTAATACAACTGATAAGATCACTAATCCCAAATACACTACCATGCAAAATATATTAATACCGCCGATAAGATCAGTAATTACAAATACACTGCCATGCAAAATATAGTTATGCGAACGACACGCAAAGCGACCGTATCTTCCTTCTCAGAGGGCAAGAAAATAAAAATAATATATATGTATATTTGCATATATGACGAACAAAAGGACAAAGGAAAATATAAGTAAGGGAACAGAAAAAATACAAATAAAACTGACCCTGTAATATCTCACCTGAATGCATAACTATTTTAGCACCAAGCATGTTTTTGTGACAACATCACAAATCTTTGATACATGGTCCGCATGACATGTATTTCCTTAGCCCATGTGATACCTTTAGGACCAGCAAATACAAATGATATGTTATTGTAACTCCGGATGATTGGATAGTAATAGAAAAGAAAGAGCATATATATATATATATATATATATATATATATATATATATATATATATATATATATATATATATATATATATCCGTTATTCTGTTCTCTTGAGAAATAATACGTTCTGTTTCCCCTGGTTTTAATTCTGGTCATATTCATTATAAAACATGATGAGAAAAACAATGACAGCAAGTGTGCTGTATACATACGTATCATTACATATGAAAGTTTGGATTAAAGAGTATTATTATTTACTTCTATAGAATTGATCGAAATATTATTTTACGATGAACAAAATATTGCGTGTGATAATAAAAGGCTAGCGAAATTAATGTAATAACTAGTTGACATATGGACACCACAATCTAATAAAAATCATAAGTGCACAGTCCTACGTAGATATATGATATACACCGAAAAAAGTTTATTTTAGTGACCTTTGAAATTCTCGGTCCACTTATTTTTAGTAGGCTATCAGATAAAGCGTTACAAATTCGTGTTATGGCGAGTTATTGTTTGTAACGGTATGTTCCGAATGTCACTTTCAAAAGTGTTAAAGTTATGATTTGATTGGTGAACTACAAGGTCAACATAACACGGCCTCTTATGGTGTCCATCAGATCTCCACGTAGGACTGTGCAGATGTCATTCTAATCAGATTGATTGACATCATTGCAGGTGCGGCAGCTTTGGGGATGACTCCAGGGTAGACTTTATTTTCCTATATATGGAGCGATATAAATCTGTCAGTCCTTAATACATACCAGCATCCACATACAACAGGTCATCGTCGAACCCTATTGCCAGCCCGTTATACCGTTTACGAGAGCTGATCCTGCTAAATATCGAGTCATGGACGGACAAGTGCTGATAGCTTTAGCGCTGATGGCCTGCTTACATGTTGGTAAGTCTGCTTAGTAGATGTTTATCTTGTTTCTGGTGGTCAGTTTTGGAATTAGTAAGAATGAACAGTTGGGAATATCTTTGGTTTTGATGACCGGTTTAAAGTTGGTAAGTAATCAGAGTTGTTGCGAGTAGTGATCTTGGTGATCGGTAAACAAGCTGGTAAAATTACTTTAAAGATACATATTTTCGCCACAGGCTTATTTTGTTTGGTTTCTGCCTGCGAATTTGTGTTTATTTTGAAATTTAATCGGCAGCAATAGTATGTTTCTAGAATTGCTTCATGTCTACGCGATTGGTTTAGAAAGTTGGGTTGCACGAAAATATGGTCAGTAGAGTTGTTTTTTTTCTTATGATGGTTATACACTAAATTCTTGTCCGGAAAAGTATCTCGATATTTTTCTAAAGTCCGTGTAGAAATCAGTATAAATCAAAGTCTTTATCCTCTAACTGTTATACTGTATACATATTTCCAGTTATCTATGCCACAGGTAGCGTTATCCGTACAAGAGGCTATCTTTTAAAAATTCCACTAAAGCGTCATTAATATTGCTGTCCTAACAAGAATATGACCTCTCAAAGCTTTTCTTGAAATAATCGGTAATTATGCGACTAAATTGTCAATGTCCTTTATTTATTTATTTATTTATTACCGATTAACAAACGTTGAGTAAGTTTTCGAGAGTCATTTTCGTTTGACCAAATGAATTCCGATATTCAATCTGAGTCAGCAAGTAAGCATGCGAAAATTTTAATTTGTATTGACTAGTTAAGATGATTAAAAGACTAATATAAATTCTGAAGCATTAGTTGAAACTGGAAATGCATCTCATTACCAAACAAACAACGCTGTAATATCCGGCTAGTAAAAAAAAAACGTGAGCACTGTATACTTTGTATTTTCAGCAGGAAAAAGGCGAGCAGTGCATATTAGCGTGCCGTAATGGTGCTTCAACCGATTTTATAATTTGATAATTACTCCATCTGTAATGTATGTTATTGCCAAAGTACTTACAATATGTAGGTATTGCTCTAATATATTAAGAAAGCTACCAAAAAAATATCCACTACTGAAAAACTGGACATAATTTCATGGAGCTGATGTTAGGTATTGCATTAATTTATAATTTAAAGATTATATGAAACATATGTATTGCCACAATTCGAATTGCATAACAATAATCACACAAAAAAAGTTTAATTAACATACTTTTCTCGCTACATTATAAATCTAATAAGAAAAAAAAAACAACGTGCAAAAATATTCCTCAGAATAACTAGCCAGTACTATTAAGATGAGGGGCCCAGGGTGGCCGAGTGGTCTAAGGCGCTCGCATTTACAGATCACTCACACATCCCAACTCTGTCTGCGTGGGTTCGAGTCTCGGGCTCGGCTAACGTGGATATGTGAGAAAGCTTGTCAGTAGCTTCCCGTGGATCGTTGGTTCTTCCCGGGTTTTTCCCGGGTTCTTCCTCTACCAAATATACTGGCCACCATGTATAGCCTTTCATGTGCTGAAAAATGGCGTTAAACCCACAACAACAACAACAACTATTAAGATGAAAATTACGTAAATAATAATAATAATAATAATAATAATAATATTTTCTGAGGATGATACATTTGGTTCAGAATCAACCAATCTTTCATGTTATCTTCACATAATAGAATATTAAGCTGTAAATGCAACGTATATGTACAAATAAAACTCTTACTACAGCGTCTGACACAATGGAATCATAAAAGATACATATATGTGCACAGACATATACATACATATATTTAGACCCACCTATATAGTTATATGTTAGTTGACGATTACAGGCAACACAAATACTAATAATACAAGGTATCGCAAATATTGATTGCGTTGGAACGTTATTGTGTATTAAGTAAACTGAGATTATAATCCCAACGTTTTGTACAGTGTTGGCGTTATTGTGATATTCTATATCTGTCAGTTTGTCTGTCTACCCGTTAAGACATTTCGTTAACCGTTGGGCGTAGTTTCACGAAACTGTGTAGTTATGTTGACCCTATGGTAAGTCTCTACGAGAGAGGTGTCATCCTTATCCCAGAAAGGTGTTGGTGGTTGTGCAGATGGGACAAAAGTCTAATCTTTAAAAAATTTAATCACTCTTTCAAATATAATGGGGATTTGTTATGGCGACCCATTGCAGTTGCACCAGTATTTGTTTCATAATGAAACCTAGACGGCACGTACGATCATATATGCACTCGTTAATATAATATTATGCACGTTTTATAAAAAAAAAGTCTGTCTTGAAAATGTAGTAGAGTTTCTTTTCCAAATATATCTTAGCCGTCGCCCAAGTCACTGAGTCTGACAAGAATCTAATCGAAAGTGTGCACGACCAACACAGGTCTTCGGTCCAATCATCCAATATGATGAAAATGGTATGTAGCTCTTTCTCTGTGGGTCTGTTTATCTATCTGTCTGTCTTTCCGTATCTCTCTCTATAAAATATGTTTCTTGTTTATGTGCTTGTTTTCTCTGGAGATGGATATTCAGAATGTTTAACCTCATTGATTTGTATTTTTTATAAATATATTGACCCAAAAAGTAAACGCAACATTTTGAAAAATGTATTTTCTTCTAACAAAATAATTTTAGTGAAAATTGTATATGCTGCCATGACCCACACACCACTGAGAGTAAAAATCCCAAATACTTGCAAATGACAATAAATTTCACATGCTACAAACTTGTTTGAAAGTATTAATAAACGATTTTAAAGTTTTGATCTTAAAAGAGCGATACATTTTTGTTTTAGGTCCGTAGAGTTGGAAACAAACCTGTATGACTTTGTATCAAACTGGAAAACGCTAATTTCTTCAGTTCTGAAGATATACCAGTTGTCAAGAAATCATAAAACACGTGAAAAAAGAACAAAAAAGAATTAATAGTTGTTTTGCAATATAAGAAAACATAATGCAAGTTTTTGGTTTCATTTTATGTATGGCGTCATTCGTTTACAGAGATATCACCTGGGTGTCGCTAGTAAGGCTCAGAAATACGCCGATAAATGTGTGTATCAACATGACACTGTAGCAGATAGAGCGGTACCAGGTAAATACATTTAATTGTGTTATAAACTTAAGCTTTTTAGTGTCTAATTTAAATTGCATATGTAGGTGCTGTCGATATTTCAAATTTGAAGAATTGTTCATATATGTGTGTGTTTATGTAGGTAGGTAGGTGTAGATAGATAGATGGGTACGAAGTTAGCTTGGTATGTAGCAGTAGTATATTTGAATCGGAATACTTTCTTGCGAATATTCAAACAGAAAATTGGTATTTGAATATTCGTCTGTTTACCTAGCAAGTTTAGCAGCATTTTGTAAAAGAAACAAACAAGGTGAAACTATTCAAGGTTGAATTAATTTACAAGGGAACAAAAGAATACCTGCTAAATCACCTGAAATTCTAACTCCCACTCACAAGGTGATCATAATGTAAAAATTCACATTGTTCACAGCATCGCCATTCATATTCATTTTGCTCTTGGAAAGATAACGTGTAATACGGCAAGCTGATAAAGAACATGGTATAAAACAGACGCTGATGATGAACATGGTATAGAAAAGGGGTTGATGAAGAACATGGTATAGAAAATTGGTTGATGAAGAACATGGTATAGAACAGGGTTGACGAAGAGCGTGCTATAGAACAGGGGTTGATGAAGAACATGGTATAGAACAGGGTTGATGAAGAACGTGCTATAGAACAGGGGTTGATGAAGAACATGGTATAGAACAGAGGTTGATGAAGAATCATCGTATAGAACAAAGGTTGATGAAGAACATGGTATAGAAAAGGGGTTGATGAAGAACATGGTATAGAACAGGGTTGATGAAGAACGTGCTATAGAACAGGGGTTGGTGAAGAACATGGTATATAAAAGGGGTTGATGAAGAACATGGTATAGAACAGGGGCCATATCAAGTCAAAAAACCTTTACATATCAATCAGCCAGGTTTACGAAATATTTGTGAACTGTTGTTTGTCAGAAGCAGTTGTAGTCAATCACATATACCATTATCACCCCCAACCCCACCCCAATCATATTACTTCAGAAACTTAAGTGACCAAATATGTAATCTTCGTGTGTGTGTGTGTGTGGGGGGGGAGGACCTGGGATTTTCTTTCAGGCCGGAATATTATTTGTTTTTCATTTTCCTCAATATAAATTATTTTTTTCAACCAATATAAAGATATAATAGGTAATTTTTCCATAAATCAGAGCAAGAATATTGAATTTCAAATTGTTTCAAAAATCACAGGACCCCCGTCCCCCTGGTCATTTCCACCGCCCCTCCAGAAGATTAATTGGTCGGTTCCTAAACTCCAATATTTTTCCGCAGTTGGTCTTTAATTCAAGTTGTGAAGCCATTACATAGCTATTTCATTATCATTATGACTAAAATCTGACACTATCTTTTAAATTATGTTCTTAGTAGTCAGTAATGACGAGATCAGCTTCGTATTACTAAGATGTGCATGAGCCAGTTGACATGACTTTGGAACAGAACAATCCAAGTTATAGGGGTCAATGTGTTTGCTGTTACAGGGATCGGACCACAAATTCATTTCATATAGAAAGTAATGCTAATATATTAAACACATACAAATAACACATGCTTTTATTCATCAGAGCTGGAGAAACCTTTTCTTTCAGCCTTGAAAAAACAGGTGTTCCTCCGTTTTTTTTTTGTTTTTTTTTTTGTTTTTCTCAGCCTCGTGCTGTTGGACAGGGAGGTAACGCGGTCTGCACCTAAACACATAGATACAAACCAAGAGTTTAAATGGTACTTTGTCAGTAGGAAATTAGAGACAGGATCTCGAAATAAAAGCAATTATTGTATTGCCAACTATTGTTCATAGATCGAAGCTTGTGAAATTAATAATGAAAACCAATAAATCCATTTACTAGCCAATGGGCGCATCTCAAAATATTTAATACTCTATTTTGTATCCCTCACCACCACCACCACTACCATCAGTAGACGGATTTTAAGGCTTTCAATTAATTAGTGGTCCGATACCTACAGTTAAAGATTGCTGCTCGTTTTTTGATGTGCATTAACACCAAGTCATAGCTATCAGCATATATTTTAGTTTGTGCAAGGATTATTTCACGTTTTCTTTCTTTTTTGAAAATGACTTAACTGTTTGCTCGGAATCCCTCTTTACACGTGAAATTTTAAGGCCTACTCCCAAACTTGGTTGAGGCAGGGAACTATTGTCCAGATACCCGACCCAGTCAGAGATATGATACAGCAGGATTGGGCACAAATTCTAGCAACTTAATTAATCCTCTCCCTATATAATGCAAGTATTTTTAAACATATATTAACATAGCAACAGTGTAGTAAAAACTAGGATTGAAAAATAATGAGAGATACATGCTACATATAAGATGAAGTCAACGCCCCTTTATGGGTTTCAGTTAATACAATTATATATTAAGTATGAATATGAGTTTATGCGTTTCTTATGGCTTTGCAAAAACTCCCATGTCCAATTTCGGCATTTTATAATCAATCAAAACGTGAGTCCCGTCGTACCTATCCAGCATATATTAGTATGGTCAAATTCCTGACCTGCAATCAACGATTCCAAATTTAATTAAATTAAATTGACCACATGTCCGTGCAATTTTGACTGAACAAATTACTCATGGAGAGAGATTTGATATAATCCCCGGATTGAATTGAACAAGTAATCGAGTTTCTGCCCTTCCTTACGGTCCTTCTACAGTACTAAATGAACGTTTATGGTTGAGCTGAGTTTGAAGATAAACATGACATATAACAGGTACTTTCATTTTACGTTTCATGTGAGTACTCACAAAAGTCTACAAGACGCTTAAAATGTCGTTTAATTAGATTTAGATGACATAGTTTACAGTGTTTTATATACGGCCTGGCGCAGACTGGGGGCTGTCAAAACATACCAAAGTAGACAACGAAAAGAGGTTTGATTTGATACATTTTGTTGCGTTGACAAATGTTAGAATCAATACCTTCGACGAACACACAAATAAGACAATTTTGTATTCTTTTCAGCTCTACCTACCACTGTCTAGTAAAGACCACGAGAGGAAAGCATTCATTTTTCTTGTGTTTAAGTAAGATTGCCTCTGTCTAATGATATGTATTTCAGAATTACCCGGGGTATATGTTGGTCAGAACATTGCATACAGTACCGGAGGAAAAGATTGGCGGTACATTATCAATTTATGGGCTTCTGAAAAGCAAAATTTCAAACTCAATGTTGGGTCTACAAATGGATCGGTAGTTGGTCACTATACGCAGGTAAGTGGTCAAACCTGTCTGTAGAGGACAATCAAATTATAGTGCCATTCTTCTGTATTAATAATACATGTGGATGGAGGACACTCAGCTAACAGTGCGAATCTTTTATTTTAATTAAACCTGTCTATAGAGGGGAGTCAGATGACATTGCCAATTCACAATCGGATGACATTGCCAATCTTCCATATTAATCAAGTACCTTTTAAATGGAGTTTCAATAGATTACGCAGATTATATCATACACACATATATAGAAAATATACAATTTTATTTGAGGTCGGAGTAAAGGTGTTATAACAAAACACTTGCTCGAATAGATGTGTGTTGCTGTCTACCAATTAGAAAACACGCTCGATTTTAAGTAAGTTTTTTTTTCGCATAATTTTGCTATTACCAAGGTCTTATGAAAACGATGTAGTACACCAAAGAAACTAAATTATCAGCTATTTATCTCATCTAGTTTCTTTGTCTGAATGGCTCTGATGTGTTTCACACACTTCCACGAGCTGCTTCAATTGGCTGAGACGGAAAAATAATGTAGATCAAATGCCCGTTACTTTGAATGGTGAGATTGAGACAGTAAAGAAGAAACACACACACACACACACACACACACACACACACATATATATATATATATATATATATATATATATATATATATATATATATATATATATATATATATACCTTTGTTTATTGCATGGTTTTACAAATGCAGCCTTTGGAGGGAAAAAAGACGACAGCGACTTATTATGCATATAAATCTCACTTTGTCCAGGCTGTATCTTATTTGGATGTCCATTCCACACCAATGAAAGACGAATCAGACCTGATGGAATACCTCTAGACTTCGCTGGTATATGGCCTAAATTGCAAGAGTCACCCGTAACGAATGGAGAGATGGAGTATGATGTGAACATGACGTCTTTTTTAAACAATGTATATACCATGCTACTGTAGTATTTCCGAGGTGGTTTTTTTTGCGATCATTCTGTTCTGATTGGAAGTTGCTTTGTATGATTATGTCCTTTTGATGAAGATATATAATTCCGGATACACTTATGTCTTTATCGTATGCAAGAATCATCTCTCACGTGGAAGACAAAGAAGAAAAATAAATACTTTTAGAGATGGCGACGGGCCTCTGTTTGAAGATGGCCTCTGTTGAGAGTGACCTAACACGTCTATATATACGACTGTAAAAAATAAAAAATAAAAAAAATAAAACATTTCGTAAAGCAGACATTGTTGGGTATAAAAAAAGCTTGCCTTATTGTAACCATTGTAACCAAAATACGTGGCCAGTACCTAGTACCTAGAGAAGGCCGCGCTCTAGAGAGGTCGGTTTAGGAAAATTTCACTTACATACCTTTATCCATATTCTTTCTATGAAAAAGTTGTGCAGTTAACATTGTGAACAAACAAGTATATAATGCAAGCTGGGGAAAAGGAACCCTTTTAATGTCGTGTTTACAATCTCACTTTCTTTGTAGTTCATGGTGTGGAAAACACAAGCAGTTGGTTGTGGGTATAAGGAATGCCCCAATTTTAAACTGTACATTTGCAACTATGCATACGGGTAAGTCTCACCCCTTGCAGATTTGTTGCATATACCTACCAAAACTATCTATCTATCTGACTGTCTGACTATATATCTATATATCAAACTTGCTAGGCATTATGTTATCTTCATAGAATTACAGAGAGATGCATAACTGTAGATGCACGTAAAAGATAAAAAAGGACAGAGATTCAGAGATACATTGATATGTAAATAGGCGTTATATTGGTAACGTGGCGATGAATCTAGCAGTATTGTGATTACAATTTTATTTAAGGTAGCTTGTAAAATGGGGATATCTTTGATCTTAGTAAAGAAAGTAAATTCAATAAGTTTCTGGTTGTCCGTTTCGAAGAAGGCGAGATTTTGCATAGTGGCTTGTATTAGCTCTTTATGGTGAACTGTTCTAAAATATATTAAGCAACCTATCCATATTTTAAAAATATTGTTTGCAATTTCAGCGTATCATTTGTATCACTTTTTCAGTCAGTTCACTTGGGACACACAATATCCATGGAAACAGGGAGCGAAATGTGCCGACTGCCCAAATAACTGCAACAACGGATTCTGCGGTGAGTATATCACCCACCTCTCTGTCAGTCTCTCGATATCATTAAAATAATTTGTCATTTTAGAAGATGGTCTCTATGCAAAAATATTTATACTATAAAACAGGACCTTAAGGTGACTGGTTTGAGAGAGAGAGAGAGAAAAAGAAAGAAAGAGAGAGGTATTATTAAACGAATTCTTAGCAGAATCACGGTGAAGCACATGTGAAAGAAACATGTTTTTATACGAAAATGTATATAATGTATTTCACACGCATATATATATATATCTAAATAATAAATATATTGTTTATATATATATATGTATATAAATATATTGTTTATATATATATATCTATATATCTATCTATCTATATATATATATATATATATATATATATATATATATATATATATATATATATATATATATATTGCCCTACGTGTAGGTATGACGCAAAGACATACATGCCTTCATATAACCTGCCGACATCTGCATTTCGCGCGCATATGTACATTGTCCTCTATTCCCTAACTACCGATTTATCTTCGTCTATATATATATATATATATATATATATATATATATATATATATATATATATAAACAATATATATATATATATATATATATATATATATATATATATATATATTAAGGTTATAATGTGCCGAGGCAAGTAGAATAAAGTGCCTTACCGAAGGACACATCACGGTAGGGTATCGGGGCTGATCCGGAAGTGGGAATTGAATCCGCACCCTTCAGGCCACGAGTCCACTACATACATACATACATACATACATACATACATACATACATACATACATACATACATACATACATACATACATACATACATACATACATACATACGTCTATTCATGTATGCATACCTCCCTCCCTCCCTCCATCAATATGTAAGTATGTATGTATATATATATATATATATATATATATATATATATATATATATATATATATAATTATATGTGTGTGTGTATGTGTGTGTGTGTGTGTGCATACAGTGCATACATAGATACATACTTTAACACTAATCTTGACGCATTGTTGAATAGAACCAGTAGGTTATTTGTAATATTTTTCCACAGACTGTAAGATGCAGTTCTGCAATAGCGAGTACTATATCAAGGATGCCAAATGCAACTGCCCTGGATGGTGGGATCTCATGTGGTGGAAATAAAAGGGAAGATCGACCTTTTCGTTTGACCATGAGTCTACAGTCACTTAACCTGAATTGTCGACTAAATGAGTAGCCATTCTCACATAAATAACGAGCATAAATAATATTACAAATTTAATAGGTAAAATTACAGGCAAAAATTATATCTACCGTGCGTATTAGGGAAAGCAAAAAAAAAATTCAATTTAGTTGTAACGGAATATTTAGGGGACAGATGAGATAAAAAAACGTTTCAAGTGTATAAGGAAAAAATTAATTGTATTGCACATATATATTATATATATTATATATATATATTGTTACGACTCTATGATCTAAGAAAAATGTAACAGAAAGAAAGTGAAACCAACAAATCAAGTAAAAAATCAACAAGCAATTTATTACTAGATAATTAAAATGAAAAATCAAAAAGTCACTTACAGTAATGTGTTTTGAAATCCTAATAATCCAATAAGAATGATTGTTCTAATCACATGTCCTAAATATAGAATGTTCCGAATTCACGGCTGTGTCCTTGAATGTTATTATGTGCCAATGGTCTCCAAAGTCCTGATGTACTAGTAATCTTGATGTGCTGATGTCAAAATGAAGTATTCCAAAATCTCTGAATAAGTTCACTTAAATTCCAAAATCATCAATTAAAAATCCAAAATCCAAAAGTTTATGAGCACTGTTATAATCCAATGAATATTTAAAATAATTCCTCTCTTAGAATTTGGAATGAATTTTCACAACTGTAATAGCTCTTTACAAGACTGATGGTAATGTCAAAACTGAATAAATGTCCACCAAACATGGTATATATAAAGATTGGTCACATGACAGAATGTTCTAGAATGTGTGTCATCTTAATGGAATTTTACTTGTAAACAAAATTCAACCTTGACCTTCAAATTGAGAAAACATATTGATCAAAACAACCTAATTCAAGGACACTAGTTAAACATGTTTTTCCTGATAACATTAAGATTTAAGCAAATATTAAAGTGAAGAAACATTTATAATTTCCTAAGATATTTATAATATTATATAAACATCATACATAACAATATATATATATATATATATATATATATATATATATATATATATTGTGTCAGGAATAGTTCAAGGCAAATGTAAAAAAGGACTCCCCAATCCCCAACAACAATAACCGAATCAACTCCTCTTTAGTAGATATCAAGTTTGTTATAATTAAGATACCGTGTTGGTTTCTTTTTTACATAATACAAAATATGCTAAAAATGTAAAGTTTGTGGCATAAAGTTATATGGATTACAGCATATCTTACTGAAGAGAAACTTATCAACAAATCTTATAATTTATTGTATGTTTGCCGTTTTTCAGTTACTTATTCAGACACATTGAAATATATTCCTTAATGTATATTTAGCCTTGTTCCTGATCTTAACTTTTACGTACCTGTATTCGGTGTCTTTTGGAATAGACTTCTTTGCTTTTAAAGTTGCATTTATTTTATTTGTATATTATGGTTTAGATTTTTTGTCGCTGGTGCAACACATTTTTACAATCTAATATTTTCTGTCTGTACGTCGGTCGATGCGTCCAACATCAGCATGGCAGTTTCTTTTCTCTTTGTTTTCATTATTCGTTCATTCATTCATTCATTCATTCATTCATTCATTCATTATTACAATAAATAATGTATGATTCACGTAATTGTGTTAAGTGTTCTTTGCTATATCCAGTTTCAGTTTGTATTTTTTGCTCTCATCCCGTGATTTTCTAAAAGTGTTGCCACTTTTTTAAGGAAGTGGGGGGAGGGTATAGTCACGAAATTGTGTGCAATAAAATGCCTTTGTATACCATATCAATGAAAATGAACATGGGTCTCGTTTCCGCGTGCAGCGTTACACTGGGGTGTATAGCTTCAGCCAAAACTATTTCAAAATACTGAGATCGGTACACCCACTGCTGAATGCACAAAGTGACGACGGTGAGAAACCCGATTATCCCGAGTTCCCTGACCGTGGATTTGATCACAACAAATGTACTTATAGACCAAATGCTCTCTGTATCGTCACAATACTGATAAGACTTGTCAGGAAGTAGTCCCCTTTACGGAAGCATTCTTCAGCTCTAGATCTGTTCACGGGGAGTCATCGAACTTGGGGGTTTTGTGTAACCCGGATCCAGCGGTCAATGGTGACGTTGGTTCGAATGTCGGGTCTGGTTTACTCAGTGTGAGGGGCCAAAGGTTCCGAACCAACGGGTCTACATGATAAGGAAGCTCTTGAGGGGTCCTTCGGCAGGCTGGGAGGAGCAGACCACTCGATGTCGTTCCTTCACCATTTGTTTTCCTTTGGAATCGGAAATCTTTCGTGTTCGTCAACTTGATGCCACGAGAAAAATACCATCACATATTATATTTTGAAGTTCAATGTCACCATATGTGTGGAACTCATCATACTTTGTGATGAACCATATACTGACCGTAGTTGTTTTTAATTACATATATCAATCACACTTGTTTAGAATTTCCATATATGAATCGTAACTGTTGATAGATTCCATACAGTGATCATATATATTGGTCGATCCGTACATCAACCATATTTGTTTATAAGTTCCATACATTGATCATGCCCGTTAACATGCGAAATTGTTGGATTATTTGTTGAAATTCCATGCTTTGATCGGTTCCATTTAGGAATGATATAATTTTCTTATATCTATTGTTGAACTTTGTGCGCATCATTTTGTTATATCCATGGTTGGATTTTATGTGCATGAGTAAGGTGTCAGATTCATTAATCATTAATTTGCATTTTAAATAAGCATCTCATTCACATACTTGTGTTAAAAACTATCGCTAGATCCAATTGCAGCCGGTTTCATCTTGTTACATGCAGCATGGGTTAGCAAGAGCTTTGTTAAACATAAACGGCCGTTTTCATGGCAACAAAGATTTCTACAAACAGAAATACTATTAAATATTTCAAAACCCAATATAATTTTGTATTTTTTTTAGTGTGTTTAATACAATATTTTAAAATGTTATAGATAAACTTAGAGCTCTTTATTTCTGTTTAAAAATTTTTTGTTTAAAATTTGTGTAAATTTGTTTTCAAGATTTTTAAATATTTTTTAAAAATTTGTTTCAATTTTCCATTTTTCTAATTTTTGCGGCTTTTTCAGTCTTCGCTGAAGTCGGAATAATGTTTTAAGGTTGAAATTTTTACTTGTACAATTTTTAAAAAATTGTTTTGTTGAAATGTATTTTTTTAATTAATTGTTTCTACAGTGTTCATAAAAGCTCAGTAAAATATTTAATGTTTCAAAAAATATTTGTGGTTTCTTCTAAATTCCGTATTAGCTTCCGAAATTTAATATTACTTTTAGTCTCAGTCATACGCTTTCCGGACTTTTGTTCTAGTCCACGCTAAAGTCTGTATTACTTTCGAAATATTAGCATTGCTTTAATCTCGCCCATATTTTTTCTTTTTCCCAGACTTTTTAGTCTCCACTAAATTCCTTGTCATTTTCTGATTTTAGTACAACTTTTAGTCTGAGCCATAACTGTTACATTGTTTCCGGATTTCGCCAGTCTTCGCTAAAGCCTGTATTAGTTTCGGAATTTTAGCATTAGTTTTACACTCGACAATTTTAATCTAATATTCCGGGTTTTCTTTCTAGTCTCCGCTAAATTCCATGACAGTTTTGTAATTATAGCATTACTTTTAGTCACGACCAGAGTATTATTACGAGTTGGCTGTCTTGATTACACCTATTTATAACATCAGTTCAATATGTGTAAATTTACCGACACCGCCAACATAATCTAAAGTATAGGTAATGCCATATATATAAATCTCAGATATTTGTATGTAGCAGTATGCAGCATTCTGTCCAAGGGACTTCTCTTCTTCTGTTTGGTTTGTAATAGGAGTGAGGGTCTGTCTAAAATTAGGTGTTAATTCTCATTAATGTAGCCCCTTACTTTATATACTACGCACATATGTTTATAACTGAGTGTTATTCGGTAGGTGTGGGTGATAAACAGTAGGTGTGGTGCTAGTCAGTAGGTATGGGTGTTGCTCAGGAAGACTGTATTATTTAGTAGGCGTTGGTGTTGGTTAGTCGATGTGAGTACTGCTCCGTAAAACTGTCTTCGTCAGTAGGTGTGGGTGATGGTCAATTAGACTGCATGTTGGTCATTAGGTATTGGTGATGGTCAGTAGGCATATGTGCTGGTCAGTAAATGTGGTGCTGGTCAGTATGAGTAGGGATAACCAGTCTATCTGTGTGCTGGTCAGTTGGTGTGGTTGTTAGTAAGTGTCAGTATCTTCCATTCTCCTTGTGCCCATACAGACCTACAATGTTAAACATTTTTAACATTACGTTTTCCCATGTGCGAATAGTGCCATTTTTCAAAACAATTTATGGGCACATACATTGGAAGCGTAATTTTAAACTCCATTTATGCCTATAGCCCCTTTTTGCGTTCAAAACAAAAGCAAACAACCAAGTATGGGCACAAAGGAAAATGTCATGTTAAACCTTTGAACATTTTTAACATTACATCTATCCTAGCGCCCATAGTACCAAACTAATGTTAAACCTATGGATTGATGTTAAATTCCACTTGTGCCCATAGTGCCTTTGTTGTGCACCAAGTGCCACACTATGATACTTTGGATACAGTAGATGGTAACTCCATAGGCTATCCCGTACTACCTAGTGTGCATAAATACACTGCCGATGATACACATCAATATGCGAGAGTGTGGTAGTAATAGTACCCATAAATGTATTTGTTATGACTGTTTGTTTTTGGTAGGCCTGTAAGTGTGTTTATGAATACACTGAATTTAGAAATTACAGTTGCAGCTTGTTATTATTTTCATAGCTGAGGAAGATGACATTTATATATGCCATGCGATAGGCATACTTGTTCTATAGGGACATTGAAATTAGAGACGGTTTGAAGTCAAAAAAGCCCTTATTTCGAACCTTGCAGAACTTTTCATGGATGTAAACGCTCAGCCAGCTTTAACCCTAGTAAAGGAAAAGTACGACGTAAGAACAATCAGTTATTCGACTTTAACAATGATATTCATTCAGAAGAAATGCAGATGCCTGACAACCAAAGTGTAAATTATTCTTCTGCCTAAACTCTATTCAGACTTTGCAAAATTTGAACTAGGTAATTTAAATGAACAAAATATTATCTTAAATAACATTACGAATCGTGATATTATATTTAATTTAAAAAACGTAAAATAAAGAAGTATTTCATCAGTTCAATTTTAGAGGAAAATATATTAAAATATGCTGATTTGTCTATAATAAATGCCATCATAATGGTTTAGACCACATATCTCCATTCAAAAGCGGATTATCGCATCATTCCGTTTACTTGGTGAAATATGGCATATCGGATAATAATATAAAACATAGGCAAACAGCCTCAAGTTCCTGGGTCAATATGCATGCAAGTGAGAGAGAGAGAGAGAGAGAGAGAGAGAGAGAGAGAGAGAGAGAGAGAGAGAGAGAGATTCGCACGAAAGAAAGCACACGAGCACGAAATAAAGGGACAATGGTGCCAAGATACAATTTAATACGCTCAAACTTGAACTGACAAATCTGAAGTGCGCATTACCACGTATTCGTCCCCAACGATCGAAGTCAGATCCGCAATTTAAAAAGTGTAATTTGTTAATTTGTTGCTTTCCTAGTTTTCAGGATTACATATTATTCTATCCTTTTTACCAAGTCTGACTCTTCTACTGCAACGATGAACATGCAGCATTACTAGATATATCTGTCAATTTCAAATTATCACAAGGTTCAATTCTAACCCTTGGTTGAGTAAATTTAAATAATGTCTCCATTTACTGAAAACTTATAGGATATAGATATTTAAATATATGGAAGCAAGCCAGGTATCAGGGAAAAATAACCCTGTGTTAGACTAAGGAAAACGTGCATCCATATTAATTTTTCTCCAGCGCAGTAGTAATTGATGAAGTGCTATTGTCCACCTCTTTTCCGATTTTCATGCAATCTGTTTCAATCGTCTCTGCTGTTTGGGACGGGATCCAGACATACAGTCAAATGAATCTATTGTTTGCACTCAAACATGTATACTGCATCCGCACTCTTCAAAGTCAAATCAGCTTTTTCAGTCCCATTGCTTATGACAAGATTTATCGCGGTGCTTCAGGTTTGCTTTTCCAAATGGACTGACGTAGGTTATACATGCTCATTTCACCGTTGTGTATTTATTTAGCGCTTTCATTCATGTTATTTTACACGGCAAGAACGTATATACTGCAGATGTTGGATATTTACGGAAAACGACTTAAATCTTTTTGTTTCAAGCATAATTGTTTATTTGCTTATTGTATGAACTGTTGCAGGAGCAGAACTGGCGCTTGTGTACATGTACTGACTTTAAAGCTGCAAAAACGGCTGAAGTTATGGATAGTTATATATCTTCTTATTAATTCATATAAAGGAGGATCATTTCAAATGTGAAAACGTCGCTGATATCGGCAAATGGTTTTCGACATTATTTGAATCTCTCTCCATCTCTCTCTCTCTCTCTCTCTCTCTCTCTCTCTCTCTCTCTCTCTCTCTCTCTCTCTCTCTCTCTCTCTCTCTGCCGAAATAGCCAGTGTCAGGTCTGAGTTGAACACAATCACACGTCGTATTGACAATATAGGGTCAAACTTCATAGTATGCCACACTAGTGTACCGAATGTATGCTGATCCACAAACAACATCATTCTTGTAATTTCAAACCCCATCTTAAATATATCGTACCATTTAGCACTAAATAATGCCTGATCCATGTACTTCGAAGCGTAGTAAATTTATGTCTTCATAAGTTTTAAAACCATACAATTATTTTTTTTCTTGGCCAACACGATTATCTACTAAATTTTGAGAAACATTAATTATTTGATAAATTACATCAAACAAGAATTAAATTCGAAATTAGTAACTATATTCTATTCAGCCACCACCGCATTTTTTCAGCACCATAAATTACATATAATCGTAATTAGATAAAACATTTCTAGACCCTATATATGGCCGACCAAAGTGAGCTTCGTAACGAGATTAAAATATATAGTTTATATATAACCCTGTAAACAATGTTACACACACTGGTACAGTCATGGCATAGTACATTAGAATATGAATATCAGAAAAAGGTAGCTAATTACAGACATGTACCAACCGGTGGATCATTAAATACTTTCGATTTTTATGTAGATGAAAATGACCAAATGCATACAACTGGGGTTTCTTATGTGAAAATGCTGCATTTGTTTATGTATGTACGTTAGAGTCTGCTATTATTGTTCTGTGGATTGCTAAAATTATCACAGGATGAAAACGCGCATGCTGTTTCAAGAGATACCGATATCTTACCTCACGTGTCGGTGCACGGCAATATTCAAAGTAGTATATATGCGTGTTCAAGAATATAAAAATCTGTTACATATTTTTGATAATTTTATGACAATACTATGTATTTGACATAAAATAAACCAAAATATATGTCTTACTCCACAGAGTCCATAAGCTTGAAATGGAAATATATTTTTCAACGACTGACTTCTGAGTTCATGGTCCTATGGGAAGTCGCTCTGTCTGCAGATCCAGTATACTCCAACAGTTTATGTACGAGTGTCTTAAGAAGCTTTTATATTTCTTTATTAATTGATCATTAATTGATCGTTATCTACAGTGTCATTACATAAAATGCAGATCAGAAACTATTTTACACGATCAGAATGTCTGTAGGAAAGGCTTTTAAATATGCGCACAAAATATCAAATATGCCGAGAATAAATAAAAATAAATAATATAATTAAAATCCCTATCAATGTAAAATATGTGACAAAATTACATTGTGTGGCTATTACACATGAGCTTGTGACACATTCACTATGTGTACGAAAAGATGCCCACTAAGAAGTTACAGATAAATGTGGTTTAAGAAAACAAATCCTAATTACAGAGAACAAAGTACGATGGTAGAGCGTAAAGATCTGATCTAGAAAATCTGGCTTCTCACTTGGGGTTGTAAGTGATGTGCTTCAAATATACATACATACCTCCCGGGACAGAATCTACTGACAGCAAGGTGGCATTTTGATACAAGTTTAATTTGTTTATTTTGGTGACCCAAAAGTTTGAACTGGTTCTCGGTTCATAAAGGAATCATCCTATCCTTTCCATTTCCCAAGTACATATTTTTTACTTTTATTCTCTTTATTTTATTTTTTTTTAGTTTTAACATACTGTCAACTACATAACTCAAGTTACTTGAAGTACAGCGACAACTCTTCCTCGTACAATATCCCATCAACATTCTCTTCCGTTAAATCTTTCCGATCTTTGTAAAACTGGACCGCCAAATATCACCTTTCTCACTTTATACATCTCTTTCATAAAATTAGTTCGTTTCTTACAAATTCTATATGTTGAACTTTGGGAATCGCCGAAAATGTAGGCTCATTTGCTTCCTTCGATCGGAATCATGTCTATGATTTATGGTGAGTTTTAACTTCTCCCTTTATCAGTTTAGGCAATGCATCAAACCATTTACTTGTTTCATTTTGAGTGAAATATTTCCACGTTTTAGTTTTATTAAACCTTTCTATACATGTGCTTTTTTAATCAGAGTACGTAGAATATATTGATATTGCTCTTATACAAGGAACTCCTTAACCTTTCTGTTCTAACATTTCCTATCACGAAACACAATCTTCGTTATTTTTCGCTCTTTGAAGATACTTTCAAATACATCGTGTATATTATATCCTCTTTTTTACTTTGCTTTTTCAGCCCATGCATATTTGGTGAAAAATATGTATCACAGTTAAAGTGTATTTATATGCATTGTGATATTTTATGTATGCTTGCCAATCAACTATATGTGCCTGCCACTGAGAATCAATGTCATTCACATAAATCTTTCGTATGGAAATCTTTTTCTAGCTTGCATCTGTAATATGTGAGCAGAGTGTTCAGTTAACCATTCCTTCAATTCAATATATATTTTTTTATTTTCTTTTTGTCCAGTTCAATTTGTTTTCATACTTGACTGACACGTGCTTAATATCGACTTAAAAAAAGAAAAGAAAAGAAAAGATATGGATGTTTATGAGAATCGAATAATCTTTGAACAATCTGTACAATATTTGGATAATTTAAACAATAACTTGTGTTAACAGAATAAACTTTTGTTCTAGGGTAAGTTACATGACCAAACTTTGGTGAATAAATACTCCTACAGATTATGTTGTCTTTTGGTCAGTAGTCATAACCATGGCATGTGTAAAAAGAATATAGTGATTTCTGCGCAGTAAGTTTAGTTCAAGACCGAATACTTTGACTAAAATGTCCAGGTCATTGAGATGCGTTGGTCAATGATCTCGAGAGCCAACCATGCCCTATTCATGCCTATACAGAGGACTATTAAAAAATAGGCAGGCGTAAAACGTACCGTTGACGGTAAGTTTGATTACTATTCTGTTTTTAATCTGTGATGACAATAACTTTGGCAAATGATTTATTCCAACATAAGTTTGGCTGAGCAAATTATTTTTCATCCACTAGTCCAGGACAAGTGATTTCACAAAATTCACTTGTCCCACCTCACTTTTCACTTGTCCCACCTTACTTTTCACTTGTTTCAAAATGGTAATAACGTGCCAAAATTTGATGAGATGTATGCACTTAATCCATAGAAAGTACAAACAAAATAATATACAACATAATTATTTCTTAAAATAATTTAATTTTTCAAAAACACTGGTTGATATACATATGGCTCCTTCAGGTATATATGTTTTAGTGTTAATAACAAAAAGTATTTTTGTTGTATATTAGCAATAAATTAAGATGAACAATTTTAGTTCTATAATAATTTTGTTGGAACTATTAATTCATCTTCTTTTTACATTCAAAAACTTTATTCATAAATTAAATTCGTTTTCAAATTCAGTAATATCATTCAAGCAACAATGACATTGTTAGCATTTGTAGAGGTTATATTTTGATATTCTGTCAGTGTGGTCTATTGGAGTCTTAATCAATGACTCAGTTTCACATAGAAAACATTTGTTATTATTTTTTGTCATTAATGTAAGCTTTTATATTGTATCCATTGTCGCATATATATATATATATATATATATATATATATATATATATATATATATATATATATATATATATATATATATATATATATATCTTAAATCTATGTAGTAACCTTGTAATTTTTATTTGACATTAACAAATAGGTTCATCAAACATTGTATCTAATGTTCTATGTTATTTCCAAGTTTCTCGTGAGGTTTCGTTTTGTGATAGCAGTCTTGAAATTCATCCAATTTAATTTTGTTTTTATATCTTGCTACATTTTTACATCATTTGTTTTATACGGTTTCATTTGCTCTTTTTACCAGTAAAAGTAATACCCTGATAGAGTCCAAAAATATGGCTAATATCTTCAATGACATTAACATAAACAAATATGTCATTACTTCTGTTAAAATCATCCTTATTCTTATTTGCATTAATTTTCAATACCCTTTTTATATCATTTTAGTTCCCTGTTTATTGTAATTTGTGTAACTGGCAAATTAACAAAAACCATATTTAAAGGTACTAGACGATATCATATGCAGCACATGAGCTGATGTAAGAAAAGAACAAATTATTTGATATGTGTCCATTTAACCTCCTAAAATTATTTCATTTTTTAATCACAATGAAAACCAAATTATTAAAAGTTTCACTATAAATTCTCATAAATTTTATAACAGTTAAAAATTTTTTTTCACTAATGTTATTTTCAGGTGCAGGTATGTATGTATCACTGTATATGTATAACTTTGTATGTGTCTCGCATACCTGTACCTCTTATAATCTGGAAGTTGGCTGAATTCTCTTTTTCCATTAAAAAAATGAATTGCACTCTGGTTGATTCTGATTCAGTAGCTTAAAATAATATTGAAGACAAAAAATGTTTCATATATCAATTAAAACACGAACCAAATGTTCTCTTGTTCGTTATTATGTAGATCTGGTAGAACAAGATTGCAGATAAAGTAGGTGTCATCGATGTCTTCCTAGTTAGCTAATCCAACACAGGTCAGTTGGTACCATTTCTTTCATAAATCACAGCAAATCCATTTTATATCAATACTATGTGGTACGGCCTCTTCACACATATCACATACATCTTTCTCCTCATTATTTTATGACGTTTTCCTTCTTTTTCCTTGGTAGTTTCCTTTATTTTCTTTATCTGTTTCTCTCTGCCTATTTCTTTCTTCTTTTTGTCTTTTCCTACATTCAATCTTTTTGCTTTTTTTTTCTTTATCGGTTTTGTTAACTAACTGCAGGTAAAAGTTATCATTTGTTATCACCCTTGCCTCAGTGATGCAGTTTCTTTTGATGTTTGGGTCATCTACAGATGTTGATGTCTTTATATCTGGAGATCTTGCTGTGACAGCTTCAGATGATGTTACTGTGAGCTGGTTAGAGGTGGCTTTGGAGATAAATTGTGATGGCATAACTTGAGTTTTGTCAATCGTATCTGGATTCACAGGATACAGGCCCGACTTCCTGAAATTATCGTTAATTTTTGCCAGAGAGCACAGATGATCAAATGAATAAGAAAAAATTACCGGAAACTCAGCCTTGTTAATGGTTGATAAATCCAAGATTTATATCGATTGAAATGACTTTCTTCTTTAGAGGCCCCATGATTCCAACATCTAAATGTTGCAGAACGTTAGTAGTATGTGGAGAAAGTCCAAGCATCTTAATCTGGTTTTCTCTGCCCAGCTTAACTACCTCCAGGTTGATATTGCTGTCGTGGTTATTCATTATTAGCAACAGCGGGCCATCTTTCTCACTATTAGGAATGAAGAGGTCTTTAAACCACGTAGGAAAAAGATCGCTGTCCATGTATCTTGAGTCTGATGTTCCAAAGAGCCAGTTACCTGGAACATCATTTTTATATGCTGCATGGGGGAATGATTTTTCAAAAATTAAAAAAGTAGGAAGGACACTATCATCTGCAGCCATACAAATGTGAGCGGTGATGTGTCCTGATGATAGCAGAGCTTGCTGATGTGTGTGATGGCCCTTCGCACCAATGACTTTT
The DNA here is from genome assembly GCA_029931535.1 of Margaritifera margaritifera. Classification (NCBI taxonomy): domain Eukaryota; kingdom Metazoa; phylum Mollusca; class Bivalvia; order Unionida; family Margaritiferidae; genus Margaritifera; species Margaritifera margaritifera. Next base: position 296,305 of record JAQPZY010001084.1, read on the forward strand.
TGTCGTGGCTTCTCCTTTCCACTATTACCTGTCTCATCACAATTGAATATTCGACCTGGCTCCTTTTCTAAATCCAGCTTTTGATGGTACTTCTCAAAAGTGCAAAATAACTGCTGATGACATTTTTGTTTGACATACGTGACCTCCCCCTATCCAGTCGTTCTGGCTCTCTCTCCCAGTGTGTTCTGGATGCCTGGTCAAGAACTTTCTGAACCATTTATTGGATGGACCCTTCTTAGAACTGAATGGTGATGGTCTTCCCTTTTTGTTCGTAACACAGCAAATGTCCCCGTTGTCATTGGGAACCCTGATGTAGCATATACTTCATGTAATCAACTGAAGTGTCTTCTTCAGTTACATCCAGCATTCTGCTAGGTCCAGGGACGTGATTAAATATATAATGACTTTTAAGAGCGTCTGCAATGGTCTTTCGTGGAATATTGAAATCCCTGGAGACACCGACTGCAGGTGAACTATGACTTCTTCACAGAGGAGACAGCAGACAAGAACTAATCCTGGCTATACTGCATACGCCTTACTATTTGATCTACAGTAAAAGATTAATTACATTCAAAGCATATTCAGTTCTAAAATATAACTTGTCGTGTCTATCTCGTGATGAAACTCATTATCTTGTATATTAACACACACTCACTCTCTCTCTCACACACACACACATATATATATATATATGTATATATATATATATATATATATATATATATATATATATGAATAAGTTTTATAGCTTACTCCTATGTATTATAGTTGCTTAAAAGCTGCCACATGTTTCAAATGATAAATAAATTCTTCCTCTTATTTCTTGTTCAGTTAATGTCACGAAATAAATATCAAGCAATGTCAAAATAAATATCAATTAATGTCAAAGGTTAGGTGGTGATACATCTATATATATATATATATATATATATATATATATATATATATATATATATAGTGTGTGTGTGTGTGTGTGTGTGTGTGTTTAAACAATGGGAAAGAACTTAATAATGAATAATGAGCTAGTTTATTTCGTACGGGTTATATCCTTTTTCTATTAAAACCCTTATGAATACCCCCTCTACTAGGAACAAGCCATGACCAAAGTTAGGCTCGTATGGGAACGCTGTATTGCATCATTTGTTTGTGCTGGGATATTAACGTACCATCGAGAGAGACCTTCGTGTGTATATTACATACCTTGGTGTCCAAGTAGATAGGTTATCCTTTGGACGGCACATTTATTGGTAAATAAAAAGCATATGCAAGGTTTTAGGATCAGTCTCGTCTGCTTGGTTCTGAGCCCCATGTCCATTTTTTTTTTACAGAGGGTTACATAATTCCGAAAGTGACATTTATGGAGTAAGGTAAGCCCCCTCAAGATGTTGATAGCTTCGAATCGAGGTCACACGGGTTTTCCAACAATATTTTTCTTACCTTATGCATGGAAATTATTATTTTTTTCACTGGCTTGAGAAAAAGCTGGCTTTGAAACATTATCTGCAAACAGGAAACTAAAAAAAAAAAATTTTAAAATGGCAAGTGAGCGCGTGAAATATGATGTTTGGCGGTAACTGGTCCTTTGCCATTAAAGATCTTGCGAGATCATAAAAGCCGTTAATATTTTATCGAAATTTGACCTGGTCTAAGAATCATGGGGGAAAATTTGAATAAAAATTCTTTTACAAAATATGGATATTATTAAACCATATCATTGTTTCTGTCTCTAGATGTCTGTCAGTGGGTTAATGTTGGTTTGTCTGTGTTTATGTTACGTTTCCAATTAGCCAATGGGAACAATTCAATTTTTCCCAAGCGCTAATCGTACCTTACCGTTTTTAATTTAAAGAAATTGATTTACTAATCCTTAGTTTGTCAAAAACAAAATCAACTTTGATCTCGGAGTTCAAGATGTAAAGTAATTACAACCCTAAATGAAGAGAAGTTATCAGCGAGAAAAAACAAACAAACTATAACTATAATTTTAAAGTCATTTTAACTGGCTAAGTCGATCCATTGTTTTAATTATCAAAGATTAAGGTTACGATATAATCTTTAGATTTTACCCCTTTTATGTGAGACGTGCTTGTGAACCACTCCCACAAGCGCGTCAGTACTGGGTAACTTGCGAAAGATAACGGTTAATGGGTATTGTCTGAAATGTACATGGTGTTTGCGTTACACTGAATTATATTTGACCCTCCTTGAATCGTGCGCCATGTTTCTCGCGACCTAACGCGCTTGTTTCGAGATAAATCGTCATCAACTGGTCACCAGTGTTCTTCAAGAGTGACAGCAAGTATTTAACAAGTAAAATCAGACAAAATGAGATTTAAACAGGTAATTTCATGTAATTTAAAAAAAAAATCAGAATGAAAATCTATATTTTGACTAATGCCTTATTTGTGTCAGACATTTGGCCTTTAATTGTGTACTATATGGTAAAGATAGGTCCGCTGATCACATGTTGGCTTTAATTACATTTCTTGAACAGGAAAGCCCACTTTGGCAATTTATACAACGGCATAGCCAGTGTAAATATTTGGTTTTAATCATGTGGGGTTCTTATACAACGTAAGAGAAATTTACACTGGAAATGATTTTAATGATGATATAATTTAATTGCATAGATATAAGAATAAACACGTATTCTTCATCAAAATACATTGAATCTATTATAATAAAATGTGTATCCATTCACCAGTGTCTATTTTAAAATTATTTCTCTCTCTCTCTCTCTCTCTCTCTCTCTCTCTCTCTCTCTCTCTCTCTCTCTCTCTCTCTCTCTCTCTCTCTCTCTCTCTCTTGATTCATGTATTTATATAGCAAAGAACAAGCAGACAGTAATGTAAGTGCACAAACTGCATAAAGAATTAACGGGAAAAAAATCATTTTAATTTTTTATTTTTTTTTAAATTTCAAAAACACTTGGACGTTATAAACTAATAATATCCATACCATGGCCTAACGGTCACATTCCGGTCATATGCCATGTGACTTTTTAGTCAGTGGCAAGAACCATGAACGCACTTCCGGAAATAAATAGACTTACACACGCTCGGAAAAACGGTAATTCTGAACTAATGTACATGAATGCCAACATTTTTTTCACGATGATTAAATGAAGTAGATACAGTTGAACAATTTCTATGGTTATTTGAATAGATTTAAAATTCACGTTAAGGCCACGAACTGTGGTGGGTCGAGGATACCATAACGATGAGCAATGAAATCCGTACGATTTCCAGTCAGTAATCCGTTCTTTTCCGTACTCATTCCTGAATGTGCGCGTGTCACCTGTAGTGCAGCACTTCAACAGTAGAAGGAGAGAAGGTAAGTAATTTATCTGTTCCGATTACGACACGGAAAACGGAGTAATATGCAGTTTATTTTCATTTTTATTGTGTAGAACAGCATTGCTTCTGCTAGCAACAGGGGATGATTTTTTCAGAATTATAGAATATACAAAAATGGAATGTTTTCTGCATAATTAGAGTGTGCAGATTTCAAAAATGAACCCATCTTAATGATATCTTTTCAAATAAATTCACATGGAAGCATTGAAACACATGTACCGTCCACCATTTTTAATATTGGTCATTGGCACTTTTTGCAAATTCTTGACCTCATGTTATTTCAAACTGAAATTTGCATATTTCTTACATATGTTTATATAGAAATGTTTTGTGAACATTCAGCTTTAAGAATAAACTGACTTTTTCTATATTCCAGGTAATTCAGAGGCCCTCCGTGCCTTTTTAGCAAGCACCCCCCTAACATTTTTGCATGAAATACTATATTTTTTAGGCATACACAAGTTGAAATTATATGTTGCTCTTAAAATGTAATGTTTTCTGCATAATTTGAGTGTGCATAAATCAAAAATGAACCCATCTTTATGATATCTTTTCAAATAAATTCACAGGAAGCATTCAAACACATGAGCCATCCACCATAATGTTAATATTGGTCTTTGGTCACTTTTGGCAAATTCTTGACATCATGTTATTTCATACTGAAAGTTGCATATTTCTTACATATGGTTATATATAAATGTTTTGTGAAAATTCAGCTTCAAGAATAAATTCACTTTTTCTATGTTCCATGTACTTCTGAAGCCTTTCGTTTCCTTTTCATCATGCGCCCCTCCCCCCTAACATTTTTGCATGAAATACCATAATCATGAGTCATACACAAGTTTAAATTGTATGTTACTCTTAAAAGCAATAGTGCAAATGCATTACAGTGTTCTTGTACATATATACATTGATACGAAATCACAATTTATTAAATAACAATTGCCATTTTAGAATTTAGTTATGATAAGATATTTTTGGTCAGTTTTCATATCTATAAAACAAAATCAATGACAAAAAAAACAAGAAAAAAAACAAAAAAAAAAACATAAACATAACTTACTTTGAATACTTCCACAATTCTACTTCTGGCACTGAGTTGGTTGTCAAGAAATAGTTATGATTATGTTTTGGTTTAAATAGAGAAATGCTACAGATCGATTTTCTGTTCTTTATGATGACAATATTCATATTGATATTCACAAAAAATGGCATGAAATGAATTTGTTTTCATTCTTCAAAATAGTTGAACTTTTACTTCTTTTTGCCCCTATTAAACATGAACATTTTAATTTTAATACAATTGTCTCTAGATAAGAATCGTACCTAGAGCAGATGACCTGAAATTGATAATATCTTAGTGATCACAATCACATACATATTATCAATATCATTATCAGTATCACCCGTCGAGTCTCTAACCTCGAAAATACATTACACAACAAAAGTTGTACCAATTTTTTAAAATACATTTGCTATAATGAATGACAAATATGTTTGTATAATCCGATTCCTTGGTATAAACGTCTGCCCTTTCATAAAATCAATCTTTCGTGTGTTATTGGACTCAATTTATGTCGTATTGATGTCATTGTTTACATTTTGTACGTACCCGTGTGCCGGGAAGAGTTAGCGTTCTTGCTGGCATGGGTGACCTTTGAAAAAGACGTAATTCGTGTGTTTTCCGCAAATATTTGCACACATTTTACCATTATTGTCGTAAAAAGAACTCCAAGTATTTAAAAGAAGGCGTAGGTGAGCGTAAATGTTCGTTTTTTCAGTTTTTCTGCGTTTTAAAAAATTCGGTTTTCGTTTATTTTCGCCGAATATGTTGTAGAAAAGGCCCAATGTCATATACGCTAAATATAGACAATTGACCTTTCAACCATGAATACATTCGGATATAATAATGTCGGCTTTTTACATACGAAAGCGGAGAAAGTACCAGGTGTAATGAGGTTGACATTTTGAGAAAATGTTAATCTTGATCGCCAGTGCCCTCTTGCGGCGGCGTCTGTTGCTACTTCTGCAGCAGTGAGTTTAACTGAACGACAACATTCGCAAAACGTGCTAAGAAGTATGGATCATAGCGTTTGTCTGTTGTCTTCTCCATCGTAACTATTGAGCTCAAGTATCGATTTGACCACAGGGGCTCGTTTTACTGTTACAGGTTGGATCCCCCAGCCCTCTATACATTGACCGATACTCCTAATTTTTTTTTTGTAACGAGCTCCTGTGGATTTGACTAGGGAATCTAAATTGCGGCGCTTGCTTACCCGCGTTGCATTGTGTGCAGTTGTGTACATTATCGTGACGTCAGTGAAAACAATACGTTCACACACAGTTGCGTACGACTGAGGAAGAGTGGTGGGGGGGGGGGTAGATATGGTCTACCATCATAACTTGATGTAATCCTTGAATCGTGCGCCGTGTTTCTCGCGACGTCGCGCGCTTGTTTTGAGATCCTGACGTCATGAACTGGGTCACTAGCGTTCGTTCACAAGTACAGTAAGTACTGATTATGAATCATTCATTCAAATGAAATTTAAATGCGTACCACAATTCAAATTAAATTTAAACAAAAAAACAAAAAAAACAAAAACAATGAAAATGGCAAATTTTACTTTGGTTCGTTCCCCGCAGCTTTGCGAATGATATATGCGTATGCTTTTTATTTAATTTTCACGTCAGCATCTTGAAATGTAGCTAAAATTATCGAATTCACTTCGTGCAAAAATGATTTAAACATAATACTTATCGAGATACAGCGCAACACCATTCATTCGATTGATTCTGAAAAACCGTGGTCTGCGTACATGTAATCTGCCATGTTCATCCTGGTGTTGTGGAAGAGTCCATTTTTGATGCAGCACAGGGCCTTATGGGAACCGTCGCGTGCCACATTTAGACAAACATCATCTGCATCGTCTATACTTTTGTTTAATTAGTATTGTACTTTCACTTAAAATGTCAATGTAAACAACAAAAAACAACCAAAGAAAAATTGTCTAAAATTGGATTTAATCAACCTTTGAATACAGAGAAATGCACGGTAAACAGCTTTGGATAATAATAATAATAATAATAATAATGAAAATTTTCCTACTGATCTATTTCACTTGTTCCAAATGTTATCTTAAACACTATTTTAAATGATTGCTAAAATTTCAGTGTATTATTTGTGATTTTTTAAAAGGTAAATTATTTATTTATTTGAATCCTTATATTATTCTCAGCACCCATATTTAAGTGCCCAAGATAACAATACATAAGTCATATTGCCCCTTTATTTCTATTACACAAGTCCATTGTTGTCAATGTTTGCCTTTATTTACATGGTTATAATCCAATAATAAATTCAATATCTTTTTGTAAGCAAGGTAAAGCATTACTTTTTAAAATACATGAAAAGTAAAAATTGTAACTCCTATTATAATTGTGAATAGCCCTGTTGGGTAATTAGAGAATTATGTGCCCCACCCCCCCCATATTTGATAAAAATTCTGTCAATTTGTACATTGTTTTCATTTTAAAGGTAACATACTTTTGCAAGTCTGGCTATAAATATTATGAATTTGGCACTGGTATGGCCAAAAATCTGTGCTATAGGTAGTGAAAAAATGTATAGATGGTAAAATCTAAAAATACATTTTGGCCAAGTAAAAGTGATTGGCACTGTCAGAGAGAAGGTTCAGGGGTTTAACCTTTTTTTTTTACATTTATTCTACAAATAAGGCCTGGAAATGATGAAGTGCAACTGCTGTATGTTAAAACATTCCAATACAGACTGGTGTACAGCATAAACTACATCCCAAGAACATAAAGGCAAAAAGAAATTGCAATTATTTCACTTGTGCAAATTTTGCAATATTTAATTCCAAATAATATTTTATATATTTACATTATTTAAGTTATTTTGTATTCCATAGTGATTTTTCTTTATCCACACACATTATAAAATAGTGTGAGAATATTGATTTCACCTTCATTCATACATTTGTATGTCTGTACATACACATTGCTATTTTTGTACATGCCTTATGGCTATATTTCAATAACATAAAAAAAAAAAAAAAATGTATCATATCTCAATATAGCTTGCCCACAAGGCTTACCAAGCAATGATTAGATATTATATAGAACTTATTATATATTTTATGCACAATTTTAAATTTAGAAAACAACTATATATATATATATATATATATATATATATATATATATATATATATATATATATATTACACAATTTATTAATACTATATCATATTTCATATAAGATAATTTATTTTAAATAAAAACATTTATTTAATTTATGAATAATTTTGAGAAAATTTAACTTAATTTGATTTAAGAATATGTAACTAAAATATTTTTCAATGGAATCTTACATAGGATGGTGAGGGTCAGAAAGAAAACAAATTAACACGCAGCCTAAAAGCCAAGTTTTCTAACATGACATTAACACAAGTTCCAATTTAATGATGATAGTAATAGATTTCTTCCAAATTTTTAGTTCTATTGGTCATGAACCAGTCAAACACTTATTAAATGGCATATTGTCTGTCATCCACCCATTATAGAAATGTTCTATTGCTACTCCAGGAATAGTTACTTGTAAATGAAAGAGTACAGACTGGTTGTCCAACTTGTTTCATGATTTCCAAACATATATTCTTGGCTAGTAGAATGCCATTCCCTTTGAATTCATATAATGCTGAAAGGGACTGCAACAGTTTTTGCAATACTATAACTTTTTGATATACCTGATTTATGGTAGGTTTATGAATATACAAAATTGTTTTCAAACATGTAATCTGCATATATATGTGTGAAAATTACTATATTAAATGTATAGTGCACCTCAGTCAAAAGCCAACTCCATTATTATGTGCTCCATTTAATGTTTAAATTTTTGAAGGAAGTACACTGTTGTTTTTGCAGTGCCCAGATAATTCATTTTTGTCTCATCTGCTTTGGTATTATATTTTAAACCCAAACTTAGTTGATTTTCTGATCAAAAATTCAAACTTTAAAAGAAGATCAAAATAACTATTTATATGAATATTTGTACTTTGATTATTCTGTGTATATGTGTATATATATATATATATATATATATATATATATATATATATATATATATATATATATATATATATATATATATATATATATATATATCAGGGTTGAGCAAATCCCATAGCCCGACGTCCCGGACTATTCATTATCAAAGTCGGGCAAGTAAATTTTCAAAGTCGCTAGTCCGGGACAAGTGCTTTTTAAAAAAGTCTAGCAAGTCCTTATTTTCGTGCTTTAATCACTATATCTACCTTTTTTTGGCCAATCATGCCCTCCGGGCATACTTAATACTTGATTCTACCCCTCTTCATGTATACATTTACATCCTGTATAACACGTAAATGTGGTCAGTGATAATTGTCGCATATGCCCTCGTTCTGTTACCGCTTGACTGCATATTGGGCTAAGGAACCAAATTATCGGCAAATCAAAACACGTCAAACAAAAGAAAGCCAGTATGATCAATTAGCAGTGTTTTAAGCGGCTTTGTTGCATTGTGTTTCAGAGATGCTTCTAGGGTGCGCGATTGTGCATTTGGAAAGCAGTGATGCGTGAGAACTTCCTCAACTTGCTTCAAAGTCGCGCATATAAAAAATGTACTATGCGCGGCAGTATAAAAACTTTATTTGTAACTGTTAACTGTTAAGATAAATTGAATAAATAAGAGTTGAAAAATAAATTCAAAAGTAAAGATATTTTTTTCTTTCTTCACAGTACCTCTTTCCATTACAAAGTTTGCAGATGTACAGTAAGACAAAAGGATACTTGGAAATCCCGCTAATTATTTATAGTCGAAACATGTGTATCATATGTGGGAGTACTGCAATTGATACCCTTTCCACTCATTTGCGCATGCGCTAGCTTTGGTGCATTTCCGGAATGTGTAATTAAGCATGGCAGGACGTAAGATTACAGATTTTTTTCAACGTCAAGTTAGTGGTGACAGGAATGTGGAAAGTGAACTTCAAGTCAGTGGTGGAGGTAATGTGGAAAGTGAAAAGGAGACTGAAGAAAGTAGTGGAGTTTCTCACGAAACGGAGGATGATAGTTCAAAAACAAAGTCAGTTGCCGAGTTAGATGTACCGCCAAAAAAGAAACCGAAATATGAAACAAAGTTTCAGAATTCTTGGTTGTCAGAGTACAAATAGTTACAACACAGCACCAAGACAGTAGGTATTTCTGTGATATTTGCAAAAGTTGTGGGAAAAGTAACCCTTTTACATTGGAAATGGGCTGCATGAATTTTACGACTTTGACTCTTAAACGACACGCTGAGTCACAGGATCATATCCAGGCATTAAAAGCTAATGCACTCAAATCGGACTTTCAAATCTTGTTTTGGAGCAGAGATATCCAAGAGACAATACCTTTCATCTGTGAGAACAGTTTCCCAACTTTGCAAACTGGCTAAGCTAGCTATGCATATGCCCCATCAGACAGCAGACTGTGAAAGGGGGTTCCCAGCACAGAACAATATTCACACATAGCTTAGAAACAGATTAAGCCCAGAAACAATCAATACATTAATGCTTATACAAGTAGAGAGAAAATCTTTCGAAGATTTTGATTTTGATAGAGCCTTAACAGAGTGGAGCAGGGAGAAAGAGAGACGGATATTTAAATGTTAGGTAAACATTGAACTATGTACTCCCCCCCCTTTTTTTCTTTCTACTCCCCCCTTATTTTGGGGACAATGGGGGAGCTCCCCCCTTAAGATGAAATCCTGCCAGCATCCCTGGTGTTTACTCAAGCCAGATCCTCACGAGCGGCTCACTATGATTTTAGTCCAGCCAGTGAGTGTAATTAAATTAATGAAAGGTACTTTACTGACATCAGTGTTGGTTTCCTTTATGAACTGATTAAATGACAGTAATGATTCTTTAATTTTTAATTGATTATACAGATGATTAACTTCCATGTGCGATATTGCATTTGAAGCGAAACAATTATGCTAATTAATGAGCTGTCTCTGTTCGTATTTTAAAGAGAAAATGTATGTTATGATCACTTTAGAAGTAGTTGTCAAGCAAGCTGATAGTTACTCTGTGGGTAAAATGAGTTTGCTAAATTATTTTCGCAAGGAAGGTAATAAGGGCGATTCGGAGAAGGATCATTTTTTGTGAAAGTGGAGGGATAAAACGTAAGACTGCTACTGAGTGTGCGGTAGCTATTTATCCAAAGAGACTCAAGCAAGAATCCGTGGTGGCAAAAGATGTCAAATATGACACTACTAAGAGACAGAGAAATTTTCAGCCGCATTGGGCTGATTGTTATCCCTGGCTTGAATGTATTGACTCGGAAGGAAAGATGTTTTGCAGTTATTGTAAACAATATCCAAAACTGGCACAGGTTGGAAAATCATCCAGTGTATTTGTCAGCAGAACTGACATTCAGGATTGAACCAATCAAGTCTCATGACATGTCTGGACCCCACAAGGCCTGTGCAGCACAATATATTGAGGACTTTAACCCAGACACAGCTGTCAACTGCTGGCTTAGTGCTGGTGCAGGTGGCAGACATATACATGGATATTTTTTCAAATCCATCAGCTAAAACATATATACATGAACATTAAGAAGCCAAATGTATAACAACCAATGTTTTTGAAAAATTAAATTCTTTTAAGAAATAATTATGTAGTATATTATTTCGTTTGTTTTTTCTATGGATTAAGTACATACATCTCATCAGATCTTGACAAGTGATTACCATTTTGGGACAAGTTAAAAGTAAGGTGCGACAGGTGGGACAAGTGAATTTTCTGAAACCACTTGTCCTGGGCTAGTGGATGAAACAAAATTTGCTCAGCCCTGTATATATATATATATATATATATATATATATATATATAGATATATATATATATATATATATATATATATATATATCTGTGTGTATGTTTGTCAAATGCATCCTTTAAGAATATTTTCCTCATATGGTCACATGTAATTAAATTCTTTCCCTTGGACCACAGTGTTACTGAGCCATAGACCACAATCTAAGATGTTTCTGAAAATGAACATGTTATCCTGCTAAATTTGACATATATTGTATATAAATTTTGATACAAGCCTTGACTCACCCTTTTAAGCCACCAGTAATAAATAGTGCACTGCTCTTTTTCAAAACTAAACTGTGGTTTACTGTACCACCATTATTTTGCAGAAAAATAATTCCCCATTTTTACATGTCATATGGGATGCATAAATTTTGATTAAAAGTATTTTAAAAAATGAGCCTAATTAAACAATCAACTTCATACTTTTCATTCAGACTCCTAATTTCATCATTAAGAAATGTAATCTACTGTATTCTGCAGACTATAAATAATTATTAGGGTGTATCCATATACAGCCTTAAGCAACAATGATTACCAAACACTTTTAACGGTTATTTCAAGATTTCAAATGTGCTGACTGCACTATAGACTAAGACAAAAATACAATATTTTCATGCAAGTACTGGCATGTACCAACATATATGAGTATGAGTTTGAGAGTTCCATCTCATTCTTTTTACTAGAGAACCAAAATACTAGTCAGATCAACTTAATTAGAAGTAAAACCTAATATATTTGTATTATGTACTATGTACTATACCGGTAAATGTCATGACTATTCACTCTATGAAGAGGTGACCAATTTCATCCTTTACTAACCTATCAAGTACAATGAAGTAAAAATGGACATTAAACTTTTTAATTTGGTATTAAAGGTAAAACAGAATCATATTAGACAAATTTAATCAGATTAGAAAAGTTTTGCTTGCTCAAGCTAGTTATGATATTTAATTATCAGCACCTGCTCAATTCCTGATGGTTTGCTCACTAAGATTTCAGAATATTTTAAATAATTATGCAACAACACAGTCTAGATTTCTTGCTACTTATTACAATTGCAACTCTGTTATGGGTGACGTTGACATATATCATTTATATTACGAGTTTATCATGAACTTTATCTTGGACAATAAGTGAATAACAACTGGATTTTTATTTTAAATCCGAACATAAACATGGAAGTTAACACATAGCCTCCACTTTTCAGTTGCTTATCACAATTACATGTTTTCAATATGGTATTACCTCCTTTGCCACATTATCATCATAATGTGATATGCCTCAATTCAATTCAGTTTCATATTTCAAGAAACTTTTAAATGACCATTGATCAGTAATTTCTAACAAAATCTCTGCAACTATGCCAAAGGAAAATTTACTTGCAAGATATTTCACCATCCCTACTGTAAGAAACATGCTATATAGTTACAGTGTACTAAACCTGGGGGGGGGGGGATACACAGTGGCTGAGTGATTAAGGTTGTGACTCGAGATTGATTTCATATCAAACAAGTAAATAAAGTCATCACAAGGACTAGAGAAAATCCAATTAGTCTTTACAAATGATGACATAATCTTACGTTAGGATAACATTTTCTTTAAGAATCATTGCTTTTTGGAACAACTGACCTGAGACGTGTTTTAAATGCAGTGAAGTTAACCCAGACTGGAATTATTTGTCCTTTGAATTCTCTCCAGATTGTTACCAATGTATACACATCCCAACATTCCTAGGGTCATGAAGAGTTCATAAAACAAAAGATGACCGTACATCCAGCATGTTATTAAGTAAGTTTTGTGAGTTCTGAGGTAAGAAGTGGCTTTTATATTTAAAAAGTATCCTTACTGCAGGCTTTCTTTGGATATATGTACTAGTACATGTTCACTGTATTAACAAATAACGAAACTTACACATTCATAGCCACATGTTATCAAGAAGTATCTGGCAAGTAATTATTACTATAAAAATTAACCGGTCAGGGAAAACTGTGCAATAATATGGTCAACGGAACCTTCATTTCATGTACCGGTATATTGAAGAAATCCATATCTAACCATAAGAGTTGTATGAGCTGAAACATACTATGGCAACTGTTTAAAAATTTGTGAAAATATTATGGTGATCATAATTTTAAACTTTAGTGTCTCTATCACGAATATACAAGGTCACTATCCCAGTGCTGATTTATTTGTCATGTGAATTCGTTTACTTTATAGTTTCTGAAAAAATAACTTCAGACAGCAAATAGTAAACATTAAAGCTGATTGCATGCGGGAGAATTCGGTATAGTACAGATCATAGGTTATACTGATTTTGTGTCAAAGTATATTTTTCATTATCATGCTACCAATAAGTTGTCTTAATGCTAAATTATTATACTATCTCAATACTTCTATAAAGGAATCCATGGAAATGTATGGCCTCGAAAATAGGTAACTGCTTGTGGATGTTCTATGTCCTTTAAACAAAATACAAAAGAAAAAACGAAATAAAAACAAATGATAAACTATTTGAAATTTCTGGTTAATGTCTGTTTGTGGTATGATTTGTCTGATGAGCAGTAAAATATATATTTTGATACAAAGAAAACGATTTGTTGCGAGAAGCATAACATCTGACATAATTTAAGTACATGTACATGCATATGCAACTGCCAAGAAATCTCAAGGGAGGCAACTACATCATGACTGAAAATAGCCGAATAGAAAAACTGATCATTCGTTAATAAGCAATCGATTCTTCCACAGGTCATGGCGTCATAAAAGAATTTGAAATAAACAGACCACCATGTTTCAGCATGTATTGAATGAGATGTGTTAAGCTGTACGTCGATTCGAATTTTGTTGAAATAGTTCGTGTGCGAAATGATTAAGGTATTTTTAGCTACATTTAAAGACGCTGATCTGAAAATTAACTGAGCTACAGATGCGGATATCATTCGCGATGCTATGTGGAACGAACTATATTTGCCTCAAGTTTGTGGCCCTGGCATGAGTGTTAGCTGTTCAAGCCAGGGACACTGTTCATATGTTGGTTTTCTTTACATTTTGATTACTATGAAACCCACGACAGAGATTTCTCAAATGGCAAAGGCAATGTAAAAACTTCATTTATATAACATGCACTTCTCATATCATGTTACAAAAAATAAATCCAGTGGAAGAGTTTGCTGTATGAAATTCTTGATTGGACTATTGTAATGTAGGGGGAAAAAATCTTTGTTGTGACATAGCCTGAAGAAAAAAAAAATCTTTTACAAGTTAAATGCAGATCAAGGAAGAAATTATGAAAGTGTCATATTGTCTGAGCTTTGTAGAATGTTTGAAGTTCACAAAACAAGAACAAGTTCTAGAAACCCAAGATGCAATGGCCAAGCTGAACGGTTTAACCGCACCTTGCTGCGTATGATAAAGGCCTACCTTAAAGAGGAACAAGAAGATTGGGATCTGCATTTAGGGTTTTTAGCTGCAGCATACCGAACCACACCACACACATCAACTGGTATGACATCGAACCTTTTGATGCTAGGTCGGGAAGTTAGATTGCCTGCCAAGATAGTGTTTGGAACAGCAGCAAGAAATGAAGAAGTTACAACTTATGAGGAACTTGTAAATATCTTGAGGAATAGAATGCAGTATGCTTATAATGTAGCCAGGAAGCATTTAGCAACAGCAGCAAAGCGCCAAAGGGATCTGTACGATGTGAAACTGTGTCAGTTCAGTTACAGTTATGGAGATTTGGTTTGGATTCTATCTGGATACAAGGGTATTTCACCAAAGCTGCAGAAGGTGTATGATGGTCCGTTTGTAGTCAAGAAGAAGATTAATGATCTGAATTACATTATTCTGCTAGACAAAAAAGGATGGGAGAAACAGTTACATCATAACAAACTGAAGCCTTATGTTGAAGAGAGTCCACCAGAATGGACGACCAAAATACGGAAGAAAATTGCCAGGTTGGATAGGGATATAGAAAAGAGACAAGAATGCAGACAAATACAATGTTTGAATGAGTGCATCCTGTCAAGTGGAGCCGAATAAGTTTTATCATTTCCATAATTTGCTGTTGTTGTTTTTTTTTAATCACAGTGGAGGTGCTCTGGACACATGTAACTTGGTTATTGATAAATAAACAAATAAATAAAAATATGCGTATAGGAGTGTAATGTAAAATAATAATTATACAAATTGCCATGCAGTCTAACAGTTGAACAACATTGGAATTGACCAGGGTATTGCCTTTTTCAGATTGAGATTGCATCAAGACTGATTACTGTAAAGTCCCTCACAAACACCAGAGGAAGAGCATATCGGTGTCGCAAATGCCCAGCAGAGGTGGCTGTCATTGTTTATAAGAGTAAGGTGGTGATCCACATTTATAAGAAGCACACACCCTTGGATCAAGCACGGTTTTATTGCAACATCTCCACATTTAGATGCCAGTATCAGCGTTACCTAGAGCAACATGTGGAATATTACAAGGCACAGTAGGAGAAAGTTAATCAACTGCGAGAGCTGGGGTACCCTGTGAATGAGGATGCTAACCTGTTTCAGAATTTAAATCCTTACGTTCCTGGTGACAATGACATGGAGGTGCTTGTCCGCAAAGATTCTGAGCAGATTTGGAGGGAAAGATCACGCCAAGCAGAGGTAGGAAACTATCTATCACCCATGTAAGTGACTGCACAGGTGGATCCAGAGCTTGGTACCATAATTACACTGGCACACCCAGCAGCCCCAATCATCCTTGCTCAGGCAGAAAGAAGTAGTGGTGCTGATGAGTGATCCTCATCACATTCAGGGGTCAACTTTCTGGATGAACTGCTGGATTGTGGTTCACTAATGAATTTATCTGCCACAGTTTGCCTCATGAAGAGATCAGCTTACAGAGTTCAGCCTGCCTAAATGTCTTGCTTAATCCTACTGCTGTGCAGAAAGGAGAGAACTCAAAACTGATGGATATAATAACTTGGCCGAAGAAACAAAGGTGACTACTGCTGAAATGCACTAGCGGAAAATTCCAAGCAAAACATCAGTCTCTTCTAATAGCTGCAGCTGTAGCACAAAGGAAGAAATTACTAAATTGGTTACAGGAATTGATAAATTAGAAGATGTTAAGGAAAAACAAGGGGAGATACTCAAGAAGAACACCACTCAGTCAGCAGCTTTAATAATGAAACTTACAGATGCAATCCATGAGGAAATCAAGACCTATAGGGAATTGAACAATAACATACATGTAGCAAAAATTATAGAACAGCTTGTTGAGAAGAAGGGGAACCACCATGAAAGATTGTTTGAGGATAAAGAGAAAAGTGACGGCCAAAGAAATCAAAAGGAAGAGGGGCACAGAAATCAAAAGGAAGAGGAGTGAAGAAACCCAAAAGAAGATGTTCGAGGAAACCATAAGCAGGCCTGTGAGAGAGGAAACCATCAAGAAAGAAGAGATAGAGAACAAAAGGAAAGTGAAGCTGTGAGGGAGAGTCAAAAAGAGAACAGAATAGAGCGATCGCCAAAGCGTTGCAAACATCGACACTCACCATACTAGGGAGAAGCAGGTTTTGGATACCAATTAGTTATCACGTAGAAATTCTAATTTTACTCTGGTGCATGTAAACCATAGGGATAAAAACAAAACAATTGAGTAAATTTGGTTGCTCTATCATTTTTAAAGTGTTCAAAACTTACCACGTAAACGAAGATTTTGGATGCGTTGTAAATTATAGATATGTATATCTTAGGTCAACTTGGACTTAATCCACTTTAAACTGTCAATGTTGCATTTAGATTTAAAGCTACTTTCATTTTTCATAGATTTTATACCACCATGCTAAAAAAGATAAAAAAAATAAATAAAGTCAAAGCAAGGATTCTTGTATATTTACTGTTTGTGTGGGCACTAAACCGAAAAAGCAGAGGGTATTGTAATGGGCAGGAAATCTAGCCTCAAATTTTTTTTCTTTTTTTAAATTAAGTTTATTAATCGTAAAGCTCTCGGAACAGCAGGGTGGGTGGGTGTTGTCAACATTTATGGTCAATATTAATTTCTTCATTAATACCTAGAGTTATCCAATGCCAAACGATGGTTGGTATGATTCCTGTTTATACATGTATTTCATATTCGCATATAAATTGATTATAACCAGTTTGATGTTAATAACTAGCTTCCATTCAAAAAAGCATCTATGCAAGATACCTGTATTCATTATTTCAAGTTTGATACGTTGTTAGTGATCCAGTATGGAATGACACCAAGTCAAGTTTTCTGCTATGCATAATTCCATATATGGTCACTAACATAACTACAGTATACCAGAACACTTCCCAAGTAGGAAAAACACTTCATCGAGTAAGAAACGTAGGTCACAGTCACCTACTTGTTATGTGGATATTAATCCTAAAAATTAATTCACATTTAAAATTTATTGGCTGTACAAGCAAGTATCATTGACAAGCTAACAACATAAAATATATGGAGTATGAAATATAGGTAATTATGACCTACTTTAACTTTTGTTGTCAAGTACCTCTCAAGTTGAATTATTAATCAAATGTAATTATTGAACATGTCAGTTAAACGAATCTAGATGTAACAACTTGATGTAATCGCAGTGTGTAGAAAGCAGACAATGGTGGCCTATATTTGCCTAAGGTGAGCAGTGTTATCTCGTGATGCGTACACCAATCACATTTCATCACTGCCAATGTTACAGTGTCTGCGAAATGGAGCCAAATGTAGAACACATAACGTAACAAACAATCAATCAATCAAACAATTCAAACAGCCTATGCTTTATCATTTTAGTCGTGGGGACTGCAACATATACAATTACATACAAATAACAGACAAGTACATACACTTACTGTGAAAATTAGAGGCAGTCTCTATCAATTATCAAATAAACACAAACCTTGATAACAGCTTAAGATAGACATAGCAATTTAGAAATTTGTAACTTCACATAGAAGCAGGGGGATGGGATCAAAGTTAAATGCCACATCCACACTAGCATCTTATAGGCCTTTAATCAGTTTGTTAATGAATATGATCGATGGGATTTTTGTAAACATCAGAAAGTCTTTTGCATGTGTGTGTGTGCATGCATATGTGTGTGTGTGGTTTTTAATGATTTCACCAAGCAAGCACTGCTTGCTGTTCCATTTAAGTGGATTATTTGATTTTGTGATTGCTTCTGAATGTAAATTAAATTAATACAGTTTCATCCATCATCAACCTACATCATTTGCGCATGTGGTTTGAACTATTTCATCCAGCATGCACTATTTACTCTAATGTTCACTCACGAATCCAGTTAAATCAAAAGGAAGCAACATCTTGGTGGTGCATTCATTGTTATATTTTATTGATTATATCAAGATAGTGGGAAAAAAGCAGATCACATGAACATCAGATTAAGAGCGTAATGCAAAAAACTATGCTAACATATATAACATACTTTACAAGTGCATGCAACACAAGAATATGTATCTTAGTGTTACATTACATTTTCGACAAATGTACGCTTTATATACATGCAAGTATGACATGAAAATAAGACCTGAATGGGTTTATTTTAATTTATTATTGTTTGATAAGAATGAATATGTCATGAAATATAAGAAATATACGCTGAATGTTTTAAAATCGAGAAATCTACAATTTTTGCTGATCATTAATCCTATATATTATCATTATTTCTATAATTCAGACATCATACATACAATTTTTGTTTAAAAAAATGTTGTTATTTGATACAGTATTTCTTGATCAAGACAGTATATTGGCTGTGAATGTTAATTCACTTCTCCCAACTTATTTATCTCCTCCAAAAGTACATTACTTTATCCAAACACTTAAAAGACACTGGGAAATATGAAACATGGAAACGGTGTTTTGTACTTATTCCTTTCTCTGTTAGAGACAAATATTATATTTTCAAGATATGCGGATTTTACATGCTATATAATCTTTGCCTCCAAAATCCTTGATATATGAAGAACTGTGTCCCATGATAGCTCCATGGCAACCGTACTGTAATCTACTGAGCATCAAGAAAAGGTAGTTGGTACCTAATTTGGCTGTTCTGAGCACTCATATCAATCCAGGGACCTATCAAGTTAGATGACTGTATATGAAACAATATTAGAGAACTGGAGATCAAGTATAAGAAACTCAACACACAGGCCATGGAGCCTAAAAAGAAGATCAATTCGATTTACTTTTGCTTTGGTGAGTACATTACACGTATCGTAGATTATATATTGCCCACTCAATCCGCTGGACGAATTTTACTGCAGCCGTAGTGGGTTTTATGGCACCCCTCGTCGATTTATTGTATTCGCTTCGCGAGTCGACATACTAAACAAGCAAATGGGATAAATCCCGACGCCGTAAACTCGACCATGGCAGGTATCAACTTTATACCTTTACCTGTAAAAACTATAGAGTGGTAACATTTCATGTGGTATGTATTAGTGGCCTAAGTAATGATACATACAGACGAACGAGCGTAAGATAGAAAAATACGAGGTTTATATTTTCTTGGATATCTTCCCACCCCTTGTCCACGACAAAGAGTACATCAGAAAAATTGCCTACCTACAACTTACATCCATGTTGATTGATTACATGTACATGTACCTGTTTGCATATACATATACGGAAATTTACATACTGTTCTGCATCAAGTGGCAACTTCGATGTTCTTTCTCAGTAATTGATATTTCATAAAAGTGCTTCGTATACTGATTATTAATTTGTCATTGTTTCCCTTTTATTTCTATATTATTTCCCAGACCCACTTTGTAGACATTATTGAATGCAGTAATACAAATAAAACTCGAAAAGATATTATAAAGAAGACTTGGTAGTGGCCTTAGTCTCATAGTTGTTATTAATTTACTTTTGGCTCTTGGAGGTGGGTGGTAGGGTGCTGGTTTTTGACAAATAAAAATAAGTGTTTTGTGGCAGAGCCAGGAGGCATACGGTCTGAACAAAATATTATGTAGGGTAGGGTGTTGGAATTTGAGCAAGAAAGAGTTGATATGGGTCTTGGGTTTATGGTTGTTGTTATCTTACTTTTGTCTCGTGGGGTTGGGGGTGGGGGTATGTGTTTCTTTTTGAAAAAATGAAAATAAGGTTATTTGTGACCTCGTGACCTGATCCAGGAAATAGAGCAGCTATATTACTGTTAACTCAGTCAGGTAGGAGAAATTACCTAATGTTTCATAATGTGGGTTGCTGTGTGGGACTTATTCCCACATTCTTGACAAAAATATGGGACACATACAGTAACTTTGAGCTAAATTAACTTAGCATCTATTGATCTGATTGTGCTCAAATTTGGATTTTTTTAAATATTTAATTCAGCGTGTCCTTAAAATTGTATAGATCTTGATACATTAGAATCGATTTCCTTATGTAAACGATCGTGGGCTGGGCTTAGAGCAATTTCTCAACTATCAATTGTGCATATGCAAATTGAGAGCATGGTAAATCTTAGTGGCTCAAAAACTTAATAGTTTGCCATATAGTTAGGAGAGATATGTTGCTGTTTATTTTTAGGGTAATTCGTTTACTTGTTTCATTTTTGTTAATACTGTATGACTATTGAGTAAATATAAAAATGCTTCGGGTTTGATAAACCGCACCTTTTAGTTTTTCTGTTTAATGTGCATACTATTGCACTATCAGAAGAAAGAAGAAACTAAAGACTTTCAATTGTATCAACCTACTTCCCGATCATGCAAAATGCTTTATGTATCAGTCAATAACAACGATTGGTTGAAGTGTTCGTATAAACCAGAGCCGTTCTGAAAATATAAATAGCCGAGATGAATATATGCCAATACAGTGCTTCTAGTACACTACATCAATTTCATGAAATCTTGATGATAGTAAAAAAACATGCAAAACTCATTCGCATCTGAAGTCGCTATCTTGAAAAAAAACAAGTCCGATTGGTAGCGTGTTTTTTTCCTATAATTTTGATATATGCAAAATTAGTGCATCACTGATTACGTAGCTTCTATTTATGTCAGTTCGGTTTCTTATCCGAATGACTCTTTTTTGCTCAATAAGTTAGGATATTTGTTCACTCTGCTTACATTTTGAAGCTGATGCAGAAGAGCCCAATGGATCCAAATGCACTTGACATGGAATAGTGAGAATGTAACAGGAGTAATGAAGATAAACATACCATGATTTACAAAACTGTTGCCATAGACCATCAAAGCGCAACGTCGTAACACAACTATAGCTGGTGTTATCTTACCTCTTCAAGTCTCTTTCAATATTAAGCGATATAACAAAGACGTAAGAGCTTAGGAAATATCAGCTCACACAAAATCTTGTGCTCTTCTTTTTCCGTTCCAAGTGGTATATGGACAATCGTATCTCTACAGTACCTGTGGCAGATCCAGCCCGCCGTTCAGCTGTGTCCGGAACTGGGGTGTGGATGATGGGGTCAGACGAGTATGATATATACATATAAATATATATATATATATATATATATATATATATATATATATATATATATATATATATATATATATATACGTTTGTATGTAGGTAGGTATGTAGTTAGTTACATATTAAGTTAGTTAGTTACTACGTAGGTAGGTAATTATCTGTTGCGTTGGGTGCTCCCTTCCTTTGAGGAATAATAGATCCTCCCCTGAGTATCAATAGTCTCATTCATCTCGTCACAGAAAATAAAATGAAATAAAAATAATATCGTTTACATTATCAATTATTATTCTTGACTTTTTCATGAAAACGCAGTTTCATTATTCATGAATTGTCTAATTTGAACAAAATTTTGCATTTCAGCTATTCAAAGAGGATGTTTTCCGAAGCTGGGATATGATAATAAATGCGATGAGAGCACACGGTATGGAGTCAAGATTCAAACGTGCACGTGGACCTTAACCTTTGCAACGGCGTACTTTCAGTGCGAGGGTCTTTCATCGCTCTGGTGGCATCGATTGCCATTTACCTCATCCTCTTCTGAAGAAAACAAGTCAACGATACAAACACTATATGTTAGATATTTTTCGGTTTGGTACAATTTCTTTCATGATGTACAATTTGCACGAAAAAACAATTAAAAAAAATAATCAGATCAGTGGAGCGACATATATTAAATTTGTTAGTAAAATTATATGATTATATAATTTGTTTTGTCTTTTCTATTATAACTATTTACCCATGTCATAGAATCCTTTCGAATAATATTGAACTTATTATAATTATTCATGATTGTCTTCTTTTGTACATAGATTGTACTTCAATTATCTTTATCATATTCATAAAGTCCTGCTTATAATTTTGAAAGTTGTTGTTGTTGTTGTTGATGATGATGATGATGATGATGATGATGATGATGATGATGATGAGATGTAATATAATAATATATCCTTCTCGTAAAAAAGTCTCAGTTTTATTAAAGAGAGCTGGGCGGGTGAGCGGAGAATAAAGACAGGGAATAAAGGAGGGTATGTAATTCTCATTATGCTTAAAATATCAAGTCTCTACCCCATGTCTCTGGGAAGTACTTTGTTTTTATTTGGACCAAAGTTGGCTAAATATATCATCCTACAAATTATTGCAAACTATATATTTATTCGCTTAAATAAAATTCTTTAAGATAAAACCTACATTGCTCAACAAGTGGCAAAAGTGTCTTCATTTTCAACGTGTATATGAACCATTTTGTTATTATCAACATTGTATTTGACAATTATTCTTTATATTCCCATAAAACATACATTATACATTTTTCTGTCAAATTCAATCTATATGATGTATTATCCTGAACCCAATGAACGAAATCAACCAGTTGATTTCCATTTTAAAAAAATAAACTAGACATAGGTAATACTATAATCAGTGAGTCATTCAGCTGTTATTGCATTGTAGTTCCTAAAATCATTACTATTTTTCCTCTGATTTTCCTGGAGATGCTGACCAGTGAGGAATGTTACTTGTATTTAAAAGAAATCAGCACTGATGCCTAAGCAAAAAATACAATGTTTATTGAGTTCAGCCTCTGCAACTTTATATTTGATGACACTTGAACTAAAACGTTCAGTTACTTCATTCAAACGCAGCTATTTCCCAGAAAATAAAACCTAACCTATGCTGATTTGGGCATATGCTGTGTCAAAATTAGTGAATATCATAATTACTACAATATTTGTGCATCTGAACTTGAAACCAATGCACTGAATTACATCCAAGATGTGGAAAAAAGATGGAGATAAATAATGAACTGTATTATTGTAGTTATGCCTTGAAATGGTCAACATAAAATTGTGTCAACACACAAAGGATTAGCCAGATATTTACCTTATTCATAAAGAATCTGCTGTATATAATAGTTTAAGGATTTTCAGTATAAGGTACTGCAAAATACTGTAAAATATTGGAAAATTGATTATTTGTGCTGGTAAATGAATATACATTGAACGCTTTGTAAAAGAATACTCCAGAGTTTAGCATTATATTCTTTGTTGTAAAAAATGAGTTTAAGGGATGACAATTTATGTTCTTTTTGTACGTTACACAAAGAGACTATATCACATGTATCTTTCAATGCATATGCCTCGGATCATTGATTCGATATTTTATACCACCGATACATGCAACAGGTCTACAGGGTTTTGTAATTTTAAGAATATAATATGATATCTGCAGTGCATGAAAATTTTTCAAACGAGGTTTTAGTTAATCTGTTGATTTTGTGCATACAATATTTCATTATAGGAGTAGGTTTTCGTAGTTTTATTTGCGTTCAATTTAGAACATTACAATTTTTTTATAGGAAAATATTAGAAAATTGGCTATTTGCTGGTAAATTAATATAAATTAAACACTTTGTAAAAGAATACGCCAGTTTCTTTTTTTTAAATGTTATGACAGGAGAAAATCTCTCTCTCATTTCTCTCTCTCTGTCACTCTGCCTCTCTCTCTCTCTCTCTCTCTCTCTCTCTCTTAACAAATTGTCATGTTTCTTCCAGTGTCAATTTATTATTACTTAGAAACTAATATTATATTATATTGAACAATCGTAAATTCTAAATACATGCAATTTTGTAGTTACATATTTATCAACATTTACAACTATTTGGATGGGTTTATTATAATGCTTATTGCACTTCTTCAAGTTTTCTTATTTAACGATATTTAGATTTGTATATGTTTATGTATATGTAAGATACTGCTCACCCCTTATTTCATTCTTTCTTAAACATCAGGATTTGTTTCTGAAGAGCCACATGAAACATATGTGATTTTTCCTAATTTTGTTAGGATGACTGTTAAAAATTATGGATAAATATCTTCCTTTTATTTAAATTATTTATGTTTTTTTTAAATATTTTGACACTCAGTAAGATTTTGACAAGGATAGTATGTTATTTTTTGTGTAGTTGATTTTAATCCCTAAACGCAGCCAGTTGGAACTGTAGGTGATCATCTAAAACCCTGGCAATTGAAAAATACATTTTAAAAATGCATACCACGTGGCATAAACTGTGAGTAATACGGGGTCAGAGCTCCGGGTCTTCAAACTTGCCATAATCTAGCACAGTTTTAGTTGTCAAAGAACGTGTGAATATTGAATCAAATTGACGTGTGGTAAAACAAGTATTGACTACTAAATGGTAAATAACATAAGGGGAAGAAAAAGAAAAGAGAAAACAAAATATATGAGTATCGATTTATGACTCTTTCCTATCAATTGTTCAAAATGTTTCTTCAATGTTTTCTACATGACAATGGTTTCCACTTGGATCTCATTCAGTGTTGATTTCCTTAATGAAGTAGTTGTTTTCCACATACCAATGGATTGCACTTTTGATTGTATTCAGTGTTAATTTACTTGAGAAAGTCATTCTTTTCCACATAAAAATGGATTACATTTTTGATTTCATTCGTTGTTCCTTTACCTTTAAGAAGTAGTATTGCCATTCCTTTTGTCTTGCTTCGTCTTTATATTTCACATTCGACCTGTTTCAGTTTTGTTTTTACAAACATGTACAATATACATTCCAAATGTAACAAAAAGTCTCTGCGTGTCCAAACAGATTTTCTCGGTGATTTTTGCTTCATACACTCTTAATGAAAATTACAAGCAATCACAAAGAGGTTCCATAAACAGGCTGAATATCAGCAATACATATGAGGCTATAAAAGTTATAGATTGTCACGGAATGACTGTAACGTATGTTTCGCTCGTAGATTGCAAACCGTAAATAAGCTCAAGCACAGCCAAGTTCTATTTAACGTTTAGAGAAATGCATTTGAGAGGTCTTAGCGATTTTGGTTTAAAATCCGTCGAAAAAGAACACGAAAGCCAGTCAATAGACCAATCAATGAACAATAACATAACTTACACAGCAACCGTATTTGGTGGATAATAATTTAAACGGTATAATAACACGAAGAGAGCAAGTTGATAATATATTAACATATGTGGAGCAGATTACTGAAAAAGCTACTAAACTTACAAAAATAGATCGGCTAAAACAAGAAAAGATCATAGATACATATGACGTATTTGAACAGAGATTTAATACCAACGCTAAAAAGCCTTACAAAAATGTAAGAAGGATACAAACAACCATGCAGATGAGGATTTAAACAAGGATGCAAGCGAAAGGACAGATGAAACAAAAATAACACCTTCAACCCACAGAACAAAATATAAGCCCACAGTGAGATGCATTGGAGGCTGACATGGAACAAATAAGGAAATATATAGACTATAATACCTTACAGTCACAACAGTTAAAAAAGACTTAAATAATGAAATACAACAAAACGATCAAAAGAGATTAAATAATTAGTTATTGATTTTAAAGGCGATGTAATAAAAATGGAAGATAAAGTAACTGCTAACACTAATACATTATTGCAGTTCCAAAAAATGAACCATTTAACGGAAATAATGAAAAAGCTAGATCAAAACAACAAACAAATGTGAGTTGAAGCATTATTACATCTGCGAGAAAAAAACAAGTTAAACGACAACATAAAAATAATAAGAGATCATGAATTACAAACTCATAAAAAGGACCTTACTGAGGGAATAGAAAAGTCAAAAACAGAAAAGAAAATGCGTTGCTCGAGAAAAAGTTAATACAATCGGTGTGGTGCAAGGAGGTATTGACGAATTAGATAAAAGGATGAAACGATTAAGAAAAGAGTTTGTTGATATGGAATAAAACTTTACAATCAACCAAGATTCATTTAAAGCTGAATTAAGTAAAATATACATAACATGAAATGAACAAATTGATGCAGTTAAAACAGAAATAGAACGCAAAGTAAACAAAAACACAGAGACATTTAAAACTAAATTTTACGCAGAAATTGGCATAAATAGTATTGCAACAATTAGTTGTACAATTGATGCCATTAAAAACCGGTTTACAAAATTTGATCATAAACTAATACCTGGATATATATATATATATATATATATATATATATATATATATATATATGTATATATATATATATATATATATATATATATATATATATATATATATATATATATATATATATATATATATATATATACAAATTATGTTTTACCAGTCAATTTAAACAAACCTGGTTAACATACAATTTTTAACCTTCAATATTCAAACTTTGAACGAATTTCTTTGTATATTGGATTACATATAAACAATTTGAGCTTACTTATTAAAGTTCAATACTGACCTGGATTAATTCCACCCACCCACCGACCCGAAACAAAAAGTTACATTGTTAAAGATTCGCATAAATATTATCTGGAAGAAAACTACTATATTTTATTAATTCATATTACTAAAGATCCTCCAGGTGAAATTGCACTATGCACAAATAAAAGCCTATGGCAGTATCGACATTTGTTGCAATTAAATAGTGTAAGCATTAAAACGCGTAAGCAAAAGATGCAAACAGCAGCAGTAATAATAAGGAGGAGAAATACCTAATGATTTAGAACTAACTGGAAATAATAATCTGTTTCGATCATTTGATCGAAATGGTACAAGTGGTGAAATAATAATACACGATAAAAGCGTGGAACAGTTGCAGAAAAAATGTAAAAAAAATAACAACGTCAGAATTCAACTATATCAGAGCAAAGTCACTCGATTATCTGAATGAAACCTAGAGAGGACAAGGTTTGGTTACACAGATGTTTCATATTTTAGATGATATTTTCCTCTATATTATTCTACTCATCCTGTTGCTGTTTTAAGGAAGCCTAGGAAACCTAAACTTATTGATTTTTGCCAGTCTTCCGATAAGAAGATAACTTGGTTTTGTAGGCTACATATATCTGTAAAGCTTAGCTAAATAAATAGAAAGGCAACAAACGGTGAACAAGAAACAAGAAAAGGTACCACAGAGTGTTAAAAATCGTAATCCAACGCGTCATTATAAATATATATAATCCCAGTACTATACAACCTGAACATGTGGTAATAACTAAGTTGGATCCTAATGTTTTGATTGTAGCTGCTTCCTCTCTGACAAAAGAGAAGAGACGGATCGTCCAGCCGAAGAGAAAGCCACTGGTGAGAAGGCTGTTTTGATCAGCCTTCTGATAAACATTTAACTTATGAGTATATTGACATTGTAATAGGCGTCAATATTTTGTTCGTCACATATAACCTTAAAATTTAGCTAAATAAAAAGAAAGGCAACATGCGGAAAATTAGAGCTCCTCACAAACAAGAATAAAATATTACCTTTTTTGTAGTCGCTTGTGTCACTGATCATTTGCTTTCATGTCATTCGAAACGTTATCTGTCTCTGCATGAATACATACAAAAATCTGTATCTCTGATTAAAAGTTTGTTTTCCTCACCATATTTGGTGTGTACGCTTGTTGTAGTAGTAGTCATACATAAGCAACCATCTTTTATCACTCTTAAGCCACCATAAACTAGTTTAGTTAACTTGAATGTTTTGTTCCTTGAACTGACTATACCATATATTTTGGTACATATTTTTACATTGGTTCTATTTCTTAAATGTTCCATCTGTTTACCAAACACAGCATTATTCACCAGCTTAAAAAAAATCCTTTTTAAAGTCATTGGTTGCATTTTGCCTCAAAGTTGTATTCAATTGTATGTATAAATTTTAACCATGGTTCTTTATTGAATAAAACGGCTCGATGCATATTTTTAAAACTCCTAACTGCAACTTCAAATTACGATAGTAGAGAACATATTTTTCTTTGTTTTTTAACGTTTATAATACTTTAGGTACTACAGGTTTTGTACTATGAATTTCTTTTGTAATGGAGATAAATCAAACTCTTTGGGAATTAGTTTCTCCAGTGGTAATGGCTGGTTAGTCTTTAAAATGGTTAGTAGGTCTAAATCTACTTCTAAAAAGCCAACAAAACATTTATTTGTCACCACAATTAACTTTATTCATGGTTTTAATTTGTTGTTTAGCTATCGATATACATTAGCAAGGTTATCAATTGTTCGTGTCTTGGTATATAATGTATGATCTAGACTTTTACCTATCGTATTCTCCATTTTCTTTATAATTTTAATGATCTGCTTTTGCATATATATTTGACATCAAGCTAATTTCAAATATATCATTGTCTGTTAGAATTCTAACTCTACCCTACTTATTTTCAAACTTGCCTCATCTACAGCACGGATATATAGAAGAGATCTCCGTTTTTTAGTAGATATAAGAAAATATTTTACGAGTGAAGTGGAAACATTTTATTGTCGCGAGTGCCGAAGCCACGAGCGCCAATACAAAATGTTTCCACTTCACGAGTGAAATATTCCCTTATATGTACTTAAAGACTGTACATTTTCTTTTTCTTATCGAATTTCTAAGGCAAAAATCTTCGATTTGCATAGACTTGTTTCTTCATTCTGTGTTATTTCGATTAACGGATGCATTACTGCCTCGATAACAAGAAGTTCCAAACAATTTTACAATAAAATCGCAACTTAACCAATTGTATGTATTATATTTAATAAGGAGTATTTCTTTAAAATGAGTACCACTTGTCGTGAATGTAACAGGCACGAGACTGTATGGGTGACACAAAATATCGAATAGCAACAGGTCATGTAAGTGCAGTCACTGACAGTTTGCCTGATTCATGTGGAAAACTAATTCTTAAAAAGTTAATACTCGATGGCTCCTTTTGTTGTTTGAAATTCATTTTAGGCATTATTGATGGTGCCTTCTCATTGATTACATAAATCTATACCAGAGGGTCAACAGTTTTGACATATTTTAAGATCTGTTCATCCTGATGAAGAGAGAGAGAGAGAGAGAGAGAGAGAGAGAGAGAGAGAGAGAGAGAGAGAGAGAGAGAGAGAGAGAGAGAGAGAGAGAGAGAGGAAGGGAGGGAGAGAGAGAATGAAAAGAAGAAAAAAATTTAAGTAGGCCTAAATATGGACATATTAGTCTGAATAATATACATAAGGTCAGATATACTTCCTAAATGGAAAAGCAAAGTAGTTCCACAAGAGACATCACCACTGTGGCGATAAAAGTGGTATCGCCACTGTAGCGATATAATTTTTCTCCCACTGATATATTTCAGTATCTCCTTCTGAAAAATATATGCATATACATAACGACAACATAAAAATAATAAGAGATCAGGAATTGCAAACTCACAAACTGAACTTACTGATGGAGTAGAAAAATCAAAAACAGAAATAGATGAATGCACTGATCGAGAACTGATTAATACCGTCGGTGTGGTACAAGGAGGTATTGACGACTTAGATAAAAGAATGGAACAATTATGAAAAGATTGTAATGATATGGAACAAACTTTTACAATCAAAACAGATTCATTTAAAGCCGAATTATATAAAAACGACTTAAGATTAAGCACACAAATTGATACAGTTAAAACAAATTATGAACTCCTGTGAGTTTTAACTGTTTTGCATTTGCGCCGTTATAAATTGTTATGCTATATATATATATATATATATATATATATATATATATATATATATATATATATATATATATATATAAATATATATATGTACATATATATACATATATATATACATATATATATATATATATATATATATATATATATATATATATATATATCTTAATTACACTCAATATGTGCAGGACCGTTGTACTATTCAGTTAAGTGTGCATGATATCTTACTTTCTGGTGTTTGGCTTCATCCTTAATTTAGCTGGTGGTGATGTCCTATTTTATAAATATAACATATGTTCGAGGAAAATAATGTTGTTTTTTTTTACTTTTTTCGATAATGTTATCCTAGCCGAATAGTTTCGTGTAAGTTCTTCTGCAGTTGATTGCAAATACTCGTAAAATTTATATATGCAGTTTGCTCCTCTGTAAACTAGATACTTAAACAGTTTACTTTGCTGCATTTGGTTCGTTCATTGCCATTGTTTACTGATGTAAAGAAACGGAAAAATCCAGATCGTATGTGTTTTCCTGTTTTTACTGTCCATGATGTATTGGGGTTTGCTTACTTGCTCCATACTACTTTACAAATCACAATATAGAACAGAATAAACTTTTAGTTGGTGATGGCAGTTATTAAATTTAACCACATAACCTTTTCAGGCATTATGTTGAATGTGTTATCATTTTATAGAATAATCTTATGTGTTCTTGTAATTTTATTTCAGAATGAAAATAATTCAGGCACTTCTTGCAAACTCATTTGATGCCTTTGCTTACGTGAGATGATAACAATTGTGGCGAATCCTTTATTCTACAAAAATGAAATGTTTCCAAATTCTAATTTCTACCAAACTCTGTTGCATATCTACTTAACTCTCTCGTACTCTTTCTCTCACTTTTACTAGCTTTACAAGTTTGTCCACGGTTTCGTAGACATTGCCATTTTTAAAATATTTTTTTCGTTATTTTTTAAAATTGTTTTTGTTTCGTATATTTGGACATTTATGAAACAAGTGTTTATATTTGTCAAGGTTATATGTGTATGGTCTGTGCGGATTATATCATGGTGGGTTTAATATATATTCCAGGGCATAAAGTAACATTTTGTATTTTTATTTAACACTTAGAGAGATTCGTTTATGTTTTACCCATTCTGGTAAATCTATGTATTATTCTCCCTTTATTCGCTGATATCTATATATATGTCGCGTTAGATAATGTACTTGGACAAAAAAATTCAAAAACAAATTGTATCTTAACTTACTTTCTGACTACATGTTGTGACTATTATATCAAATAGCCTTTGAACCTCGCTTGTCATTTAAATTTCATTCATGATGCTAATCTGTCTTTTTCTTTTTCTCCAAGTTTAATTGATAAATCTAGCATGAATTTTACTGAACTCAAGTCTATCTCCTTTTACTAATTATTTTCCACAAGAATGATTCAAGTTCTTTCAAAAAAAATATAAAAAATCATGATTAATTTCATTATCTCCTGCTTCAAATCTATGCTCGTGTAAACTCCTACTAAATGAATCCTGTAGCCTTCTGGTGCAAATTTTATTTTTAGGTCGCCTAATAATTCTGCCTTTTCTCATTTTATTCTACTTATTTCTTTTCTCTTAGGAGGACGGATTATAGGAGGCTGTAAATTCTCTTCTTTCAGATTTTCCTATTTGTTGATTGAACATTGAACCCCGTTTTACATTTTTTCTACGTTGGTAAGTATTTATTTTGGGGTCGTTTTATCTGAGTTTGTTATTTTCTGCACTCTAATACCAGTTCGATTTAATCAAAATTGCAAAATTTTTACATCTTTAATATTGTGTGTTTGGCTATTTCATCCGGTCAACTGGCTTGTTTTTAATACACTTATAGCATGTAATCATCACCATTTAGTAGACAATTATCTCTTATGTATGAATATTATATTCTTTCAAATAAGCAATATTTTCCTCTGACTCACAACTATTAAAGGAATCATAGTGCATATATTTTACCTTGATATTTATTCCTTTTTTTTCTTTTTGCTGTCTTTGCTGTATTACAATTTTACCTTTATATTTATTCCTTTTTTTTTTGTTTGTGTTGTCTTCACAATTGTCTCAACCTTGAATAGTTTGTGTCGTATGTAGTATTGAGATAGCTCCTCGTCGTAAAACATATCCGCACATTTATCTCCCGTAAAGACTTCCAAAATATTCACGGTAGGGTCGCCTTATATTGCCTGTCTAATTTTGTATATTCTTTCTGTGAAATTAAAAAGATAACATTTTGCAAATATATATCAATATTGTGAAATCCGATCAGTTTGACCTATTTATATTATGGTGTTCCAAAACTAAAAGTCGTGGGTAAACACATAAGTTAATTCATACATGATATATTTTTGGGATCACTATCTGTGATTTGATTTATATCACTTGCCCTATGGGAGCTATTATTATAGGCATCAATAACGTTATGAAATATATATTCGCGTTTTCTAGTTTAATTTACAGTATAAAAAAATCCACATTCTTGTCTTTAGATTTTTATTAAATCTTTCTACAATAGATGGCCTTTTTCAGAATATGTAGACAAATATTCTGTATTTTCTCCTGTAGTCCTCTAACCTTTCGATTATAAAAGTATTTGCCTTCATCAAACTGTGTTTGTCTGATTTTCTCTCTTTACAAAGTTCTATACTGCCTTATATATGTCATATTCTTTTCTTGTTTTTTCCTTCTTCCATGTATATTTTGAAAATATATCTATGGCAGTATAAATGTATTTATATCCTTCATTTTCATCTTCTATGGTTGCATGTCAATGGCATCTGACTGCCATTAATCATCCACGGAGGTAACATAAACGTTTCATAAATGTGTGTGTGTAATGGGTATCAACATCCTTTAAATCAGACTATTATATTTTCTTTATTTTATTTTATTTGTTCCCACAATTGATTTATGCCTGTGTAAGCAACTGGATCATGATATAAAAAATCTCAACCTTCTTTATCATTCATTTAAAATTATTATTATTTTATATTTTTCTGCCTTGTTTAACCTTCGGCACTTTAACCTTTGCCCATAAACTCACTCACGGTTGGATTACACTGACGTGGAAACAACTGTTGGGGACGGGCTTATTCAATGTTGTGAGAACTTGTAGCCAGACCCCTTTTTGCATAAATTAGAAAATAAAATAAGTTTAAATCAAACTGTATTTTTAACCTCTGACAATTTAACTTTTAACCTTTAGCTTCTTTTAACGTTTTGCCCCGTTCTATTGTCACAGATTATAATATGATCATACGATGGTGACTGAATACACTGACAGGAGAATAGCTGTATTTTTTACCTTTGACATTTAGCCTTTTAGTTTCTTCTTTACACCCTTTTCCCGTTCTATTGTCTCTGATTTGCTATAATAGCACGCATCGGTTATTGCGATCATATTCAGCAACACACGAATACTCAAGCAATATATATATTTGTTTCAAGTCTATGGCGGATCTCGAGCACACACTTTTAGTGAACTTGTGATCCCAAAATCAGTATATTATTCATTAGACTATGAACGCAGTTAAAGGTTTAAAATTGAAATTAAGATTTCATTCAACGTTGATGAGTCAAGTAAATAAACTAAATTTTTTTAATAATAATATATAATATCACCATAACATTTATATAATTTGATTATTTCGGTTCCAAATTTTTTATTAATTATGCATAGAACATGCTTATAGTGTACCCTATTTGCTATACATATTTGCTGCAACTGTTTATTGCTATTGTATAAAGTCATGCAATGCATGTTGGTATCAGCTTTGGCTGTAAATTCGTATCGGTGGAGTGTGATATTATATATTTATTAAAACTTTTCAGCCATACAATTCTATCATAAATTAATAAAGTATAATAACTCTGCACTTAAAATAACAATCAGACTAGTTATTTTATTTAATATACTTATAAACGGATATATACTGCTTTATGTGAATTCTGTCTAATATCGAAAGTTGAAATTTACGTCCTTCTTACATGTCCTTCTTACATGTAATACTGTATCTAACTTTGTGTACATATTTTATTTTATATTGTCTGGGTTAGTATTGCCCTCTGGTCAGGGCTGCGCCAAATGATTTATTCTTGATACTTTTTCAAAATTTATTTTCGTGGTTTAGGTGTTGGAATATATAAATACTGTTGAGTATTGTTTTAAGAAATAAATGGGAATGTTGAGAATTGTTTAATGTTTATGTAAAATTGTTTACATTAATAAATATACAATAACGGGATACGGGATACTGCTCCTCTCGCTTTGCACGGTAATATTGCATTGTCACGTTCATATGTCTATCTTACAGCGAATGAAAATGAACATTAAGAATACGGAGTTTTGTACAGCACATGCTACGACATTTCGATAAAAATGCCCAGGAGCCTGCTACCAAATAAATAGCGAAACCTCTGGTGTACAAGGTTTGTAAGGGATATTTAATTTTGATACGCATATATCATATATATGTAGATCTGTGGACAGTTTTGTGCCTATGGTTTTCAGGTTCGATCCCTTGTGCATGTGTCTAAATACCCAATGTTCCCAGAACCACTTTCTCCTGGGAAAATTTGCTCTAGAGTACTTTTCCTCCTTAAGACCAGTACTCCTCCCTCCGATAGATTATAATATGATCTCTATCGTTTGAGTTTATGATTTAGAGAGATGCATTTTATCGTAAAGGGTAGGCTATCAATAGTTTACTTGTGTGAAGGTATATGGTTGTAGGTTTGTGATGATGTGTTAAATCCTGAACTCACACGAGTTAGACGTAATGATGTCAAGGATATAGAGATATTCATGAGGGATGAGTCTCATTCAGCGCCACCAGATAGCGTCGATCGCGTGAAATTTGACTTTCACCGAGGGTTGATTTATAAATTTAAATGTTCATATCGATTGCTTTCCATGACTGGGACACTTATGGTATATCTATACTCATATGTGTCTGTTAGACGTATCTTTGAGCGAAGGAATACACATAAGCGTTGGCTTTCCTTTCTTTCTTTCTTACTTTCTTTCTGGTTTTTTTCTTCTTTCTTTCTTTCTTTCTTTCTTTCCTCGTTTCAGACGAAACGATTAGGAAATGACAATTATATGTGACATGTTTTTGTGTAATTTAATGCGGCCTCATTTCACTACTATGCCCTAAAACAAAATTAGGATTTATAGTGCGGTCGCGGTGGAACTATGACGTCACCGGAAATAACTGATACCTATGCATCATCATGCTTACCAGGGTAAGAAAACAAATATGACGAACATTCATAAGTTTAATATCAACGACTTTGTAAAGAAAACAAACAGGTCACCTGAATATTAGAATCAGGAGTGTAACGCAAAACTATGTTCACATACTGCACAAGTACATGTATCAAATGTACGTGTGTCAGAGTTTTGCGCTCGAGTCTAATAAACCACAAAAATAAAACAACAACGCGTTATATATATGTAAGTATGAAATAAAAACACGATCTGAACCAGTGTTTTATTTTATTGCGAAGTATTATTAATTAATGAAAATTAAAATGTAATGACATATAGATGTGAACAATTTTATCTTGTTGCTGTGTTATTTAGTGCCTTGGCGAATAAAATGCTTAAATAACGAAATATGAATTATGTGGGAATTATTTAGATAGTCCCACAATCAAGATTTACTACAGCACTTGAACCAATGTATGAAGGATGCGATTTACGAGGCACTCCGTGGAGATTAGTTCTTTACGCGAAACTCCTCGAAACGTAGATCGGACGGCTCAGGTCTTGTTAATCTTTCTCTTTTCTTGTTGATTAATTCATTGTGTCCATAACAACAGTTCGTACATCTTGACATATTAAAACAATTTCCTTTGGCAAATGATCGTGGGCTTTGCTTAGAGCAGAGTTTAATGACCTATCAACTTTGGTATATATCAAATGAGGACATAGTCAATCTTGGTGGCACAAAATCCAAATATCGTTGTCACATTGTACAGAGAGATATGTTGTTTTTTTATTTTAAAGGTAACTTCTTTTGATGCTTACACATATATTGGATAACATGCTATATCATTAATGTGCGAATGTAAAAACTGCTTGGAGTTTGTTAAACCGTTCATTCTAGGTCTTTATTTAATTTACATACAATTGTAGTATCGAAAGAAAGAAGAAATGAAAACCTTTAATTTCACCATCCTATGCCACTCTCATGAAAAATACTTTGGTTTTTGGCAGTGTCTTTATGTATTAGCCAATCAAAATGATTGGTGGAAGTGTTTGATGAAATCAGAGCCGATCATACAAGAAAAGCTGCCGAGGCCAATATATACTTTTACAGTGTTTTAGTACGCTGCATCGATTTCACGAAATATTGTTTATATTAAAATTACAGGTAAAAACTTGTTTTATCCGACTGGAGGTGAGGTTTCGCGCCAATTTTGCCATAAGCAAATATATCGCAGCAAGGACAATGAAGTAGCTGCTATTTATATCGCCTGGTTTCGTATCCTAGCCACTCTATTTTTTTTCAAGAAGTTAGACCAGTTGTTTCAATCTAATGGGATTCTAAAGCTAATGCAGAAAAATCCAGTTGACCTAAATCCCCTTGACATGGGATGGTGAGAATGTAGCAGGAGAGAAATATATAATGATTTACAAAACTGTTACCAACGTCCATCGTCCATCGTGGCGACGCTTCTTCACACAGTTCAAGCAGTTCTTATCTTAGTTATTCATGTCTCTTTCTATATTAAGTGATATAGCAAATGACTAAGAGGTAAGGAAACATCAGCTACCACAAATCGTATGCCCCTCTTCTTACGTTCCCATTGACATGTGGATAATCCTATTACTACAGTACCCGTGGCAGATCCAGCGCGCCGTTCCTGTGTGTCCAGAATGGGGGTGTAGAGGAGAGGTTTAGACGTGTGTGATTTATATTGTGATCTATATGTCAGTCTGTATGTATGTATGTATGTATGTATGTATGTATGTATGTATGTATGTATGTATGTATGTATGTATGTATGTAGGTGTGTAGTTAGTTACTTAGTAAGTTAGTTAGTTAGTGAGGCAGGTAGGTCGGTAATTATCTGACATGTTTGGTGCTCCCATCCTTTAAGGTGTAATGGATTCGCACTTGAGTATCAATAGACTCATACATTTTGCCACAGGAAACAAAACGAAATAAAAATGGTATCGTGAATGTTATCAGTTACCAGTCCTGATTTTTAAAAGAATCAAAACACAGTTTGGTCATTCATTATTTATCTAATGTGAACAACCTTTTGTATTTCAGCTATTCAAAGATATTTGCCAAGTGTTGAATCCGATAATAAAGGCGATAAAAATCAGATTGGACGGGGCCGAAATTCAACCTTGCATGTGCAACAGTAACCTTGCTACAACGTACTTCCAGTGAGAGGGTCTTTCATCGTTAAGGTGGCATCGATTTTCATCTACCTCACCCTCTTCTGAAGAAAACAAGTGAACGATACAAACACTATATGTTAGATATGTTTCGGTTTGGTACAATTTCTTCCATGATGTACAATTTGTATCTACACTTTAGCAGGTGGATATTGTGATACTATCCATCTGTCTGTTTATCTCTAATTCTATCTCCTCTCGACCTTAGGGTGGAAATTTACCGGTTGAAACTCGGAAATTATGTTGCCTAAGTGATAGTGATACTACATATTTGGTTCTTAATTTGTTCAATTCTAATATTTACCGTTTTCAACAGTTTAAATATCTTCTAAGAATTGGAAATGAACAAATAAATAAGTTTATTACATTCTTTTTTATTCGAAAGTGGGTATACCGGTGTTAAAGGAGTTAATATCTATGCAGTTTTGTATTTCCATAAATGGCCCATGGATCTCAAAACTGTTCATATTTCACCTTAGATCTACACAAGCTATATATTTTCTTCGGATCCATTTATAGGAAGAACAGAAGTATCATCTTTAATATTTTGGGGGGTTTCTTCCTTTCCAAAGCAGCAACCTGAGTGGAGATTGTTGGCGAAAAAGTCTGACATTTCTTCATTTGCTTTAACTAAAAAATTCAGAAAATATACCAACATTTAGTAAATTTGGTCTAGGACATACAAATATGATTTATGTGTAGAAATGTATTCTAACTAGCTCAAATATATATTGAAGATTAAATTTTTATATATATATCGCATGTGAGTCCCTGTATTTGAGCCTTACATTTGTCACCAATGGCGTCATAAGACTTAGTCCGCCGTCTCGTAAGATAATTTGTACTAAGTAGCAAACCACAATGGATAAAAATGCAATCACACCTTGCGGTTATGTTTCAGTGTTGCTCCAGATATAGAAAAGCAAATTTATTGAAGAGGTGCAACTTTTGTCATTTCTTCACAGTATCACTACACTAATTTAGCTAATCAAATGTTAATGCATCCTATTGTAGTCCCTAAGAATATAAGTTTTATTTTTTTTCCTCTGATTTTTCCTGGAGATTTTCTGATCAGCGAAGAATGTCACTAGAATTAAATAGAAAGCAAACTTAAAGCCTAAACAGAAAATAAAGTGTTTATTGAATTCAATCTCTAGGCTTGTGCGTACGATGACAAAGCAAAGACGTCTGATTCGGACGGTGACAGATATGTCACTTGGTCTTAAAATTCCAGTGATTTCGTTGAAATGCAACTATTTCCAGAAGATGCATAATAAAAATGTCTGTATCTTGCATATGTTGGGTTGAAATTACAGTCTGCCATAAGTATCTGAATATATAACTATTGCACATCATTTCATCATAAATATGAAAAAGTGAAGGAAATATATAAGAAACTTAATTAGTGCAGTGTCGCCTTGGAGAGCATAAAGCGACAAAAACACGGTGAACACATTGTTTTGAAAACTATGCACCCTCAATGCATTCGCAGCTAAATAAGTACGCACGTAAATGAACACAGCAAATTAATGAATTTATATGGTGCATATATATATATATATATATATATATATATATATATATATATATATATATATATATATTGTCTTCTTTAGCACGTAGATTGTACTTCTATTACTTTGACTACACGTATAGAGACATGCCACTATTTTCGAGCGTTTACATTCAAGGAATGGATATTTATGCCCCCTTTTTAGCGGGGGATATTTTGATACCCTCCGTCTGTCTTTTGTCTGTAAATATATATCCTGTCGACCTCAGGGCGGAAATTCACTGGTTGAAACTCGGCAATTATTTTGCCGATGTGATACCATTTGCAAGAGGAGTATAATCCCCCCCCCCCCACCTCCGGCTATAGGAGGGGGTCAAAGGTTAAATAGAGAGAAATTGCACTTATAGTGACATTTTTGAGTATTTTTTCAGAACAAACTTTATACATGCAGTAATAGCGGAATGACACATCATACGTGTAACTGATTTGTGTTACGACCCATGGTCCACGGTCCAGAATATATGGAAATGCGTGAGGATTTGCAATGGTGAACAATGGAAGTAACTGCAGTTACCTAGGGACATAGCTACTAAGTACATACTTACGCAAGGGGGCAATTGATATATACGTATAGGTATTATGTCGGCAGGTAGGCATAATAGTAATCTGAGAATGACGAGGATCATATTTAATACGAAAATATTTACTGCTCATAAACATGTTTCAGTTTTGCTAGAAGAAAGAGAAGTGTGGGGGGGGGGGGGGGGCATGTACTTCTCATCATGGTTAAAATATCTAGTAGTCTGCGTCTCTAGGGCCGTACTTTTTCATTCTGACAAATACTGCTTAAATATATCATAATCACAATTATTGCAAATTATACATTTTTGAACCACATAAGATTATTATGTATTATCCTGAACCCAATTACAAAATCAACCCAAATCTTTTTGTTTTCTTACATTGTCCAAATAAATGTATATTGTTCAAAGCTAAAAAATCAAAATATAGACTTGTTTTGAAGTATCACTACAATAATTAATTTCAACCAGCTATTATAGCAATGTAGTTCCTAAAGTCGTTGGTATTTTATCTCATATATTTTCCTGGATAGTTGCTAAGAAGTGAAAAATGTTACTTGCATTTAATAAACATTTTGTCATTAAAGAATAAACAGAAAATAACATGTTTATTCAGTTCGGCATCTAGACTTTTGCGTTGGATGACAAAGCAAACAAGTTCGATTAGGTCGATTTCTGCAAGGTAACTAGCACTAAAAATCTCAGTTATTTTATTAAAATACAAGATTTCCAGAAAATGCAACCTAACATATACCGATTTTTGCATCTGTTCTGTTGAAATTAGTGTCTATCCTAATTAATACAATTTTGGTGCATCTGAATTTACAACTAATGCGTTGGATTTCACCAAGGATGTGGAAAAGTGCAGTAGATATAAAATGAACTTAATTCGTGTTGCAATATCTTGAAATCCGTGCTGAACATATTGTTTTGAAAACTGAGCATTCTAAATGTATTCATAGCTATTTTCAATGCATGCAAATTAATGCAGTAAGTTAAACAGTTTTTGGAGTGTAAGTTTGAAGAATACAACGTTGAAAAGTATAAGGGGTTATTTTGCTATTAAAGATGGGAAACATCAGACTTAGACTTGATTTTCTTCTTACAAATGCATGCACTATGCACACACATGTGTCACATGGTTGCATCGTTTTGAATTGGTTTAAACTTCATTTTGATGCAAACAAAACTTGATTGAATACTTATTACTACCTTGATGTGTACTTTTCTTCACACGTGGTGTACTGTGGTAGGATGAATAGAAAACCCGTGGGTTGTTCAGTTAACATTTTTGTGGGGCCGTGGTAATTTTGTCAGGGCCTGGCATGATAACTAGAGTACTGTTTAGTCTGTCTTGACAAGAATTAAAAACTCAGACATTTCTGGACCATTGTCTATAGAAAAGTGTTTGATTTGACCATTCAAGCTTACAAAGAGAGCCATAATAAAGCAGACAACGGCGATCATGGTCTGGTAAATTGTGAGGAATATACTCTATTTTTGGCTCTAAAAGAATCAAATTCTAAAATTTGCCATTCTCAGCAGTTTAAATGTCTTCTGGCAATTGGAAATGAACAAAAAAATGTGTTAATGACGCTCTTTTTGATTGCATAGTGTTTGTGAAAATGTTAAGGGAACTAATATCTATGAAGTTAAGTATTTCCAGAAAATCACCATGGATCTCAAAAACTTTGCATACTTCACCTTAGGTCTACACTAGTGATATACTTTCTTTAGAGCCATTTCTTAAGAAAATAGAAGTACCAATGTACACTTTTGGGGGGTATCTTCCTTCCAAAGCAACAAACTGGATGGAGATTTTAGCCAATATTTCTGACATTTCTTCATTTTTTAAAACTGAAACATCTCGAAATATACCAACATTGAATAAAATTGGTGTTTACAAATAACATACTTATTTGTTTGTAGAAATGTTGCTGTTGTTGTTCGTCCTTCGAGTTCGAAGATGACCATGACATCACTAACTGATTTGGTTTTTGTGAGTACGTGAGTGGATGATCAGGCCAAATTGTGCTATGAACTGTCTGTGGCACACTTGACAGGAGATGCCGCTTGGGTTTGTTTGATCAATAGAGGACGGACTGCAGTTCTGGGATTTACGCTGCTCGGGCTTCTGCACTGCCTCTGCAATTCACCTCAGTTCAAAGTATGTAGCTCCAGTATGGATGACACTGCGTCAGGTGGAGCGATCCTGTGCGAGATCTTCCAAAGATTCAGGGTCAATGTTGAAGTGTTTCAATGATGACTTGAAGAAATCTTTGAAGCGTTTCTTCTGACCACCCTGAGATCGCTTTCCATTGTTCAGCTCGCCGTAGAAGATCTTCATTGGTAGTCGCTCTTCTGGCATCCTTTCGACGTGGCCTGCCCATCTCACCTGTGATTTCATAAGCAGAGTGTGGATGCTTGAAAAGACAGTCCGTGTGCGAACCTCAGTGTCTGGGACCCTGTCCTACCATCCTATCATCATAGGTTTCCTCAGACAGCACATGTACAAATGGCTCAGCTTCTTATCATGGCATATGTACACAGTCCTGGTTCACATGCATACAGCAGGCTAGGCTATACAATGGCTTTGCAGACCTTCATTTTTTTTTATTTTTTTTTTGGGGGGGGGAGGGGTTGTAGACTGATGCCTCTGTGCTCCCACACATTTGCGCGTAGTCTGCCAAAGGCCACACTTGCTTTAGCAATTCTGGCATTGATTTCGTCATCGATGTGGACTGCACCTGACAGTGTGCTGATGAGATAGGTGAACATGTTCACTGCCAGGAGGGTTTGGACATTTACTGAGATAATAGGCTCTACGTAAGACTTTCCTGGTGAAGGTTGGTACATCAACGCTGTCTTCTTGATACTGATTGTGAGACCGAAATGGTTACAAGCTGTAGAACTGTGGCTAGCTCAAACGTATTAAGGAAGCTTAATTTTGTATAGGTATGGAATTTGAGTTCTTGTCTTTGAACATAAGACACTCCACTTTATATAAGTTAGCTAATCGAAGTTAGTGCCTATCATAAGTAACATAGCTTTGGTGCATCTGTACTGATAAATAATGTATAGGGTTTCATCACAAAAGTGTAAAGGTGAGGAAAATATGTACAAAAATTAGTTATTGTAGTGATACCTTAGATAGCATGAATGGACAAATCCATGGCAAACACATTGATGTGGTAATTAT
The DNA here is from genome assembly GCA_029931535.1 of Margaritifera margaritifera. Classification (NCBI taxonomy): domain Eukaryota; kingdom Metazoa; phylum Mollusca; class Bivalvia; order Unionida; family Margaritiferidae; genus Margaritifera; species Margaritifera margaritifera. The sequence goes on from JAQPZY010001084.1 coordinate 339,301, forward strand.
GCATCCCTAATGCATTCAAAGCTACTTTTTATGAATGCAAATGAATACAGTAAATTAACCATTTTTGTGGTGTATATTTGAATAATGCAATGCTTACAAATATATATATATATATATATATATATATATATATATATATATATGGTTCTTGAAGATAAAAAAGTATCAGTTTTAGACTAGATTCTTTTCATACATATCAAATATGTTACGTGGTTGCATAGCTATAAATTAATTTAAAACTTCATTTGGATGTAAGCAAAACTTCATTGCATATTTGTTACTTTAATATATTGTTAATTCACCCGTAGGGTAGTGGTATAATGCGAATTGGAAACAGGTGAAGTTGTTAAGTCTTCCAGTTTGCTTGGACCAGGGTAATTATTTGAGGAACTGTTATTATAATTAGAGTCAAGTTTAGTATGTCATGTCAAGAGTTAAGAACTGAGACATTTCTTGATCATTTCCTATAGAAAAGAGTTTGACTGGTCCATTCAAGATGACAATAACAGTCATAATAAGGCATACATTGAGCCACCTAGTCTGATCATTTATGAGGAAGTTACTAAATATTTGACTCTGAATGCATTAGCTTCTAAATTTACTCCTCTCAACAAATTAAACAAATGCAGACAATTGGAAATGAACATACAAATAAACTTAGGACACCCTTTTTACTTCCAATGTTTTTTTACCTGTGTTAAGGGAATTAATATATATGCAATTTTGTCGTTATGGAAATGCTCAGTGGATCTCAAGACTTCTTATAATTCACCTTTAGGTGCACACAAATGAATACTTTGTTCAGATCGATTTATTGAGTAAACACAAGTACCAATTTAAACTTTTTGGAGGGTGTCTTCCTTCCAAAGCATCAACCGGGTGGATATATTTGGCCCAAACTTCGGACATTTGTCATTTTGTCAAATTTAAATGTTTAACTTTCAAGATTTAAGAAAAATGGTCTTTAAAAATGAAATAGTGATTGCTTGTAGAAAGGTATTATAACTAGCTCATGCATATGAAGGAAGCCTAAAGTTTTCTATGTGTGTGAGTCCCTATGTTTGGGCTTCACTTTTGTCACCAATTGCATCTCATAACCCTCCACTTAGACCTTTGTGTAGTAATTTCCCAGGTCAGGTCAGGATACGCCTGTTACCGTAAGTAAGAGTAGATGGTACTACTCCAGAGATAAAAGTGAAGATACCTGTTATGTCTAATAAGAGAAATCCCACAACGTCAAAGAAAAGGAAATATTTATCCGGAGAAACCAGGTCCAGAGACAAAGGTAAAGAAGAAAGGTTTGTGTGTCACGAACAAGGACATTTGTCCTCAGAGTGTCCAGAACGTAAAAGAAGATATTTCAGAAGAATAAGCTGAAGAAGCCAATTCCACTAAGAATACAAAGCAAGAACAAATGGACGTTTGTGAATTTATTCAAATTTCACTGTGATTCCTGTTTAACGAAACTCTACCAAACGTAACTGAAAATCAACAATGTATTGATTTGTTTATTATTAGTATTTTTCATTGGATATGGACACACACACACAAACATACACCATTACAAGACCGAGAAGAGAGACACTTATTCGTTATTATTTTTTGTAATTTTTGTTTTCTCTTTAAAATTTTTTAATTGTTTTGTTCAAAAAATGTTTAATAATTGTCATTTTGTTCTTGCATTTGTTTTAAATTGTTTATTTGTTTTTTTGAAATAAAATTCAGTTGTTAGACATTTGTTTACAATTTTTAATAAAAAAAAAATTAACCTTCATATTGTTTTAAAAAATAAAATGTTCAAGTTTTGTATGTTTTTAAAATTTCTAATTTTTAAACTTTTTAACAAAAAGTTAAATGTTTTAGCTTTTTAATTTTTTTTTTCACAATTGTTAAAAATATTTTGATTTTGAACATTTTTTAATTTGTACATTTTTTACAGTGTTTTATTATTCTAATTTTTGTACAATTTTAATTTTTGTGTTTTAATTTTTAAATTTTTCCAGAATTTCGTTTCAATCTCCGCTAAATTCTGTGTTAGTTTAAACAATTTAGCACGCCTTTCAGTCTATGACCTATACATGAGATATACATCTTAAATCATATCGCCGCCTATTCTTCATATCGTTTCCGGTCATTTCCGGGGGCATTGCACGCTTCTCACAGCTCATACTCTTTCTGAATATATCGCTGCCTTAAAGCTAGTTTGACAACTGGTTCAGCAAAACATTAGTCCATCGGATCCTCGCCTTAATACACGAGCACGTTGACTGTGTCCTACGTTATATCTCTTATCATAGATTGAAACCCAATTAAAAAGGAAGTAAAAAGAATCAAGCTATGTATGGCGTCACAAAAATGCGTTTCATTGTGATGTCATTGGTATCTTGTGTCTGCCACTTTATAACATCGTCAGCCCTGTGCTTCATCACTGCAAGTGAAAATATCCAGACTTTTTCCTCCCACGTAGTAGGAAAAATCTTCACATTCTGTGATAAAACAGTATGAGAAAAAATTTCAGCAAATGTAATCAAAATTCAATGTGATGCAGTTATCAAAGTGAAGCGTATGGTTTTCTCCTGGTGGCATTTTACTACCAGATGTACAGCTTTATGCAGTGGTGTTATCATACCAAAAGGAGGTAACCCACTGTGAGAAGTATGGAGACATTGAAGATTCTTTGTTGAAACTACCCCTCTTTTCATTTATATAATCTCATTACAGTCGCCATTTTGAATTTCATGTAGTACTTTCCGTGTTAAGTCAATTTAACATATAGTAGCTTTATTTCATTAGGCCAACTATATCTTCAGTTGGATTGTCATTAAGTATGTTAGATCACCCCAGTGACCCACAATGTTAAATTCCCATTAGACCCATACAGTCACATTTATTTCTAAAATGGCAGCCCATGTTAAGGTCCCATTCCTGCCATGAATGCATATTGCACTCCGAGCGGCCCTCATGCTAACTTCTCTTTTACCAGAATATTTCCCAATGTTAAATTTTCTTGTACCCATAATGGCCCATTATGTTAAACCTATGGATGTTTTAAACATTAAATTACCCTTGTGGCCCCACCGACCCATATCAAAATCGCGGCGTAATGTTAGATTTCTATAGAGGCCATAGTGACCCCCAACGTTAAAGATATATATATATATATATATATATATATATATATATATATATATATATATATATATATATATATATATATATATCATTACATCTCCCTTGTGGCCATAGTGACATCTTTTCAAAATGGCAGCGTAATGCTAAATTTCCTTTGTGGCTATAACTACAGTTATGTGGCTATAGCGAACCCAATAATTACTTCTGGTACATTACTGAATCTCATAATACACAAGAAATTGATGTTACTTTAGTTACATTCTATCTTTGAGTAATTAATTTTGTTTTGTTTCTTTTAAACGCAATTTTAAGTTCGTTATCTTTATGATAGAAAACGAGGTAACTACAAACGTATGACACTCAATGCGTATCGCTGCACCAGAAGTATCATCTTCATCATCATTGTCGTCGACATCGTCGTTGTCATCATCTAAAGAATATCATCCTGTACTCATGTTATTTAATAACCTTCAAGGTTAAAAAATCTCCAAAACTCGAGCTGTATAGAATATCAAAGAGTTGGCATTTTAGCCGCATCGCGATTCAACCCAATATGTTTAATGTATTTTCCAGATGTTTCATTTCCTTTAACTATTCCTTTTCCCTTTTTTTTTTTTCTTTTTTTTTTTTTTTTTTGATCCGTTTCCTTTTTTTTAAAGGACGGATTTTTTATTTGAGGGCACGGATTTGTAACAACAAGATTTCGAAGAATAATTTACCATTCATATTATTATTATTATTATTATTATTAGTAGTATTATTATTATTATTATTATTAGTAGTAGTAGTAGTAGTAGTTTTGATATTATTATTATTATTATTATACATCAGTTTTAGTTCTTCTACTTTTGTCTTTACCTTTTCTACATATGCTTTGTCTTGTAACAACGAATTATTGGATTTCCAGTAGCCTGGTCCCTTTTTAAATTTTGTAAATTGAAAGGTGCGGATTATCGGAGAATGGTCAGACCTATAGCTGGGATGCATGTGAGTATTGTTACTAATAATAGAAGTCAAGCTTTCTTTATTTGTCAAGACAAAATCTAAACATGCCATTTTAGAAGGATTTTCCTGACTCCAAATGTACTCTTTAATCTCGAAATTATACATTCTGCAAGGATCGCAGAGATACAATTCTTTTTTCCAATCCCGTATTCGTTCAATTATTTTCGGGGTAATTATGTTTCGCTAGTTATATACATCTATATCACAATTGTTGAACTAAGTTCCATTCTGCACATATTACAGTGGTAGGATTTTCATACTCTTTAAAACTGACCCAATTCTATCGAAAAAATATTGGAAAATCTTCATTTGGACAATACATATTTCATAAGCGTCATTTGTTGACTCTCAACCTGCATATCAAGGGAGGGTAATTATATTTCCTATGCATCCTTAAAGCTTCTTCAAACTTGGAAATCTATTTTATTTGGAAAGATTATCGCCACACCACGAGATCTGCTTGTACCAAAGCAGTAGCAAAATTTATATTTCCGATCGGTTTTAATGTATGGTTCTATTACTTATGTGTAAACAATATACGGAACATGTATTGCTTACAAATTCAAACACATTTTTTTCGTTTTTGCCTATCTCTTAACCCCATTGTATTTAAAGACACAATACTAACCCTTTTCAAATATGATCGACAAAATTAGGTATATCCATTCAATATAAATTGAACATATGGAGATAAAGAGTTACATACAGTGAAGGATTCATTAAAGGACCCGTCATGAAAACGATCTTAACATTATGTGAACAAACAGAGAGAAAATTAAAGTAGTCGGCAAACAGAGGAAAAATGAAAACGAACAAAACGAAAATCATAGTCAAGGTCAAAATACACCTCATTTTGAAGAGTGAAGCATAGTGATTTTTTTTTATTTTTATTATTATTACATCAATATGTTACAACTGTAAATGAATTTAGTTTAGTATACTGATATTATTTTTGCATCCTCTATATTATTACAGACTTGCACATTATAATTAACTACTAATTTAAAATGTTGAAATTAAATTATCATACCGATGGTAAGCGCATAAAAGATTCTTGTAGTATATGGTTATATTTGCAACTAAGGGCAATTGCAAATGTACAATTCAGTACAGGTGAGTGGGGAATGGTACTCTGAATGTGAAGAAATGGCTACAAATCTTGGTAATAGTTATGTAATATTTCCTTCAATAAATATCCTGTAACATTTAGCACTTAGCACTGAGTCTGTGAAAGAATAACTTACAATAAAAAAATCCACACTTATTTGTCTACAGGTTTTGATGCTGTGTGGATCAATATGGAGTTATGACGCTTATTAGTAATCTATATTGTGGTGAGCAATAATGGATTTGGTATAAAACATTTATAAATTGAATATAAGCTATTATTCTGCACATATTGTTTGCAAAATAAGACATTTTAGTCAGCTCTGAAAACCTGGAAAATAGTTTCTAATAAAAGGTATCGAGACCTGTACTGGCCATAAGCAGCATTTTATGAGAAACATAAGTACACAATTGTACATGTCTTTTGATAATAATAATAATAATAATAATAATAATAATAATAATAATAATAATAATAATGAGAATAATGTCAGTGCTAAACATTATGATGATTTATTTTTATATTTTCTGCTTTATACGTCATTCTTTAAATGCTGTATTTTATTGCAAATATTGTTCCAATGATCATTCAAACCTAAAACATGCTTGATGGAATTACATATATCTCTTCAAAGAGTTTGTCATTTTTTTCTTTGCTTCTCATTCATACTGCACATCTAACAGCTGTTGTCAGTCGTAGTCGATTCAACTAAATTAACTTTCCCCTCCGTATATAATGTGGCTTTTCCTCTTCCAGTCTCTCAAAACTGGCAATCAAACACTCACAAGCATGGCTGGCCCATTCTAGTTTTTTTTACATGTTGACCCCACCAGGACTCTCTCTCTCTCTCTCTCTCTCTCTCTCTCTCTCTCTCTCTCTCTCTCTCTAGTGCATTTGGGCATATACAAAACTGTCCCGTCATCAATGATCCTATGTATGTTACACCATGAACATGACCAACCTTTTGAAACCTATCCACTATCATGTCAACCCCAGTTGACTGGGAGCACTTGTTCCAGTTGTTAAGCGGACGTGTTCTAGATATTGGCAATTGCTTCTTTCAGCTTGTTGGCATATAAACCAATATTTGTGTCCTTACTCCTAAATACAGCAACTCCTTTGTTTCTGCTCCAAATATGTCACCTACTCGTCCGAATGCTTTGTATGTATGCATATGTGTTCGTTTACTCCACCCACCATCAGAAACCAGTGATAATTGGTACACCATTATAAAAGTCACCCCGTTATATGGCAAGCCTCTTTTCTTCTGTCCCAGCTTTCATCATTTCTTCCTCCATGTTACACTCCCACCATGTCCAAATTTGGTGCTCAAGAAAAGAAAACATTTTTTAACCAATAACTGGAGCTGCAATAGTACCTAAAATTTCGTGCAGTGATGGTGTTCCTCAACCAGTTGACATACTTCCCCATACGGCTCGTACGTTAATGTCAGCATTTGTCCCATCTTTAAGTATTGGGCTGGTATTCATTTGAAATGTTATACCGCAGACATGGCAAATACACCATAAAATGCTCGTTAACCCCCTTTTATGCATTTCGGTATGCAAGGTTAAAGGACTGCCACCATTTTCTACTATCTTCCGGGCTACCCCATATAGAGCAGAATGAGACTAAATTGACGTGCTCTTTCAGTCACTTTATTTTTATCATTCTGTAACCCTCCAAACTTTAGACAGACTTTTTGATTTGAAATGTAGCATTTTTACCATTGTAGCTTCCTATAACGTTGAATTGGAATGCAGCGCACAGCGATTTTGGTAAATTTCTGTCCAGAGGATATAATCTTCTTCTTTATCAATTGATATAGTGGAACCTAATCTTGTCACCGCGATAGAGTTCCACCTTCTAATCTTTTGATACACAAAATTCCCTTATTTATATGTCTTTATATTATAAATTTTCGAACATAAGCGGCATTAAATCGTCTCCTTCAATTCTTCTCTATAAAGCACTCAACGTGTTTGCAAACGACTGCACTGTGGCATGATAAAAACTGACTTACCCAACGTTTTCAAATGTTACACACAAAACAAAACCAATAAATATTTTAAACAAATAAAGAAATTACACGTAAGCACCACTAATATGTATATAACTACATCTGAAAATAATTGTAAATTCTTTCCACAAAATTGACACACCGTTGATTCCACAGTCACAAAACAGGAAGACATATTAATGTATACATGTCATATTCACCTTCACTGACCATGCTAGCCTACACTTAGTTTACAATTCGCGATTAGTAACAGTCGTAACAAAGAAACAGAGCTGAATGAAAAACCTTTCTCTAAAGCATGCAATTTCTCATATATTTTAGCTGATTAACTTTTCATTTTCATAAAATTAACGGGTTTCTTCTCTTGCACCACACTTTTCCCTTGCGGAAAATGCATTCTCACGCACTAAAAGAAAAAATCCTACATCTACTATAATTTTTATAGTTATAAGTAAAATCAATATATGTACAATTCCTGAAGAATTATAAGATATATTTAGGATCCCTTTTCATTATTTTTAGAGACGTATTAAGTTGAAAGGGCAGATAATACCGGAATATATCAAGTTCGGCGGATCAATATTCACAGAACTACATGCGGTGAAACGAACGAGGAAAAGCATTTGAAATGTAAACAAAGACATAACTAAGTTGATCGTATATATTTCACAAATATTTCGGATTTTTCTTTGCTATTACCTGTACAGACCACAAATGTACTTTCTATATGGAAACTTTGATAGCGACCGGGGTTTAGACATATGCGTGTAATATGATGCTCATTCATGTGACTGTATTGACAACAAAGAAATTTAACTCTCGTTCCATTTTGTTTGGTCTGTGTGCAATACGATAAGTACAATTATTATGCTACTGCAGCTACATTTAAACAGCCAAAACATCTGATACTGTTGTACACCAAAACTTTAGCACCATTGAAAAGATTTCAGACCGATTCCCCCAAAGTGCATGGACAGCACAGTGTTCTCCCCAGGGCCTTTTACCGTAGCCGGCCCACTACGCTATCGTTTCAAACCCAGATAACCCCCGATGCCTTAGAACCTGCCGCTACGCTGTGCTCTTGTGCCGCTACGCTTTAATGTTTCCCACTACCTTTATACAATTAATCTGTTAAACAAACATCCTCTCACCTAATTAAAAACCCTGTTACTCAAATGACACCTGTTCTTACCTCTTCTCGGGTATTTTGTTAAGATAATCCAGGATAATTACTCACTTACTTAACCATTATCTTTTGTGCCTGGCTTGCGCGACTGCGGTGAGCAACCTTTGGTGCGGGTTTCGTCTGCACAAAGTCACGTGATTGGCCAGCGACGATGGAGTCTACTGGTAGTGTAATATATATATATATATATATATATATATATATATATATATATATATATATATATATATATATATATATATATATATCAGTCATTTTCACTACCAGCCAAACCAGTTACACATATAACATTAAAAATTCTTGTGAAAAATGAACACACCACCTTCCAAGAAACGTAAAATTACCCAGCGCCCGGCTAGCCCCACGTTGGCTTGAAATTGGCGTCACCAATAGTAACAGTGATTCCGATTTCAATAGCGTCAACATGATTTCCACAAAGAAAGAGATCAAGAAATGAAGGACGGGATTTAACAATGAATGGAAGACGTTATACCCTTGCGTGGAAATTGCTGGATCGGATGGTAAGTTTTCCATATTGCTAAATTTTGGTTCAGATCTAGTGGGGGGAGGGGGGAGGGGTTGTAATATATATATATTGTTAGTGGTAACCAGTAGTTGTAGTTGCAATTGTTGTTGTTCTTATTAAGGTGTGACGGGGAATAAAAGTTGCATTTTATTGACAAGTTGTTATTATGTTTACATAGTTTACTCTGAGCAAGAGAAATACAGTTTGGTCAGTAAACCTCAGCTTAAGTTGGTGCTGCCCTATTAGTTTCTCATTTTTCTTTTCTGTCTATCCAAGTAATAAACGGAACAATCTTTATCTTCCAGTTTTACCTCTTTTGAAAAGATATAAATAAGAAGTATTCCTTCATAAATATAACTTAAAAGGTTTCATCTATATGCTTACTAATTAATCAGTAAAGTCATTTTTTTAATGTAATTTAAACTTTTGAACAATATTTAAGCTCTCTGACGTTGATTCAGTGAACAAATTAAACACTAACAAACACTTTGATATATTGTTCTTAATGGAAAGGAATATTATTATCTTATTCTGTAATGATTATTTGAAAACACATCACTGTCTTGACTCTTGAAGAATTTGTCCTAGGTAATTCACTTAATTAGAATTCAGGTAGTTTTGTCTATTTTTTGTACATCCATTAATAAATTATATGTTCCATTTTTTTCAGATTGTGAAAGGTCATTCTCCTCAATGAATAGAATTAAGAGTGTTTAAAGGAACAAGTTGACACAGATGGTCCTGAACTACTTGATGACAATCAGTACTGAAGGACAATCCTTAAAAGACTTCAATTTTTATGTGGCAGTTAGTATATATGGCGAAAAGAAAAAAAGACGTATATCATTTATTTAAATTAAGAAACAAATGAGATAGACATTAAGCCTTGTTATAACCTAGGTAAATAAAGAACACTATATAAATATATATTCACTTCTTTTTATTTCATTGATATTAATTTGTTTCATTTTTATGACCCTAACGCGAATACCCCGATGCTATCGAAACTTTCTGGGGAGCTCACTGCAGCAATAATCAGTTCAGCTACCGCTTTGTGTAGTATTAGTCCATCTATTGCCAGTACATCATTTCACTGGTACTCGGCCTAAATTGGCGGAGTGCGTAGCAGGGAACATACAAATCAGAGAACCAGACTAATGTGCGTGGTACATCATGGGAAACAATGATGGAGATTCCGTATTTTCACTAAGATGGTCGATGCTAATTTTCTCTGGCCTCATGAGCACATGAAGTCCGACGCAGTTGCAAGCCAAGTACATCATATTTAAATTCAATATACAGTTATCTCCCTTACTCTATCGTGAAGTACAATATGCAATGCACATACAATGCTTCACAAAAGTATTGATAATTTTACATATTAATTGTAATTGTAATTAAGTATCTTTTTCGGAACATGTTTACGGACTTTTTCACCCCAGAATGGTGAAATAGGATGCAGTGTTTGCTCGCAATATTGCGAAAAACCTTATAGTCACGACCAATGTACTTTATACACTATTTATTTTTCTGACTTTCTCTGTGAATTCCATGTGCTTTGGTAATGTCCTCTTTTAACAGTAATCATGTATGGTCCAGATTACACAATCTCCTGCAGTTATTTGAACTTGTACACAAGGTTCTTTGCTACAGGAGGCAGCAAACATCAGATCTGTTGGATATGAGCTGTATGTAGCATTGTTTAAACAATTTTACTTCATTATTATATAAAGTTTTCATATTCTGAGGCAGTATATTTCAACAAACCATTTCTGTTGCACAAGTGAGTTTATTATATTCGTTCAACATCACTGACCCTTGAGCTTTTTGCATAAATTAAGTGAGGGTGTGTGATGCGACTGTGAACACTGATGTTACTCTTTGATGATCATGATGATCAGGTGTTTAGTCAATAATCTTTAAAAACTTTAAATAATGTAGACAATCAATCACCACCTGTAGCAGTTTGGTTAATATTTCCTGCTTCATTAAATTATTGATGATGCATAATAGAATGTGAAGACTTGACTTATGTAGTTCATACACATGAGTTCTTGACTCCGCTTTACTAAACACTTTGTATAATATTACACGATAAAAAATAACAGTGTTATATACATGCTTTTTTCTGTATAATGATTATTTTATTAACTAATTTAAGTTATGTCTTAGCAGAATAGCTGTTTGGGCCTTCTGTCGAAAAGCTTTGTAAAGAAATTTAACAGAAAAACGAGAATATACTGCAATCTGTATGAAAATGATTCCATGATTCAACAATAACCTCCTTCCAAGGTGACTAACCGCTTTTACAGAGCTATCTTTATTCAAACACAAACACCCATAGTCTAGTGTGTATATTATGGAAATTGCATTTCATTCGGAACTGTCAACTTTCGCCACAAGGGATACACGACAGACTGGTTATAAGCTTAAATGAAAATGACACATACTGAACTTATAACCCATATATAATTTATTTCCGTTTGCAAAGCCCGAGAAGCCGAATTTTTACGATAATTGTCTTTGTTTAGATCTGCACTAATTTCAAATACCGCAAGTTCTCATATCAGTACCTCGACACACTTAATTGCACATAATACTAATGTTCTCTTAGTAAACCTGCATAGACAAATATTAGTGATACTTCATATGGAATCTATTCCTGGAACATTGATCAATATTGTTGAAAACTATCGACTAAAGTTCCCCTGCTTTCTCCGATCAGCTTGGCAGTTGTGCGACTATTCAGTCGAGGATAGGAATTTTGCGTCTGGAATTTAAATTCTTAGGTCTCTAGCCAACACCATGGTAATGTATCCGTCAGTGTAATGCTTACGTCCCGAGAAATCTCACGAACCATATCTGTTGTCGATGACATCGTAGCACTAAAGGATATTGTTTCTTTCTATAAGATTTCAGTCAGTGATTATGTTATCTTGTGGATAAAAGTGCCACTTTCTTCTTCTAAATGAATAACAAACCTACACTTTAAGGAGAAAAGTCACACACCTCAGCCACATAACAATATGCGTTGATTCACCTAATTATACACGAATATATTTCTCTTTTCTTTGCCTTTGAAATCATATGTTTTTCTATATGTAACTTTATCTACCTTTCAGATCTGCTCAATGTTTCGTAAAATTAATGGCAATTTTTTGTATTTTTGGGAAAGAACCTAGATGAGTTAGTTAACTTGTATCCAATCCAATATTGTTTAGTAAAACTATAATAAAATATGTTTGAAACAAAACAAACCCAATGCGTTGCTGTATCTATCGTTAAACATCATGCTAACTATGATGATCCCCCGTCAGTCCGTTTGCACGGTTTTTGTTTTACAGGAATAAGCGCCTTACGTACCCATCAATGAACATTTATGACCCATAACAATATATCCGTTAAAGTGAGAGCGACAACAATATTAATAACATGAAGCAAATAAACAATGATAATAATGAGTTTAGTTTAAAAGTCTGAGGAAAATATACCCTTCATTCAAAAGTGAAAACGATAATGTGTTTTTCTCTATTTCATCCCTTAAACGTTTGGTATGCTTTTCTGACCAAAATATAAGAACTCTGACTCATTTTTACATCTGATCGCAAGAGCATATATTTTGCACATGAGATTTTAAGTTTGAAAACTTAAAAATAGGCGAACAGACCGACACACGGATAAGGACACCACGAAGGTCTTGGAATGTGTAACATTTTAAGCTTTATAACACTACTCACAAATTGAAGAAAGTGCTTAAAACTATCATTCGTGTAATTTGATGACGCAAGAATGCAAGGGGCGAGGCTAATACTTGCCGCACGAGCCCGTGATACTTTGTTGGTTTTGGTATCTTCAGTATCTGGTGCAATCAGTGGTTTTACCTTGCATTTTTAATTAATGAATTGGTTTCAAACGTGTACTTTACAAACAACAACTTAATCGTTCATTAACTCCCTTTGATTAGTCATAAAAAATACAGCTTCAGACAGTTCATTCAGGTGTTTCGTCTTCTTATGATTTTGGGTGTTTTGTTAAGTCATTAGTGTGACGAAACTTGTTTTTTTATCAGATGTACCTTCCTTCATCAGAAGAGTTTGCCTACGAGAAATATAAAAATTAGATTTATCGTGAAGTGAACATAAAGTTATATGGTACAAATCATACACGATAGATAGTAGGGGATGATTGTGTTATAAACAATTTATTAAGAATAGTTAGAAAGGCAAGACGTGGTTTTAAAATATATATATATATATATATATATATATATATATATATATATATATATATATATATATATATGTATATACTATTGGTGTTATAGTTCGAAGTTGCTTCAATCCCTTGGAAAAAGTTTAAACGTATATATGCATTTTAAATTAAATGTTGTACTTTTGTGTTTGATTTCCGTTCCATGGTACGTATTGTGGTGAGAAGTAAACCATTTTATTATGATGGTGTGATATTCCTTATGAAAAACATAACAACAATTACAGTATACAAAGAGGAACAACACAAATAATAATAATAATAATAATAATAATAATAATAACAATAACAAGACATTGATACCATCACAAATACCGCAGTTGTCTTTGTAAAGACGACGAAAAAGAAGAAAAAGAGACAGAAAAAAAACGAAGAAGAAACATAATAAATAAGACAAAGAAGAAATAATGAAGATTGTTTAAATTTGTTTTAATAATGTTACTAATGGTTTCATTAAAATATAAATTAAAGGACTTGAATAGGCATTAGTCTAAGTGTGTCACAGACAAATTCTGCACATTGATTTGGCAGAAGATAAACTCCAATAAGTAACTATGTTGATTAAAATTCACAAAATACCTTTGAAAGAAAACAATATTCCACAGTGTATTGTTTTCTGTCTGCTATGGCACAAGAACGGCAAAATCTGTTTAACTTAAAACACAGCTGATAAACATTTATTCTTCTTATCCCATCGAATTTTGTATTAATCTGGACGGATAATATATATATATATATATATATATATATATATATATATATACACACACACACACACACACACACACAAACACAAAAAACACACTTTAATATGAAAATGGTCCCAAAAGTTTAGCCGTTAAGCTTTTTTGGAGACCGTCGGTAAAAGGAATCTTCAATTTGTCATTGATAAAGCAGAAAAATCATTTTTTGTTGTTGTTCTTTAAATCACATTTTCTCTTATTGTTGTATTCTCTCAACATTATATGTTTCTTATGAAGAAAATATTTGACATTTCAAAATTAAAGTGTTTTCATGGGCACAACTCCAAGCTGCTCCGCAAGCTCATTCTGGAATAAAAAATAAGGGAAACGGTCAGTATTTACAGAAGAAAGAGAGGGGGCGATTGCATGTCATATCTCAAAGCAATTCGATCTGTCTTCATCACCGTTTCAGAGAATGTTATTTCATATTGTGGAGCGTATTAAGGTTCCATACTTTTAGTCTAAAAACAGGGTATGTTACATCTTTTGAATGCACCAACATTTACACCTTACCCCTAAATTACGAAAGTCTCCCTCTGTCCCTGGTAAATGTTGATAATCCCTAACATTAATATTAAAACATAACCAGCATTATCTCAAAATAAGATTTAATAATTCTGTTTTTTGAAAATATGTGTATAACATATGCCACCATAATTTTTAATAAGATGTAATACTTCTGTTATTGAACATATATGTATGCTATATGCCTGTACATCTACCATTATATGGAAGATACATATCATATGATTTACTTACGGATAGCCGCAAGACCTGCTTAAGTGTATGATACCACATCTACCTATGGTCATAGAATAAAGTGACACAAGAGATAGAATAAATGTGCGATGAAATAGAACCTGAATATAACACTATGAGAAACACAACGTTGATTGAATAAAACCAGCTTTTATTTCCGCGTATCATCCTTAAATGCAATAACAATGTGCTATTCTTTGCAGAGTTTAGATGATGCCACGCAATACAATGTGAGAAAAATAATCCTTCATTATGTATCTGTTTCGGATAGGAAATTCCACTCTCGTGATCAAAATATTGCGTCAAAATTGACGCAAAATTCTAACTCTTGGGTGGAATATGCGTGTATTACACCGATGCATATGAACGATTATATTAATCTAGCACAGAAAAAAATCTTGATAACTCATTCGTGCGGGAGTGAAAACTTTTTTAATGCAAGATGCATCTATTTACTGCTTACAAACAAGAGAAAATAGGTACATTGTGGAAATATTTTTCATAAGAGAACTTTATGCATAGTTCAGAGCTTTAATATTTATTGGCACACTGCTCGTGTTAGGAGGTCTGCTTTTAGTAAACATTAAAAGTGGAAATTCTCCAAAGGAACAGGATTAAAAATATATTTAGTTTCGATTTGAATAAGTAACATATGGTAACTTGAGCTATTAGCAATGGGGTTATGGGAAAGGGCCCCGTACATTACAGTTTGCTTGGTAGAAATCCAACTCATTCAAGATTTCATTAATATCAAGCTACATGCCAAATGTTGTTGAAAACCAATAAGTCGTGTTACAGCATTGCTGCAGAAATCAAAGTCAGGGGGACAGGCAATCTGGGTACATAACTTCTAAATTTAAATGCGAAACAGAGGAATTCAAACACTTTCATGGTCTCGTCAAAATGAAGTTGAATGCCAACTTTCGTCAAAATATAACAAACCTTTGTAAAATATTGCTGTGTTAAAGAAAGTCAGGAGGACAACCAGGGGCTCATAACTCAGTAAAGGATGTCTCAGAATGGTAGAAAGCAAACTAATTCAAGGTCTTATCAATAAAAAGGTGCATGCTAAAATCATTATTTAATGCTGCAGAAATCAAAGTTAGGAATATAGAGAAACAGGGACCGTAACTCCTCTAAGTGATGAAGTGAAGCGCTTGAAATGGAGCTCATTCAAAGGTTTATCAATAAACCCAACCACCTCGCAATTGAACATATTCAAGGTCTCGTCAATATAAAACTTCATGTCGAATGTGTTTGAAATCCAATAAATCTTGGAGGTCGAGCATAACTCCTGTAAATGATGCCGTGGAGCTCTGCACAATACAATCAGTTCAAGGTCTCCACAGCATAAAGCATCATGACAAATTGTTTAGAAATCGAAACATCCTTGTTGAAGTTATGCTGTAGAAACCGAAGTCAAGAGGTTCGGCAATCAGAAAAAATAGCTCCAGTAAATGATATCATGGAACGCTGGTAATCGAACTCTTTCAAGGTTTCATCAATATAAAACTGCATCCCAACTTTGGTCGAAATCCAACAATCCCTGGTACATTTATGCTGTCAAAAGAAAGTTAAGTGATCTTGCAGTAAGGGGGCTTAATGCATGTAACTGGTGCAATAAAATGCTGCAAATCGATGTCATTCAGAATTTCATTAATATAGAGCCGCATTCAAGACGTGGTTCAAATGCAACAATCCTTGGTAAAATTAAGCTGCGGAAACGAAAGTTAGGATGACGAGCACCATAACTCATCCGAATGATTGTGCGAAAAGCTTGAAATCGACTTCTTTTGAGGTCTCATTACTATGAAACTGTGTACCAAATTTAGTTAAACTCTACTAATTCCCAGTATAGTTATCTTGCAAAGACCAAATTGTTGTCAGACGGACGGATGGACAGCTGAACGGACAACATGATCATTATAGGATTCTGCCGACGTCGTGTAGCGAAATCCTGATGAAAGAGTATTGGACTGAAAAAACTAGGTTGGTGTCAGATGTGTACAGGTGTCAGTTGTGTATCAAATGAGAAATCTAAACGTTTATAAAGTGAACTAGAAGCAACTCGAAGAAGATAATGTTAAGGGACGGAGGAAGTCAGTTAGCTTATGAGTTGTAGAGGTATGTTTCGCTTCTGTTTTACCGCATATTTGATCTGGTTTGGATGGTAATGGATTCCGCCCTGTTTATCACATTTAGCCATGTGTTGTCTCTCGGGATCACCGGCCACAAGTACTTCCTTTTCACCCTCAGACTGCAAAGTACAGAGTCGTCTAGGCTAAACCTTACATTCTTGTGAACCAGCTGAGAGCTTGGATCGTACAAGTAGTTCAATAATATTATACTATGTATACAAATCAGAATGGAATCCAATTCAAACGTCGTGCACGTTATGTAAAGTTTCGTGCAGGCATGAGTATATGCACTTATTTCTATCATTATATGAAAGGAGTGAAACATTTTGTTGAAGACAGTAAATAACTATAGCACTAGGAAATACAGTTATTTCGTCGTTCAATGGAAACAATAATTGGAACATGGCTTCTGTTAGTTTTTGCTGAGGTATTACAGAAAGCACATTGATAAACTTTTGCTAATTTTTTATTTATTTTGGGAACAGTTAATTAGATAAAAACGCATAAGGTGAATGAATACCTTAATTTTATTGGCTTTAATGGAAATATATATTTAAGGTGTCATTGCATCTTCTATGACCAATCAGAATTCCTGTTTCTTTTTATAGTGATGGTATCCCCAAAAACTTGTTTTCAATTTATGGGCCATCCATCTGGAAACTGTTATAAACTGATTTAAAGATGGAAGTTTTAAGGAAAATGGATGCGCTTGAGTATGAAAGTTTGCACGTGACCATTTGACAGATTATCGTGCATCTGAAAAATATCACTTAGTAAAACAAAATCTTGTTGATAATATACCCTTCAAGCCGTTAAGATTTCCTTAATATTTTTTTAAAAAAAGTAATCGTACTCAAAAACGAATTACACCACAGTGACAGCTTGACGGATTTTTAAAAGTACGATGGTACGATGACAGGGTTGGTACTAAACGATGAGAAATTGCTTCAAACTGGTTAATCCACATCGATTAATTATAAACGTGGTAGCTGCACGATATTTCATAAAGTTTTAATACAACATGACATTTTGTTTCCGATAACGAAGATTAATTATCTCCATTTTAACCCAATTTGCATCTTGCTTTGCCAAAATAAGTTGTGTGTTAAAATAGCGACAGGTCACGTGGCTTCGCGAGGCAGGGTTCGATTCGTTTCATTAAATCTGTATCACTTACTCTGCACAACTGTTTAAAATCAGCATGTCCCCGAGCTTTACATTATTTACTTGTTTAATATTAGCCCGTTCAATTATCACCCAAATTGTTTATACGGTGATATAACAAATTAGGATGCTTGGTTTTCATTGTAAGCACCTAAGTGTTTTGTCCAATATGTTGGAGATTATCGTAAGTATGAAGTATGAGTTGCACTACATGATGCAACAGCCAGATATGAGCAGACAGACAGACGATATGATCAGATAGACTTTTATTCCAAACAACTCAGAAACAAAAAAATGAAGTAACATCGATACAAAACGACATAGGATTTTTTATTTACCTACACACACAATTATGCACACATAAATGCGCGCAGACAAACACAACAAAAGCACACAGACACACAGAGAAACTTACAGGTTCCAGAGTTCGGCATGTATTCATCAAATCGCTCAGTCTGTCAGCAAACCCTGGCTCAAATGCATTTGGATCTACTGCAACGTAGCACTGTCCCTGTTAGCAAAATAAATCTAAATACTGAGATTTATGAATGGATGGGCATGCGGGATTTATGAATGGATGGGCATGTGGAATGGCGGAAGAGTCTTGATATACATATGCCAACAATATATTAAATGAAATAAGGGACTTAGTTCTTAAGAAAGAGAATCAAAGTGAACCCCAATTGACTGCTCAGTTTAGATGAATGTATGAAACAACTTAAATTGTTTTAATATTATAATTTAAGTTTTGGCGAGGTAATATCTTGAGTGACGTCACAACAACTCATTGTATCAAAATATGAGATTAATTTAAGTAACCTAAATAACATCATACCAACCACTTTACATCATTAAAAATTAATCAAATACTGCATCTATTACGTGCGTCAAAAGCCAAATTATCAAAGGGTTAACAGAGAATGATATAACCTGTTCTTGCTATAACACAATGCATGGGTGGTACCTGTCGAAACATCAGAAGTCTGCATCATGATACAGAAAAACGCAGTTAGTACGGACACGTAGTTAACACAAAGTCAATTCATCTACCCTATGAAAATATGCTAGATCATTCTGCAGGAGTAATTTAGGAGTTATATCCGTGTTGTACTTCATTACATTGGGACCAGAAACATGTTTTGAGGAAGGTAGTAAGGTAGTTGCTGGCATGTACTTATTTGCTTACTTTAGCGAGTGACAAACATATTCTGACAGCTTCATGAGGATATGGATTACTGATTCCACTGTAGGCGGTAGGCCATAATATGTTTCAATATGTTTATGCCGAATGGCAATAGATTTTGTAATGAAAGTACTGAAATACTGTAAGGCTTTGGCCATCTGAAAGTGGTAGCATATGATTGATTGTCTTTTTTAACCCCTGGATGGGGTATGCGTGCAATGTTATTTTAGGCTATATAGAGCACTGTCGATGTTATAAAAACGTAGTGTTTTGACTTGACACGGATTTGTTAAATGCCACAACGAGTACACTGCGTCTGCATAACCAATAATGGCAGACAGGAAATTCGTATGTGTTATTCTTTCAACATATAAGACTATATACGGTTTAATGATTAAAAAATATCATTACATATCAGTTTACTGGGTTGTACGCAATGTTATGACCGTCTTGAACCACATGCAACATCGTGTTTGGCTCAGGATGTATGGAGCTCAAGACGTCATACTAATCCGTACACCGCGGTAAACTAACATGTAACTAATATTACCACGACAGATTCAAATCCTTTGGTTTTCATTTGAGTATTTCCTTCATTTTTTTTACTTTTTTATTTTGTTTATGGTTTTATTTTGTGTCTCAAGGTCATTATTTCTTCGGATTTAGAAAAAAAATGAATTTAATGGAAAGCCCTTTTAATCAATATCATATGGTTTAGACTAGTAAAGGTAATATATATTTTATTTGCATCTTATAGTTATTATTTAACAAATTAATGTGAAAAAGATATTCGCACAACAAGGAATATTAGTAACTTTATAATAATGCAAATAATACGGATATAATGTGAAAATCACACAGTGATTATTCAGATATTTTGCAAAATTATTATTTTATTGATAATCTGTTGAACAAATTAGCAAATATTTTATAAAATCTTTTTTTTTTTTTTTTTTTTTTGTTGTTGTTGTTAACCTGAAAGGTGATCTATCACTGATTGCCTAGTGTTAATTTCAGCTATGGCATCATAATCCTTAGCATGAGAAAATATGCTCCTATGCTCCTATGCGAAAGCATGTTTGGATGAGTTCACCAAAAATGGAGATCCTGGTTTACGTCGCGCGCTGTTCCGTTTGTTCACATTGTGACGTATGCGTTCGCTATGACGTATGCTCTTCTTATGCCGCATTTGTAACAGACAATCAAAGTCAAATGACGCAATTTTGAATAGCTGACGGCCATGTTGGTGCCGATATACACTGTTTTGCATTCGTTAGAACTCAGTCAGTCGAGGTTTCAGACTATTTTAAGACTAATACGACTTGAAGTGATTAGCAAAAGTAATCCATGAACTAAAATGGTAGGTTTCTTTTAAAAAATGCGATAGTAACTGAAAACTTGTACATTAGCTTTCACTCTCTATGTATATCCTAGTACCCTTCAACAGACAAGACAACAACTCTCTAGCTTTGTTGCAAAACACACATGACAAACTTTTGAGAGTACAGACACGTTTGTTTTGTTTTTTTAATCGTATACTGTCTCATAATGACAGAATACCTTTCTAGTGCAATATTTTTAAATGCATCACTCAAAATGTGCAGTACGTTAATGTGGTCGTACCAGATCCGCTTTCCTGTCTGAATCCTTCCATTTTCGGATGTTGCAACCATAGTGAGAGCCGCTAAGGATTCCACAGAATAGTTCCACCATCATGGAAAGACCGTACCCTTTGTAACCAGCTGTGAAGAGATGTTAAACTTGTATAAAAAAAAAACATAATCTGAGACGAGAAATAAAGAAGAAATATAATACAATGTGCACAATATTTTGCATAGGACAGCTCTTATTGCATGGAATGTAGTTAGGGGCGTTTAGCGTCCAATAAATATTCTCCATTCATTTCCCCTTTCTTTACTTTTCGTATTAAAGAATTTGATATATGTGTTTTATTCTACTGAACAATCCTTAAACGGGATCAATATTAGTCCTATCTTCCACTGAGACATATTTTTTAAAATTAAATTTAATTGACTGAAAAATGCCCTATTTAAAAAAGTAGTTTGCATGAGGTGATAAAACTACCTTGTTGATCGTTATCTTATATATCTAGTGTTGAAAAGTCCTGATCAAGTCCATTTCCCGATAAAAAAATAAATTCCTCGTAATTACATGAGTAATCTTTTACATTTAGAATCTCAGATTCTTATTATCACATATTCTTTTTTAAATAACATTATTTCCTTGCACACTTTCTTCTTTCCAGTACTAAATGAATACTGTTTAGATCTTAGTCCACACATCTTTCTAACTGGAATGCTGTTTATTTCATCTCTGACAGCCCTGGTATTATATATTTATTTTAGTTTCTTGTGATATGCTGAAAACATCATTCGAGTAATCACTGATGTTTTATAGTCTTATGATGTTCTTTATGTCTGCGTAAAGGTTGACAGTTTCAACATGAATGCATAAGTAATATGTGTCAGTCAAAAGGAGTTCGATTCTACTGTTGTACTATCCTTTTTAACTTAACATAGTACAATTCGTACATCAACCGTTTCGTTAGATCTAACACAGTGAAGCCACCGTAAATTAATTGTCCTAATTACAAATGCGTTTTTCTTTTCACGCTTAATTAAATCACATCTTCATCAATAATTGTTCTCGTGGCAAATAGAACCTTTTTCTGCATTTTCAATTTGTTTTCTTGTTCTTCCTGCGCATATATTGTTACAGTTGTTCTTTTCCTGAGGCTTTCCATTTGTTTCTTATCACAGAACTGATAATCAATTGAAAGAAATACTTTTCGAAATCCTTAGTAGCGTTTGCTTAAAGCTGTATTGAGCTCAATATGGGATTTTAGCCACAATTGTTACTCAAAAATAACAACTTGGTATACTTTAAAATTTTAGTCCTAATTGAAGGTACACCTTTAGATTTATGTAGTGAAGCACATCAATTGCTTTGGCATACAACGTGCACAGCAATTTTCTTCCCTTTAGTTTCGTTCCTTTCCCAACTTATAAAAATTGTGTTTGAAGTTCTGACATTTCTTCAGGTTCAAGAGGATAGTCTCTAAAATAATGATGGAAGTGACTTCAAGGACTTCTGTTGGCATTTATCATACTCACCATTATTTTTAATTTTTACACCATTATCTGCGTAATATTCGTGGCTTGCTTCAGCATATCGTTGTGGCATCATATTAATTCCTACTCCTACTCCACTCTCGATCACCAAGAACATATACTAATATATTAACAGTTCAACACTGGTGAGCTTCAACGTAACGCCATGAGGCTAAACCGGTTGTGCTGAAATACTGACCTGGATTAAGATTGCAATGTTTTATGCAAACGTTATTGAACTCTTCGAATATGTCGCACAGCATTTGAGTGTTCTTCGTCACATAGTAGTCACAAAGATCACATGAGGTTTAATTTTGAAGTTTTTTCCGTAATATTCTGTACATACTGGCGGTCTTCATGTGATATGTTTGAGTTGAACAGTGAGAAGTAAAACTTTCTATCGGATGAATAGATGTTTCATTCGACCTTTCAAAGATATTCGTAGGAGTAAATTTCCTTCGCTATATATTTAGCTTGCATAATTTGAAAAGCCCTAATTATATTGTAACGTGGAAAAGTTGGAATTGTTTCCTTTTGGTTACTTTATGGAAAGTCTGACCGAGCTGATACTTATGTGGAAACAACAACACCACGTCCAAGTTGGTATTATGAATTCTGATTTAAATGTCGGGTTTTGTATAATATTGCGAACGTGAACAAGTTTGAGAGAGAGAATAGAATATGAATGTCAAAGACACAGTTTGTGAGACTAGTGACAAATCTTAAAGTCTGAATGCAAATTAGTGTATGCAGTGAAAGTGAAAAGAAAGAAATGAATCTGTCATTTATAAATTGGAGTCCAGATAACTCAACAAATAACTTTATTAAATAGTTAACAACTAATAAGTTAATGAATAATTAATTACAGTGAAATTATCAAATTACCTAAAGTAACTTTGTAGTGTATGAAAGACAGGTAAACAGACAGTCAGGCAGACAGACGATGGAAAAGTAACATAAACAATACATCCTTACTATGGTTAAAACCTATCGAAAAGATGGAATAACGTGGTCACTCATTCCAATAGTTTAGTAAATATAGATATTTGGTTCGTTTCAAGTCCCCAACTGGAGAGGGGAAATAATGCATCTTCGGTGTAACTACAATTGTATTCGGGTTTACCTTCTCTGGTAAGTTGACGATCTTAACGCGAAATGGCAATCAATGATAATCACCTTTAATATTAACAAAACTCTGGCGCTGTGACTATCTTCTAACGATACAGACAACTGGTGGATTTTGGGGTTTTTACATGTGTACGGATCGATGTCCAAGGACACAACTGCCGAAACGCTCACTATGCGTTTTTTTATTATTTTTTTTAATTTTTTTATATATATATTTTTTTTAATTTTTGTATACCCATATAAACTAAATGACCGGAAACCAAACGAACCGAATGCGTTTGGATTTCGCGCTTGGTAACATAGAGCGTATACGAAAAGAACGGAACGTATCCAAAATGATAACACAATTGGCTACAAACCGAATGGAGGCAAATGTTTATTTATTTAGTATGCAAATCTTTCAATTTTAAATGTATTACACTGTTAGCCATCGATTTCTATAGCATTAAATATTTCAATGGTAAATTTTTCACACCTGAAAACAATAATTTATTTAGCATGAACTTATTAAATATTTAATACAAAAGAACTTATTGGACTAAGAGTGATGATATTCTTTAATCATGTGGTTTTAATTGCACGTGAGATCTCAATGAATAAAGCTCTAATAATGTTATTACATTTACATTTTAAAAGTTTTTCTTTTCCTCTTGTTCTTTCAACCCGTCTTGACGATACATTGCTTATATTCAAGATATCCATCGTTTCTCTTCGTTCTCAAATTAATCTGGAATTTTTATTGTATTACACTTTCTACAAGCTAATTTGATCGTTTGACGCAAAGGCTTGCAATCAGCAAAAATTATATTTGTATAAACAAACATTTTGACTGATTTATTTGCCAAGACTATTCTATGTTTATTCTCTTTTTTTTTACAAAATATGAACTGAAATTCAGTACCTAAATTTACTGAAAGTGACTAATTAAAACCGCCTATATCTGAGTTTAATGAACAAAGGTAAGTTTTAATGACTACCGAAGTTACTCTTAGTAATTAACTTATAGTGACTACCTAAGTAATGTACTTTTTCCACCTCAAATAGGCAGGATGGCCTAACAGTGTTCTTATTACTCTCAATCATCATGAGACTGATGGAATTTTACGCAACATATGAAAAGTAAACAGCCTAGCGAGACAGACTTATTCAGGTCACAAAATTCAAAGCATTCAACAAAAGATAGAATGAAGTATTCAACAACTAGAATTTTAAAATATTGTAGAGGAAGGTCTTACCTAAGCAGATACAAAATTACAGTTGAAGAGGTACAAAAATCAATTTTTTAAAGAATTAAAAATCTAAAGAGAAAAAATAGACATTTTCTTCATCAATGTCAAAGAAATTGAGGATAGCTTTTAACAGGTTGGTTATATTTGAGGAGGTACAGCAGAAAGGATAAGATGTAGACATGAAACACATTAGGAACGACGGCAAACAAATCGAGAATGAATTGCTAGGTTTCTCAAACCAGGGGAAATAGGAAAACTCTTTGTTTGGAACACTTTATGTATCAAAATATTTGTATTGCTAATTAACATTGTCTATATCATTTACAATTTTGAGACATAGCCTAATCCTGTACAGCATTAAAGTATTCAAAGCTTACGACAAGCAGACCAGAACATCGAAGCATGTGCTCTTATCACATGTAGATTGCAATACAACTGTAAAGTCTGTGCCCAAACGCACACGGATTGTGGAGCAAAACGGTAGAGACTATATCATTTAACAATTACATCCCCAAAAGGTTGAAGGGGTATCTAAATTTACACCAAAATATCACTTTAAGCCTGCAGTATATTCTCAAAGTATATCTTTCAACTTTTGTCCAATTTAAAATTGTTAGCAAATTATCAGAGAGAAACAATATAATCAACATGATGTACTGATCAATGTTAGATGCAGGCTTATATTTTAGCTACAATTGTTTCTTTATGTACTATTCAAGTACAGAATAGAATCACCATCTATAATGTCTAGTGAAGAGATTCTGAAATTGCTTGAACCAGTTGCTTTATCAGACATAAGTATAAACTATTCCATGGTACACGGTCTAATACTTGGTAGAATAGATCTATTGCATGTATCCTCGTGTTAGTGTAATCAGTGTTTATTTCTATACGCTTTGTTACATTACGACATTGTTTTATGACCTGCAAAAAGTCCTCGATGTTGTGCATTTCATGTTGCAATCTACCTGTGTATTAATTTAAATCTTCAGTTTTGATATTGTATGATGATGCTTTCTGACGTCTGTAACAATGGCAATTTTTTTCAAAAATAATGTAAACGATAATATATCACTGTATGAAAGCTATTCGTTATTGTCATTATTGATTAATTGATTTAGGGATAATTATATATATATATATATATATATATATATATATATATATATATATATATTGTGTACACCTTGAAACTATTGTATTCACTGTTGTGAGTGCTTTTTTAAGGCATTTAAGGAAAATATAGAAGACATAGAGAATAAGTTACATTGTTGAAAAGGAAATCTTATCGTTTAATACAATATGAAAGTTACAAAAGTCAAATAATAAGAGACGACATCAAACTCGATTAAACACGAGAGAGAATACACAGACCAAACATATAATTATTAAATAAATGAAACGTTGTTTATGTTTATCATTCTGTCTTTCTCGATACATAGTTTTAAAGAGTCCTGTAGATTGTGTGTAGGAAAGACCGTGAGAGTTTGTGACGCGCTGAAGTTTTGTATTGTGATAAATCAAAATTGTAAAAGGTAAAAACTGAGATGCTGATATGTGTAAGTTTTTAAATTTAAAAAGAAATATAGGCATGCCGCTTTTCCTCTCTTCTTCACTTTCAAGGGTTTGGACTTTTTTAAATGAAGCGAAAGTTGTGTGCTAAACCGGAAAATGATGCTTATTTTTAATCTTCTCTGCTCTCTCACCACATTTGATATACACATCTCTAAAACTTTGTAATTTATCGTAGAAAAGAAAAGGTCAGGACTATACAAGTTAAGAGTTGTGCTACATACAGGTTTTCTCAGTCCCCCCGAGTGGAAAGAGACCTTGAAATTCACCAGGATCCAGAGTTTCCTAAAACAAAAAAAGTGAAAATAACAACCTCTTCAACTAAAGGTTACGTTGTTTAACATGTGCTGTATTGAAGTTCATAAGGAAAAGTTATATTTATAGTAAGGGTTCATGCAATAAAAACAACAATTGGAAAAAGAAAACGGCACCATTTTCACGGCAAAAGGCACATAAATGTCCTAACAAAGTAGTTCACAAATTGAAAAGGAATCCCATAATATGAAGACTCCAAATTTATCAAGACTTTGAAATAAAAAATAATACTTCACATTTATCTAAATATTGTCAAGGAGGTCCATATATCAGTAAAGACCAAAAGATTTTTAGTATAGACATGAATTGATTTTGTCATTCGGATCTATTTGGTCTTTGTTTTTCTTTAACATAGATTGTTTGCACATATGTTTTTGTACATAAGCCCCAGTGCATGATTTAATTGTACCTTGTACTCCAACGGAAGAATGCAGAGAAACTCCACTAAACCGGACACTGTTGGGACAAACAATTTTGGCAGTTTTATCGAGTATATAGATGTCGGGTCAGTATCAGAAGATCCTTACTGGGACCAAAATATTTGACCGGTTTGCAAAAGAAGCCGGGTTACAGAGGGCCTATTTTTAGAGGAAGCCGGATTACAGGGATAGTTTACAGAGGAAACCTGATCACATATGGGCTAATTTGGAGAGGAAAAATGGTTAAAAGGAACTAATTTCGTATTGGAAGCCGGGTTACATAGAAATATTTTCGTAGAGGAAGAGGGGTTATAGAGGGTACAGTTTGCAAAGGATGCCGGATTGCACAGGAATCTGTGTGCAGAAGAAGTCGGGTTATAGAGGGTCCAGTTTGCGAAGAAAACCAGATTACAAAGTGGTCATTTTGCAGAAGAAGATGGTTTACACAGGGGCAGGTTTGCAGTGGAAGCCCGGTTACAGAGAGTACTGTTTACATAGGAAGCAAGGAGCTGTCCGCAAATGAGGCATATTTTAACATTATACGAGTGCAGAAACGTCCACATCTCATGCATTGAGAAATGTTGTATCACCTAACTCCATACTTTGGACTGCTCAATGATGTTACTTGTTGGCGTGGGTATGTTTATGCCAAAGCTGGGCATAACATGTCATATTTATGACACGACATTCGTAACCTTACAATTATAACAAGTCTGCCAGAAAATGCCATATCAAATAATTTTAACAATAACCAACTTACCTTTGAAGGATTCAAGACAGTGGATGTATATTGTTGCTATTAGCTATAAAAAAAAAAAAAAAAAAAAAAACAGATAGGGAATAGGGAGAGAGAGTAGTAAAAATAAAATACAAACAAGTGAAACGAAAAACATAAACATTACTCTTGTGCAACCTAAAGTGTTGAAAATGTTTCTTTCACCTCTCCAGACGAATTCACCGCCCATCCTGGAAGAATCTGTTCCCCTCTTCTTTGAGCAATTTCAACCTGTGAATAAATACTTATAGAGTACACAACATTCATCTTTGACAATGGAAAGAATAGATTATTTGCAACGGAACTTTGTTTTCTAATGGACCTGCAAAAGCAGCAATAAAAAAACGAAAAAAACTTTGTGAAGATATTGTATTCTTTGGTTCATTTGTTCTTTAAATGTTAAACAGTACGCAATAGAAATATATATACGAAGGTTGCAACAGTTTTTGATGGAAATAAAAGTATGGGAACGTGGTGGACATTGACGAGACGATAAATGTTGTAAACATGCTGGTGACTTCGTATCAGCATTCATTTTTATCATTTACACACACACACACACACACACACACACACACACACACACACACACACACACACACACACACACACACACAGAGATTATGAAACGTAGTGAGGAAAGTCGGAAACTTCGACACATTTTTAAACTTTCAAGTCTGTAATGGGAAACATACAATTGTTTTATATGTACGACAGTATTCAGACTATGTGACATGTATACACAGATATCTCTATTTATACACATTCTGGAATTCCTTGTCTTCATCCCTCACACTTTTAGAATGTATAGTATTCATTATTTAATATTATATTTAGTAATTTATCAGATATTTATGCCGTTTCATGCATATATATTTGGAACAAAATGAGCATTTTACTGCATATTCCTCCAACACAATTCACTTGGTTCACATTCCCATACCCAGACAGTTTCCCGAGTGTC
Source organism: Margaritifera margaritifera (assembly GCA_029931535.1). Taxonomy (NCBI): domain Eukaryota; kingdom Metazoa; phylum Mollusca; class Bivalvia; order Unionida; family Margaritiferidae; genus Margaritifera; species Margaritifera margaritifera. The sequence continues at coordinate 368,067 of JAQPZY010001084.1, forward strand.
ATAATTTAAACCCTCTCAAAACTATAGTGCGTCTTCAATAAATGATTACATCTGTGTTACAATTATTTGAAAATGTAATTATAAATGAAAATATGGTACATTTAACCTTTGAACCCTCCTCAATATTCCCAGGAGCGTTAACGAAGAGTGACACCCTCAGACAGATTGTTATCACGGGGGCAACACAGCTGCAAAGTTTCGTGAATGTATACCCGGCCGTTTAGGAGATGTCGTAACGGGTAGAAGGATAGACGGACAGACTAACAGAAGGTATCACTTTATCCCCGAATCTTTCTTTTAAAAAGCGTGAGGATATGATGTGCACGATATTTAGTGTGCTGATATCAATGACTAGATTTTGTCTATATCACACTTATCTTTTCAGTTGTTCACCTGAAACAAGCTACTACCCCTTTTCATTAGGATGTAAATTTGCCCGAAACATTGGTTGATAAAGCACTGTCAGCAATTGTAACTATACCTTTCCCAGGGCCACAGCCGTTGTGGCCATGTCAAGGACAAAACTGTCGCCATACTTCGCAGGTGCTGCTACGCATATTGGATTGGTACCAAGTGTTTCCTGAAAGTTAATTATCCTAAAAGTTTTAAACAAAATATACTGACCTCGAAATAACGTACTTGGATTCGTGGTAGCCCAAATCAACTGAAGTTTTTGAACCATGAAAAAACTTCAACCTTGCTTTAACTTACTACCAGGCCAGAAAGAAGATCCCCCAGAATGTAAAAAAATATAAAAATACACTTTTTGAGCAAATAAAGAAATATGCAGATCACTATTCAAAAATAGTAAATTATTCGCAGCTGCTAATTCTAAATGTAAATGCTAATAAACATGGAGTAGCCTTGATTATAGCTAACTTTGCAATAAAACTGCTAACAAATGTGGCGTAACCTCAGTTGTTGTTAGCTTTGCACTGAGTTGTAAATAAACGTGGGATAATTTTCATTTTAGCTAACTTTACATTGAACCGCTAATAAACGCGGAGTAACCTTGGTTAAAATTGACATTACATTAAACTGCTAATATACGTGGCATAAACTTGCTTGTAGCTAACTTTACATCAAACTGCTAATAAACGTGGCGTAACCTTGGTTGTAGGTAAGTTAACATTGAACTTCTTATAAACTTGGCGCAATGTTAGTTGTAGCTAACTTTGCACTGAATTGCTAATAAACGTCACGTAACCTTGTCTGTAGCTAACATTACATTTAACTGCAAATACACGTGGCGTAATCTTGGTTGAAGCTAATTTTACTTTGAACTGCTAATAAACGTGACGTAACCTTGCTTGCAGCGTTAATTAAAAGTGCTTATAAAATCATCAAATATGTAAAATTAGCTACAATCAAGATTACACCACTTTCATCAGCAGTTCAATGTTTACCTAGCAATATCCAAGGACACGCCATATTTTATGACAGTTCAATATAAAGTTAGCTACAACAAAGGTTGCGCCACGTTTATTAGCAGTTAAATGTAAAATTAACTACAATCAAGGTTACACCATGTTTATTGGAAATTCAATGTAAACCTAACCATAATGAAGGTTACGCCACGTATATTGGCAGTGTAATGCATGTTAGCTACAACCAAGATTACCCCACGTTTATTAGTTATTCAATGTAAAGATAGTTACAAGCAATGTGTCGCCCCGTATATTAACAGTTACATGTAACGTTACTTGTAACTAAGGCCATGCCACGCTTATCGGCAGTTCATTAAATACCCAGCAGCAAAATTACGCCACATTTATTAACAGTTGAAGCTGAAGTTACCTGCAAATAGTTACCCTACGTTTGTTAGCTATTCAGTTTAAGGTTAGCCACAACCAAGATGACGCCACTTGCATGAACAGTTCAGTGTAAAGTTAGTTATAATCAAGGTCACGCCAATTTTATTAGAGTTCAATGTAAACCTAGCAACTACCACGGTTACGCTACGTTTTTTAACAGTTCATCTTCAAGTTAGCTACAACCAAGGTTACGCCATCTTTGTTAGCAATTCAATTTAAAGTTAGCTACAACCAAGGTTACCCGACATTTATTCGTTACACTCAACGTTATGCCAAGTTATTTAACAGTTAGACGTAAAATTAGCTACACTCAGGGTTCAATACACGTTTTATAACCGTTCAGTGTAAACCTAGTAACAACCAAGAGTAGGCGACGTTTATAACAGTTCACTGCAAAGCTAATTACAACAAAAGCTATCCCATATTTTTCAGCAGTCCAATATAAAGTTAGCTACAACAAAAGATTACGTCACGTTCATTAGCAGCTCAATGTAAACCTAGCAACAGCCAAAGTTACACGTTTATTAGCAGTTCAATGCAACGTTAGCTACAACCAATGCTATGACACGTTTATAAGCAATTACATTTACAGTTTGCTACAACCATGGCTACGGCAAATTAATTAGAACTCGCCGCAGAGTTATCTACAATCAAGGTTCCGCCACGATCTTTAGTAGTTCAATGTAAAGTTAGCTACAACCAAGGTTACTCCCCTTTTTTTAGCAATTCTATTTAATGTTAGCTACAACCAAGGTTTTCCGGCGTTTTTTAGCAATACAGTGGAAATTTAACAACCACTAAGGTTACCTCGTGTTTATTGGAAGTTAAATGTATAGTTAGATATAATCAAGACTATGTCACGTTTATTAGCAGTTCAAAATGTAAAGTTAGTTATAATCAAGGTTACGTACACGTTTATTAGCTGTTCAGTGTAAACTTAGCAACAACCAAGATTACATCACGTTTATTAGCAGTTTACTGTAAACTTAGCAAGATTATATATTACGCCGCGTTTTTCAGCAGTTTAATGTAATGTTGGCTACAACCAAGGTTATTCCACGTCTAATAGCAGTTCAATGTTAAGTCAGCTCCTTCGAGCGACTGTTAATATTTTGATTTCATAACAAGCTTCGATGATAAGCTAAATGTGATTAACATAAAAAATAATATATTTCCAAGGTTCGTATAAGAACGCATTCATTCAGCTGATTTCATGAATATCATCTGAAATGAACATTCTCGTAACATGCTATCTATCGATCACCAGAAAGATGTTACATATGATTTGCATGCATTTATATGTGTTATATTGAATGAAGGAGAAAATAATTCTAATGATGATGATGATGGTGATGATTATGGTGATGATGATGATGACGATGATGACTACAACAGCAACAACAACAACGACAGGAGCTACTGTTAATGCTACTACTTTTGGTCTCCACAGATCTGACGAACCCTTGGGGCTCTGTCAAAACATACATATTTATTGTCAGCAAAATATGGAATCGTACGGTGCAAGCTCGTACGATCTATAAAAAAAACTGTTCCACTCGTAACAGATAAAACAGATAAGACTGTTATGACCTAAAGGTCATGAACAGAAACATTATGCAACAAATGTTTATGTCCATTAGGTTATGCGTAGTCCATATCTTTATTGTAGTGGTGTAGGGACCTTGTGAAAAATGCCTAAAATAAAAAAGTCAATCTTTGTCAATTCGATTTATATGAGATACCTGCAATCCCCTTATTCTGAGATTGACCGGACTTAAGCTTAAACAAGGTTTATAAACACCTGTCTAAAGAGGGTTGAAGAGCTATAAATAGTCTTACAGCTCTTCTGCACTGTAACAAATGGATAATTTGCAATGCTAATGCATGTGCAGGAATGTGCAATAGAAAGAGTCGTGCGAATTTTTGCATGTTTAAGACGATTATTCTCATGTGCACATTTTTGTACTTATTTAGTACGTAGTTATGTGAAAATATTTATAGGGATCATACATGTTTGCTTGTTGTTGTTGTTTTTTTGTTTTTTTTCTACTTTTCTGGTATCAATGTTCGTCCAATCCTAAGATAGGCACTGAAGCCCGAGCCAAAAGGCGAGGTTGTCAACAACCCCGAGGGATTTGGCGAAAGTTGATACCAGAGAAAAGATATGATAACTATAATAAAAAAAAAAAAAAAAAAAAAAAAAAAAAAATAATAAGTCAGATTCAGTTTAAAGTTTCCCTAGTAAAGGAGCCGATCCGGTACGTTGGTATCGCTTAATTCTTTTCTGGGCGTTACCGATCAGCTGATGTAAAACGGAGGAGCATCTCGCAAGAGAGCTAATTTCTAATATCTACGGAGAAATAACCACTTTAACGAATCGTTCAGTATAATATCTGCTATTTCTGAGAAAGAAAAAAAAAAAAAAAAAGAAACAAAAAAACTACCAGACGTTTACAGGTAAATGCATGCATTCACACAGATCCTGAACCGTATTTTGATTGATATGCAAATGAGAATACACACTATAGTTACCGTACAGCAGCCGAGTTGAAAAATCCACTTTGCGTGCATCGTTATTTCTATCGCTCTGAATGAATATGATGTATTATTTCTTCACTCGCACAGTTTATCTGTGAGACTTGAAAACCCAACAGGATTGAATGTTTTCAGCCAATACACACACGATATAAATGCAGGAGTCGTTTGTGTTGTGTGCGAACCCGAAAAAGAGATAAGTATAACAACACACCAGGATATCAGTGGTGCGCGCAATCCGATATTGATACATCATGGATACAGCCACATTGGTGCACATTGCCCAATGGAATAATTATTATTCACACACTGTTGACAGCGTACGATCCTGTTGGCAAATTCATCGACTTGTCCATGTTTAAAAAGAGTGGATCAGTGTAAACCTTTACAACAACAACAACAACTACTACTACTACTACTGACGACAATATAGATGACAATGAAGATATTGCCGAATTGATGATTTTCAATGTATCAAGGGAACTTACTTTCTTTGCACGTGTTGGTACCAGCATTGGTGATGTGTTAGTAAAAGCCATGCCCTAAAATAAATAAATAAATAAAAAAATAAATACAATGATTCTCAAAAGCTTCTCTATACAAAATCTAAATCTATGGAGTCCGGCGATACAGTTAATATAACATAAACTTGATTTTATGTTTCAGTCACGTGTATTAAAGACGTAGCGCATATAATTTAGTAAATAAGAGAGAAGTGAATGCATTCGTTATAGTTATTATCCTTTGTGAGGGGATGCAAAAACAATAATTGATTATCATGGGGACTATTTAACATAATACATAGATCATAAGACTTCTGTAGGGAAAACGGTCTTTTTCAGATCTGCAAATGCGAATATATTGTACAGAGATTCATATCGGATACCTCTCTTTATTACATCGTGTGTCTCTTTGTATCAACCTAATTAAAACTGAGATCTCGGACATATCGGATCTACTTATAATAAATAGATATCAAGTTTAACCATATTGTCTTTGTATAATTTTCGGAACATATAGACCTTACTTATAAAAATACTTGTATACCAAACAGGTCTTAACTGATAAAAGTTAGTACGTGAAAAAAAAAAAAAAAAATAACCAGGAGTATGATCTCTTATCGAAAGGAATGTTGTGTTACTACCAAACATTTTCTATCAAATACACGTGGATGTAGTCAGATCGTTTCTTATATTTGTTTCGTAAATTGAGACGATGGTTTGAATCAACGCGCGTTACTTCTTCTTATATATATATATATATATATATATATATATATATATATATATATATATATATATATATATATATATATAGAGAGAGAGAGAGAGAGAGAGAGAGAGAGAGAGAGAGATGCCCGCGTGCTAGCATGTGTTAGATGTATGTATGTATAGGATTGAACGGCACATCAGCACAATCCTGACTATTAAGTGCCGAATAAATGTAGGTATCCCTCAACAAGGTATACAAAACAATAAACCAAGTCAAATAAGGGTAAAATCCTTAAAATGCAAAGTCAGATGTTTGATACAGACTGCACACTTTTAAAAAGTGCAAGGTCTTCTCAGCTGGAACATCATCACGGGACGCATCCCAAGGCAAAAAAATTGTCTCCTTTTGTCGCATTTTACGACATGCAGGAGAACGCATTGAACCTGTTTTATATCCCCGAGTCTGTTGGGGGGGGGGGAAGGGGCGTTAAATGAAAGGCGGGTAATTGTGCATGTTGGTTCATGTGACTTTGTTGTAAGACATGAGGGTGGTGGTAGTGTTGTTATGCTTCCTGTCCCGAAAAAGTCTTAATATGTAGATCCTAATTTATCTCTTATTTCTGAGAGACCTACTATCATTCCATTCTCAACTGCGCGCAGACCGTACCATCCTGCTATACCAAAGTGATTTGAATCTGAAAAGGAGAAATAAAAAAGTTGTTTTTCTTCTTTTTTGCCAGAGAGTTCATTGGGTGCTTAAATTTAAAACAAAGTAATTGAGAACAAGATCAACAACAAAATACTTGTATACTTGTATCGTAAAAACGTCCGAACACATGGTATACACGATTGATTGCCAGATAGGTACCATCTTCTAGCGTTAAGGTTCCATTTCCACTTAGTCCATTTGACTTGATCAGGAAGTAATAGGTCTGCGTCCAGCCAGATCCACCAAATACTTTTACGTGATATATTTCGCTTAATCACCTGGGTTACTTTTGCGTCCTATATGCCACCTACCACAGTCCCCACGTCCGCTTCCGTTGTCCGTCATGCGTCGACCGTCGAGTGTCCGTCAACATTTACCAAAATCTACAAAATTGCTGTGCCAATGCTGATACATTTTGTAGGATTTATCCTTACGGCAAGCTCTTCCAACGTTGTGTGTGTTTGTGTGCGCGTATATCTTTAGTAGGAAATGTTTTACCTACATAGCAAATAGATGGAAAGTATAGTTTGAAACCTTCTTACACAATGTACCAATTTTTATGAAAAATGTATTTTTGACATCTCTTCCAATACTCCGTTGCCAGTTTGAAGAAAAATTGGTGGGAATATTTCATGTGACGTGTAGTGTAAATATTATACTAAGGTTTGGATTTTTGCGGCCTTCCGCGCAACAGTTCGCTTATGCTAATATATATAGCTTTTAGACTAATTTCAGCCAGGTGAGCGATATTAAACCTACTTGGGCCTCTTGTTTTAACTAATGCGTAGTATGATATATCATATTTCTGTTCGCGGTTTTGTGCAATTTGGGCTCCGTTGAAGTACTTTTATGACGTTAGCTTTTTTTTCTTATACTGCGTTCCTTGTGGTACAAAGTACGGTTTTCTTCATCTTGGAATGTCTTTCCCAAAACAAATTTGCTCTCTAGTGGCACTGTAGTGTCTTTAATTAACTATTTAATAAATTATTTTATTTTATTCGGATTGCCCATGTTCTTCATTATGATATGATATCGATGTGTATGACCAACACTGTGTAAGTATATCTTAAAATCTTCAAAAACCATTATTGTTTTTTCTTTTTAAATAATGTCGATATTCGGCGTCGTTTTGGCACTCAAACATGTCCGAAATTCTTGTACATAAACTTCCTCTGGCTAGAACTGAGATACTAATGGTGGAAGAATTCACGTTTGGTTCTAAAAAGTAAACAACAGTCAACCAAAGAAAGTTAATTATATGTGTGAACAATAGTACTCATTACGTATTCATAACTTACTTCGTGCAGAGACCCAACCAATACCAGCTTCTTTCGCCAATTTAATAGCGAGGTCAATGCAGTATCGTCCAACGACAGGACCTGTGAATTTGAAAAACAATATGAAAACGGAGAAATTATTCCAAAGGAACATGATCAGCTTTAAAAAAATCTTTTCACATAGAGAAAAATCATCAGCTTTCCATTGTGTATATTCATCCATCCATCAAATATATCCATCAACAGATTCATCCAGCCACCCATTGGCCGTTCCTGCAACAAGCCATGGATCAATCCCTTATTCCAGCTATGTATCTATCTATGGACACTTGCTCATATTCACACAAGTACAGGCAGAAAGTCATACAGTACTGATATAGACGCGCAGATAATCATTCATATATGAAATAAATTGTTGAAATATATGACGTCTTAAACAAATCACACACACACAAATACACACACACACACACACACACACACACACCAAACTAAAGAAGAAACATATAAAAGTAAAGAAAAAGATTACCTAGTGCATTATTGCCATCTACAAGAGCCGTTGCTATGGTTTCCTTCACTATTTCCGGTTGAGCATTACTGGCCGTTGTCCCGGATTTTATATCTTCGATGTACATGTCTGCAAATTTTATATTTATAACTTTTTCATCAAATGCATTGTATTAAAATGAGATGTAACAATATGTCCATGTTTTACAAAATATAAACACTTAATATTTAGATTCTACCATGTAAAGGACAATTATAATGCCAGCTTAAAATATAATAAAACAACAAGACCAACGAACAAAAACATTAATGACATGTACAAAGACGACACCAATCGCGAGCTAAATTATATGAACATATGCATTATATATATATATATATAAAAAGTTATTTTGTGTTATTGTCATATTGTCTTTTAGGTTAGACCCTTTCATTATTATGGATAGTTTTCTTCTTTGTGCCAAAAATGTAAATATTATTTTTTCTTCACATGTCACTCTTTATGTGTGTGATTATATATATATATATATATATATATATATATATATATATATATATATATATATATATATATATATATATATACCGTCCATCTTTTTCCGAAGGACTCCAGGTTTTATATATGATATATGAAGACCTTTTCAGTAAGGCGACAATGTAATAGTGGAACACGAACTGTGTCAGTGGTGACACGTACCTGTGAAAGGTCACCAGCTTGATTTAATTTTATTTGCCACCAAACTCTCAAACCTCTCCACTTCCTATACGAAATAATTGCACACAATAGTGTGAGTATAAGTATTATGTTATTACAAGCAAATAGTTAATCTTTAATATGACAACGCCCCGTGTTCATTTAAAAGAATCTTCCTTGCTTCCTTGCGTTTAAACACTGTGCCGGCATATTGTTGATGCACTTTACAATATTTGTACACTTCAACTTCGGTAAATTGACTAATACCCCAGCTTGCGCACGAATCAGTACAGATCAGGTCTGAGCATTAAATATAGTATGCAACACAAATCAACTGTTTTCAGAATATTTTTGAGTTTTCCTTTCTCAAACAATAAAATAGAACTAAAAATATCGACCTTTAATGCAGCCTGGGATTTGTTGATCCCATGTCGTAATTTCCCCATCACGTACCTTGAGCCCCACCCCATGGGTTAGAGTGATATCGTTAAAACAATGTTATATCCACAGATTTCACAAAATATCGTATGCAAAGGTCTGAAGTTCTTTAAATGATTGCCTGATATTGTAAATGTACTGACATACGCAAGGAATGACGCTCAGTCATATTATCAAAATGTCTAATATTTCCATTTTAAACGGCTTTGAAACATTTGTCTTACATTCCACAAGATCACAAAGACTGATGTACGTACGCACGGACTGACGATTAGGCTTTTTTCTATTTGGTCGAGATCAGAGAAAGAAAGAAATAATAATAATAATAATAATAATAATAATAATAATAATACAACAGATTTGGGTCCAAACTTACGTAATCGATTCAGTCCATGACTATAGTGGCCCCTGTAGTCTGCTGACACCAAAAGATCCGCCAGGGCTCCTGCATCATCATCACTGATCCCTACAGCCCCCATACAACGCACTACAAATGCGTGAAACTCAGCCAATGACACAATCTTTGATCCGTCCTCCGCCATTTTTAAAATATCTGTCTGTGAAAAAAGACAAACTCTATCATATTTGATACTGATATTATTTCAAGGGATCTGACACCAACCACGTCGCCTTATGGAACAATTATCGCATAACAGAAACTTGTAACAAAATACAAATTCAAGGTGTGAATGGCCGCGTGTTGGCGCATTGTTTGTTTGTTTGGTATTTAAAGGCAAAGCAGCACACGAAAGGCTATATTGAGCCAAGGAAATCGGAGAAGAGTACCTTGCCCACAGACACAGCGCATCAACTGACTTGGGCTGATTTTGGCAAGATTTTACCCGGATACCATTGGCCTGCAAGCCCGGCACGTTAACCACTCAGTCATGGCGGTTCCTAACAAAACTTGTGATAAATAATAAACGATAATTCATCATATTGAACTGTCGTGAAGTCATTAACTTTTACATAACGTAAGTGTGTATTTTGTGGCGCTACGCTTCAGAAATGGCATTTTCAATATCATGAAGAAGTTAAATGTCTAAATTTTGTGCTATATTTTGTAATAAAACAATTATAAACCTTTATTTCCGTGAATATTAAATTTTGTCAGAGACATATATAGCAACAGTACACCTATCATATTGCGTTGTCTAGCGTCGGTCAATATGAGGGTACTTAGTTCAGTAAACTTTATATTCACCTTAACAAAGGTAAATAACCGTATAATACTAAACAGTAAACGAAGATTGGGGGACAAATACAATTTAACTCGTTATATACATATCTCCTATAGGAACGATGTGGAAATGAAAATTAAATTTGACAGTGATAGAACTCATGCTCGTATTCGCGATTTCTCGCCATATAAGCACGTTGTATAGTTTATACATACTTTATTGTCATATAAGGGAAACTATTCCAACTGGCGAACATGTTCAACAACTTCGGCACGGCAAATCTTCCTTATGAAAAGCACTTAACGTAATACAGCCAGAGAGAGAGAGAGAAAGAGAGAGAGAGAGAGAGAGAGAGAGAGAGAGAGAGAGAGAGAGAGAGAGAGAGAGAGAGAGAGAGAGGCTTGGGTGTAACACATAAATGTGCATTATGTAAATAACATTTGGATAGATTTTATAAGGAATTGATAACATACATATCAAATAAAAAAGAAAACCTCACTGCTTCTGTACTTAATTCTTGTTTAGCTTTAAACACTTTACAAACTTTATTACAAAATGCGTTCATCGACAGTTGACACGTCATTTGGTTTGCGATAATTCATTATATTGCACTGTCCTGACCTCATTGATCATTAGTTGATATCATGATCTATTTTTGTGCTATCCAGAAGAAATTTTTCACTAAATCATGTGATAAAACAATTGCAAACCTTTTCTGGGGGTGAATATGAAGGTTTATGAACCAGCAAATAAATCATATTGACTTTCGCTTCACTTCCGTCAATATGACGTTTACTGGGTTTATACAATTTCATATTTACCTTAGCAAAGGTCAATAATTGTAGAATATCATAATATAGTTGAGATTAACAATTCAGCAGCAAGGTAATTGTTGTGAGTAAAAATTATAATTAGGATTTAGAACCAATTTTCTAAGTTGATCCACATAACGGTTACAACCTCTAAAATAGCAAAATGTTGATCCAGCTTTCTCTCCATAATTATCTAATGATGAATGAATTGCATAATTAAAGATGCATCCACTGCAAATGTTGGTATCGCAAAGAGGAAACAATCAATGGGTATCATTAGATTAATGACAAATGTAGTTAACTTTAATGTTGAAAAAAAACCGAACAACATACTAATAAAAGTTGATGTTTCATAAGAAAACAACAGATGACAATTCTTTTAAAAAGGAAAATGAAAAGGACTTTCAGAAGATCGTAAAAGGTACTCCTTTCTTGCTTTGTCCCCTTTTCCAAAGGTAAATGTCCGTATCCGCCTAATGATCAAGCGGGCTAATAACGCAACCAGGAACAAAATGAATACAGGAAGACAAAACACAGAGTTAAGGAAAACAATCTCTTTAGAGGAAGGCAAGATCTTGAAAGAGACATAGATCTTTGAGAAATTTACACGAAATAATGTGCACAGTGTGCCTAAGTTTCAATATGCACTTATCTTTACCTAGTTAAATAAATGACCTCATTATGGAAACTCGTGAACGTGCTTGACATGCAGACCATACTAATCTGTGATAAGTATGCTCTACATAAAACACCCCATTAGGTCTCATATCTTCATAACTAAGCATACAAAGTGAGCTATCAACTCATGTTCAATCGCTCTGGTTGGCGATCTACATTCAGCTACATATGCCAAAGTGTTAAGTGCGCTTACCTGCTGTGTAAGACGTATATATGAGTACAGTTATGTTTTTCCGATTTTAAGTTTTGCGCCTGGATCCACTCCCTATGTGATCCTTGTATTTATGTTCTAACACGATTATTGTCGGTATACTGATGCATGTCTTTTAACACTCTAATCCAGTAGGTACAGTATTTGCAGTAACAGAGGAGTTCAAGCACATTATTCCAGTGGATGCATGATCACGTCTTGCTCAGGGGATTGAGGTCACTCCAATTATTTCACAGTTTACTGGTAACAAAGGCCTTTGATACATTCCTGGGTTCTACCTATTGGAATCTGATATGTTTCTGCAAATTGAACATACATATTTTTGCCCTCTAATATTACTCTATTTTAAATCTATGTAAAATCCTCAACGGTTGAAACTACTTCTTTTTCTTGTTAGAAGTTAACCGAACAAAATTTATTCCAGCTAGTACGCATGTGCTGTGTGTTAGGAGACGTAAGAAGTCTTTCAATAATTCAGAGGGGTAGGGGTAGGGTGGAGTGACCGGCGTACAAGTCAAAGACAAGTAGTCGTCATACTACCAAAGCGTTCTTTTACAAATGGACAAGTGGAAGAAATAATATTTTGCTCGACCAAACAACAAATAAATCCCCACCTTCTCTTAGGACTTATTTGTTGTTAGGTCAATCAAAGTGTAGTTCTTATGCTTGTATGACTACGTTTTGGTAGTATGCTCGTTCTGTATATATTACAAACACATACACATTAATGCTAGTACACAAGTGTCAGGTTAAGCAATAGGTTATAATACGCTACCGTGTACCTACCGTTCTTGAATAGATACTGTGATATGTGTTTGTATCTATATGGCCAGTCAATCTTACTTGCACATTAGATTAACCTGGTTTCACCTAGTCGAATGTGACTTCTGTATTGTATCCCTAATTTGTCTATTTGTATAATTATTCATATAAGTTTTGTACAGAAGTCACATTGAATATTTAAAAGGTGAAATTCGTGTTTACTTAGATTCTCCTAGGACTCGTAATCTTTAGATATTCCATATTTTCTCTCTCTCTGAGTTTTATTTCCTTTCTTTTTTATCTCCTCTTTCTTATTTATATTACACCACAACGGCTTATATATAACCTTGATTGTACTACACTCATATGCCGAACATGTATCCCTTACTATGATTTTTTCTCAATAAAGTTTTTTTTTTGTTTTATTCTGGTCTGGTGTTTAGTCGTCACTAGCTACATAATGGCTTTATATTAAATAACATATTAAATATTACATAATCGCTTTATATTAATTTACATATTACATGTTACATAATTGCTTTATATTAAATGACATATTAAATATTACATTTACATTAAATGACAAATTCAATATTACATAATTGCTATATATTAAATAACATTAAATATTACATTTATATTAAATGATATATTAAATATTACATAATTGCTTTATATTAAATGACATATTAAATATTACATAATTGCTTTATATTCAATGACAATCAATAGCCACAAAAGATTCTGAATCAGTTGAACTTCAGTTTAGAGTAATTGTTTTGTCACTTCAACCAATATGTAAACAATGCCTTCGTATGGAATTTTATTCTATCTATCAATTTCAAGAGGTAATTTGTGGTATGATGTCCTGAAATTCATGACAGGTAAATACACTTTTGTAGGGACTTTGATTAAATATTCTTCAAATGGGATACCCGTTACATATGTTTTCTTTTCTCCCTTGGACGATGTTTTTTTAAATACAGACAAACAGTCTTGTCTGTATTGACCTAAGAGAACGGATTTATTATAATTTCTTGTAGCACTAATATCATCATTTCGTTATTTAACAACCTTCGTACTATTTGCAAAATTTTCTCTGTATGAGTTATTCATTTATGGTCAAAAACATGACTACAGATTTAGACAAAATCAGGGTGATTTTCAAAGGAATTTTGTAAGTGACAAATATTGTATACAATATGATAACCATAATATATATATATATATATATATATATATATATATATATATATATATATATATATATAATTTTACTTTAGTGTGTCCAGTTCGTGTAAAATTTAATTTTTAAACAGTACTTCTGAAACAAACCGTCCATGTATAAGTGCATTCAATTGTTAACTTTTAGAACGAAGAAAACAATATGCACATTAGCTAATTTTGTTTATGAAACGTTTAGAAGATTTTTTATTACAATAATTTGTTATCGAGATTGTTTATTTTGCTCATCGTCTCCTGTTTAGACTTTGCTGATTACCTTTATAGAGTATCTGTTTTAAGTTTTACACAGAGCATTTGATAACCACTCAATATTTTTAGTATGTTCTCAATGAGAATGTACGTATTTATGAGTAGACACTATTGAATCTATAATTTGTTTAGCGCGTGCTTGACTTTTAATATGCAAATGAGGGTGTCGAGGTAAGTGCCTGTCTACGCTTGCGCTGAGGCAAATGAGTCGGCGACGTCGACATACGGTGAATAAGAATTATTTATCGATATTTCATTTACCACTTAGATAATATAAATCAGTCTGAGATTTATTGAATATCAAATTGTGAAGACAATGAAGCAACATCATGTAAGCATATACTAAATGTCTGGTGTAATTATCGCTGCAAAGTGATAAGAGTTCCAGACCAGTCAAGCTTGTATGAGGCGTAAAATTGACCGTTGATTTAAGACATCATTTACATACATTTATGAGGGTACCAAAAAAATCGTGTAACATTTTTGACGAGTTAGAATTTGATGAACGTAATTATAAACGGATACTACGGCATGATGAAAGCAGCTGTCAACGAGAGAGAGAGAGAGAGAGAGAGAGAGAGAGAGAGAGAGAGAGAGAGAGAGAGAGAGAGAGAGAGAGAATGTGTAATGAAGAGCGCCTCATAATCCTGGTCTACAAATAATACAGATAACAGTGAAATAATATTTTGTTTAAAGTAATTAAAATCTACTATTATGGGAGAATCAGGAAAAACTAGTGATTTTCTTTAAAAATATCAAATTTGGATATAAAAAAGTGACTTTGGATTGTGTCTGATAAATGTTTATAAATGCCTTTACCATTCCACCGTACATCTAAATAAGTTAAATGTTTATAAAAAGAAATGAGCATTTTTATAAAAGAAATGAGCATTTTTCAGAAAATTAATTCGGCTTTTAAAGAAAGTCAAATCAAACTTAGCACAGGAAGATGACATTACGCATGCATCAGAACAATTGAAATATGTTTGAGGTTTTAATCCGGTCAGGTTTATCTAAAATTGTTTTATGGTTACTTTTAAGCCCATGATACTGCCCTTAAATTTACATGGGGTCTTGAAATGGTTCTGCAGGCTACAGCAATGTATTTATCTTGCAAAGATGCTAAATGTGATTTGATTGAATGGAACATGACGAAATGCATACATTAGAATAATTAATAATTACGTAATTTACAGATATTATAGTAAAATTGTTCAAGTTATGTGTATGTATGTATATATATATATATATATATATATATAAATATAAGTATGTGCCTGTGTAAAATCTGGTTACTGACCTTGAAATGAACATTATCATTTGAAAATATTGTGTTGTGTACAGAAAATGTATGTAGTTTTTAACTGATACCAAATATGACCCGACTGCATAAAACAAGATGAAATGCATACAAGAGCAAACGATGTGACTTGGACAGTTGCAACAGAAAAAAAGTTCGGGTTATTTTAAAGATGACATGTTTCCTCATGTTTAGATATTTGGATTCTGCTCTTAAATTAGAAATGAGCCTTTTTAATATTTTGCAGTGTATAGAAAATGTATTTAGCATTTAAATGATACCAGATATAACTTGATTTAATAGAACATGAAGAAACTGAAAAAAGAAAAGCGGTTCAGGTTATTTTAAAGATAGCATTTGCTGCATATATTTAGACACTTTATACTGCCGATAAATTTAATATAAACTATTTAAAATGTTATCAAGTACACATAAATGCGTTTGGGTTTTACATTATGCCAATTTATGACCTGATCAAATAGAGCATGAAGAAAAGCACAAAATAGGGCCATTGATATGCATTGGACAGTTAAAGGAGGTTAAAGTTAACATTTCTAGGACTTTGGTAGCTGGATGTTCTTTATGAATAAATTGCTTGAAAATCTGTGCATTTTATATGACATGTATGTGAATGTTAAATAAAATGAAATATATTCAATGTGTTGTAAGCTTGAAATGGCATATCCATCCCTTGATCTCGTTACTGTCATGATGGCGAATCATTTGCTCATAAATTAATGATAATAACATTTTTATATCAGTGATAATTATCAATGATATTTTGCAGAGAAAAAGTGTAAATCTAAGATCAAGATGCAATTTTAAGCATAGTGCACGTGTGGTAGACTTATAAAATGGTTGACCCCTTTGGGCTCACCATTTTATCATTCATCTCCACGTGAGGTCAACGAGAGCCTTTGATACGTGGCCTTGGATATCAAGGAGCCCAAAGCATTTTCAGGTAAAAGTTGAACAATACTAACGAATGCAACTCCAGGTGTGGAAAAGTCATATCGTCCCAATGAAAGCCGGCGGCTCAAAATGATTGTTACAATTGACCATGTAAACATAATCAGTACTATTAATCATGATGACCTGAGGAAAATATATATAAGATAGTGTCTTTGATCCCTCGACAATATTTTCAACGAGCCGTGATTAAAATCGTTATGCAAATCACCATGGTTACAGTGAAGTTTATGATTTTATTTTCTTGCCGTCAAAAGTTCTGAAATTTGAAGAAAATAAGATGTAAAAATATTTTGTATAGCTATCATTATATCATAGACCTTAAATATACTGTTTCCTGTCCACAATATGTCTGAGCAAATCCGCCTTCGACACAACAGCTCATACGAAGAGGTTATGGGAAGGCATTCGTATTTGATAAACATTTATGAAATGAACACACAGGGTACACCACTTATGTTGTACACGTACATTTATAATTAAGAAAATGATTATATTTCTGCAAGGACTTCGAACCCTTGCCATAACAACATCTGCATTGTTTTCGTGACAGCTGTATAGACGTTTTTGGGACAACCGATTTTAGTCATTTGTTGAGCGTCTGTAGCGGAGATTGCAGTACGGTTAGAAGACTTGAGGTCAAACCCTCCCATTAACAATATATTTTTCACTTACATCTTGTTAAATATGGAGAGACAAAAACTGAAAGAAGAAGAAGCTGGGTAAGATTTCGTAGACTTGCGTAGCCGAAGAAAAATAAACAGTAAAAGAAATTTGATGATGAAAATTTCATTCTGTTGCCATTATCAAGTTTTTAATTAAAGTTATTTTACAGAAACCTTATCTCTTGTGTGTGTGACAGTGACCTTAACCTTAGACCCTTTGAATCCAAATTCAGTAGATTTACATTTTGTTCTAAGTGCAAACCATCCGCAAAGTTATGTCAACGTATGTAATCTAGAACTAAACTTTTACTATGCTGAAACGATTTTGGTCTTATTTTATTTAAGCTTTTAACTTTCTAGCTAAACATCTATAGGTATCTTTCTTAGTCAAAGTGAAGGTCATTGACAATGTTTCATCAAGGAACGTAGTTCAGAACAAAGGTTATTGTGGAAACCACTAGTTTCTTTGAGTTACTGTGACCTTGATGTTCAACCATTTTACTCGAGTTTCAAGCGATGCACAGTGTTTGGTAGAGGTACTTGGTCTACGACAAACGTTATTGTGCAGAAACCATGTTTTCTCTTACAATTATAGTGGCCTCGACCTTTCACATTTTGACTTCCTAGTTCTATAGGTTTCTTTCTCATTCCAAATGTAAGCAGTCGGCTTATTTTGGTCAAGACACACGATCTGGAACTAAAGGTATTGTGAGGAAACTGTGTTTTCTCTGTTCCAGTGGCCTTGACCTTTGACTCCTCAACCCCAAAAGGATAGTATTTTTTCTTACCTTCAGTGCAAGATTTCCGCAAAGTTAAGTACGTGATCTAGAACAAAAGTTATTGTGCGTAACCATAACCTGTCAGATGGATGGGCGGAAGGACACACGAAAAAGTCATAATATTATACTCTTTCCTTACGATGGGCATACAAAAAATAACACTGACAATCGCGCACTTTCGCTCTGATTGCTTTTGCTGTGTACAAGTAGGCAATAAACGCATGCCGACATTAAAGCTACCTTTTCTCACAGGTACTCAATTTTGATGCTTCAAAATGAAGCAGATGTCATAAAACAAATCGGGTGCATCTTAAGAGAATAGTTTTGTAAACTTGTGGAATAACATCTTTCAGTAACGTATATAATCTCTCTCTCTCTCTCTCTCTCTTTATATATATATATATATATATATATATATATATATATATATATATATATACATATATACGCTGTATCTTTAATATACTATGAGATGTATGCATTTTTCTTTTTAATGAAATATGTATACAATGCAACGAGAGGTATATAAAATATACAGCGTACATACTATACATATATTTTATTTACACACATTTATACAAATACACATACTTAAGTTCGAACAGTCTTAAACTTGACGACAGGAAACTGTACTGACGGAGGGAGTGAACTCTTCATTCACATCCCTTCCCAGTATACGCGGAAATTAAATCCATCAACACTTATGTTCAGTATTTAATACCAAGATAGTTTCTTACACACAATTTCGTGAAAATACCCCCACCCCAACTTAAAAATTGCTGAAACACATGCAGCTAATCATGGAATGTGAGCAAAAAGTAACAAACTGAAACTCCTATTTACATTACTGAGACAGGACGGTAAAAGTATCTGCCTCGATTCCTTGAAAATCACACTCTGCTTAATTAATTGGCTCCTACATTTTTCGACCCAGTGATCGCCTCGATAAGAAAGCGATACGGCTGTAAAGTCAACACCCAACGCATCAATCTTGCATTGATGACTTTCACTTTGTTTAAACACGAGAGGGCCTTGTGATTCGTTTCAAGGGCAAATTTCCTTCACAAAAGGTATCTATGAATTTATCGTAGTCCCCACACTACTGCCAAACATTCCTATCGATAACAAAGTAGGTTTGCTCCCGAGACAACAATTTTCTGACTGCATAAGCGACGGGTAACTTTACCCCCTATTCCTCATGCAGCGAAATCCCCTTTTGGTCCCGTTCCAAATCTAATTCGTTGTCTGAGGCATCAGTACCTAATACGAATGATTTATTCAACTCTAGTAACATTAGGACTGGTGCACTGATCAACTTTCCCTTACGGCCCTTCAAAACCATTTCCATTGCCCTATGCATGTCAGGTCCGTCAATGGACCTGCTAAAGCGGCGAAATTCGGAAGGATTTTCCTATAAAATCCTACAAAAGAAAATAAAAAAGAACAAAAAAAAAAACACGACTAAACATGTCTCTTTGTTTCTGGTCTAGAAGCGTCTCTGATCGCTTCAATTTTGTCAGAGTGGGGTTTTAAGTGCAGATTCTATCACTAGGTGGTACTTTAGAGGGACGTCTTCTTCTAATTCGCTACCCGACTTTTCTTCGATGACCGCAGTACACACAACATCTGATATCCCTTTTTCTGATGTTCTCTCAGATTTCTCTATATATCGTCGTAACATATTGGGGTGGAATATTTTGAACGTGCCTCCCATGTCTATTTTGCACTCCATTTTGCTCTTGATCTGCTTGGTTTCATATGGCCGTGTCCGTTGGATCAATAGGTTGTTTCTGCTAGTAGGGAGAAGTACCAACACTTGATCACCTACTTCAAATTTCCTACTTCGTGTTCTGCGGTTGTAATATTTTGCATACTTTCTACCCGATCTCGCGAGCTCGTCGTGTACCATCCGACACGCATTCTCTAATCTTTTGTGTAAGTCTACAACGTATTGGTAGGTCGTTTTCAATTTGTGGCATGACTGTTTCTCCATCCGCCCGTGAGACGTAGTTGATACGGCTTGTACAATGAAAACACAAAAATTCTGCCATAGCTGGGAGTTGGAAACCCTCGAGATTTCAAATTTTTAAGTCGTATATGGGATTGTTCATACATAGAGCTTCGACAGTTCTTGTCAGGAAATACGTCTCGATTTCTATTCGCGCGACGGGGAGGTCGATCAATCGTCTGATCTAATAATATACAAGGGTATTTCCAACCAAGCATTTGGTCATCCCAACAGGACTCCACTTGACCACAACTTCCGTACAAATAGTATCGGATAAGACCATCACCCCTTGACGGATGGCGGTGGCACTAGCAGTCGGTACCCTAGCCTTGTGGAAAAGACAAGTGTCAATCGGCTGAATAACATCCCGACCATATTCTCGTTATTCGTTCTCGAATTATCACGCGGAAAATTGCCACGCATGTTGCCTCCTGACCATTTCCTGCTTTCAATAGCAACCGCTTTTCTTTGGACAACTACCTTTCGTTTCGGACAAAGGGACAAAATGTGGTCACACTCCTTACACTGTTTATCATTACAACTAACAACCTTTCCAAACTTAAAACTTGCAACTTTATTAGCACCAGTTTGTACGGGTTCTCTGGGGATTTGGTCTTTAGACTGATTGCGTTACTTATGGTCTTTTGAGACAACATTCTGTTTACCTCACGAGCTTCAAAGAAATAGTCTTCCTGTATAACTATGTCAAAGGATTATTCCCCGAGAAACAGGTAAGAGTCCCTGCTTCAAGTAGAGTAAGAAGTCTGCCAAACCCTCAGATGTTTTCTCGACATTGGCACACTCAATCCATCTTTGTAAATTATCCCCACTCCTAATGACAAACTGAGTGATTTTGCTTCCCCTCTCTCGGGTTTACAATATTTAAACTTCTTCCGGAATTCTTGATCCGTGAACTCAAATTTCTTAAGAAGTGCCTCATTTAGTGCGTCATAATCTAAAGCGTCGTTCGCGGGGAGACGCGAATATACGTCCGGTTCTTACTCTTTAGTAACAAGCTGAGATATAGCGACCTATAATCCTTTCTTTACTTCTGGACAGGGTCTTATCGTTCAGATCTATGTAAATAGCAGTCCATATGATCTTTATTCTCATCAAATGGGGTTATTTTGTCCTCTTAATGTAACTGAGTTAGTCTTGTTCCTCATCTTTTGCTTGCAATAATGAAATTTTTCTTGTATTCCCCCTCGCCATATTCCTGTCTATTGATTATATGGCTTCTAACTTTGCTTGTTTCTTCCTCAACATGATTAATACAACTGATAAGATCACTAATCACAAATACACTACCATGCAAAATATATTAATACCGCCGGTAAGATCAGTAATTACAAATACACTGCCATGCAAAATATAGTTATGCGAACGACAAGCAAAGCGACCGTATCTTCCTTCTCAGAGGGCAAGAAAATAAAAATAATATATATGTATATTTGCATATATGACGAACAAAAGGACAAAGGAAAATATAAGTAAGGGAACAGAAAAAATACAAATAAAACTGACCCTGTAATATCTCACCTGAATGCATAACTATTTTAGCACCAAGCATGTTTTTGTGACAACATCACAAATCTTTGATACATGGTCCGAATGACATGCATTTCCTTAGCCCATGTGATACCTTTAGGACCAGCAAATACAAATGATATGTTATTGTAACTCCGGATGATTGGATAGTAATAGAAAAGAAAGAGCATATCCACATATATATATATATATATATATATATATATATATATATATATATATATATATATATATATATATATATCCGTTATTCTGTTCTCTTGAGAAATAATACGTTCTGTTTCCCCTGGTTTTAATTCTGGTCATATTCATTATAAAACATGTTGAGAAAAACAATGACAGCAAGTGTGCTGTATACATACGTATCATTACATATGAAAGTTTGGATTAAAGAGTATTATTATTTACTTCTATAGAATTGATCGAAATATTATTTTACGAT
Source organism: Margaritifera margaritifera (assembly GCA_029931535.1). Taxonomy (NCBI): domain Eukaryota; kingdom Metazoa; phylum Mollusca; class Bivalvia; order Unionida; family Margaritiferidae; genus Margaritifera; species Margaritifera margaritifera. Next base: position 390,101 of record JAQPZY010001084.1, read on the forward strand.
GAACAAAATATTGCGTGTGATAATAAAAGGCTAGCGAAAATAATGTAATAACTAGCTGACATATGGACACCACAATCTAATAAAAATCATAAGTGCACAGTCCTACGTAGATATATGATATACACCGAAAAAAGTTTATTTTAGTGACCTTTGAAATTCTCGGTCCACTTATTTTTAGTAGGCTATCAGATAAAGCGTTACAAATTCGTGTTATGGCGAGTTATTGTTTGTAACGGTATGTTCCGAATGTCACTTTCAAAAGTGTTAAAGTTATGATTTGATTGGTGAACTACAAGGTCAACATAACACGGCCTCTTATGGTGTCCATCAGATCTCCACGTAGGACTGTGCAGATGTCATTCTAATCAGATTGATTGACATCATTGCAGGTGCGGCAGCTTTGGGGATGACTCCAGGGTAGACTTTATTTTCCTATATATGGAGCGATATAAATCTGTCAGTCCTTAATACATACCAGCATCCACATACAACAGGTCATCGTCGAACCCTATTGCCAGCCCGTTATACCGTTTACGAGAGCTGATCCTGCTAAATATCGAGTCATGGACGGACAAGTGCTGATAGCTTTAGCGCTGATGGCCTGCTTACATGTTGGTAAGTCTGCTTAGTAGATGTTTATCTTGTTTCTGGTGGTCAGTTTTGGAATTAGTAAGAATGAACAGTTGGGAATATCTTTGGTTTTGATGACCGGTTTAAAGTTGGTAAGTAATCAGAGTTGTTGCGAGTAGTGATCTTGGTGATCGGTAAACAAGCTGGTAAAATTACTTTAAAGATACATATTTTCGCCACAGGCTTATTTTGTTTGGTTTCTGCCTGCGAATTTGTGTTTATTTTGAAATTTAATCGGCAGCAATAGTATGTTTCTAGAATTGCTTCATGTCTACGCGATTGGTTTAGAAAGTTGGGTTGCACGAAAATATGGTCAGTAGAGTTGGGTTTTTTTCTTATGATGGTTATACACTAAATTCTTGTCCGGAAAAGTATCTCGATATTTTTCTAAAGTCCGTGTAGAAATCAGTATAAATTAAAGTCTTTATCCTCTAACTGTTATACTGTATACATATTTCCAGTTATCTATGCCACAGGTAGCGTTATCCGTACTAGAGGCTATCTTTTAAAAATTCGACTAAAGCGTCATTAATATTGCTGTCCTAACAAGAATATGACCTCTCAAAGCTTTTCTTGAAATAATCGGTAATTATGCGACTAAATTGTCAATGTCCTTTATTTATTTATTTATTTATTTATTACCGATTAACAAACGTTGAGTAAGTTTTCGAGAGTCATTTTCGTTTGACCAAATGAATTCCGATATTCAATCTGAGTTAGCAAGTAAGCATGCGAAAATTTTAATATTTATTGACTAGTTAAGATGATTAAAAGACTAATATAAATTCTGAAGCATTAGTTGAAACTGGAAATGCATCTCATTACCAAACAAACAACGCTGTAATATCCGGCTAGTAAAAAAAAAAAAAACTTGAGCACTGTATACTTTGTATTTTCAGCAGGAAAAAGGCGAGCAGTGCACATTAGCGTGCTGTAATGGTGCTTCAACCGATTTTATAATTTGATAATTACTCCATCTGTAATGTATGTTATTGCCAAAGTACTTACAATATGTAGGTATTGCTCTAATATATTAAGAAAGCTAAGAAAAAAATATCCACTACTGAAAAACTGGACATAATTTCATGGAGCTGATGTTAGGTATTGCATTAATTTATAATTTAAAGATTATATGAAACATATGTATTGCCACAATTCGAATTGCATAACAATAATCGCAAAAAAAAGTTTAATTAACATACTTGTCTCGCTACATTATAAATCTAATAAGAAAAAAAAAACAACGTGCTGAAATATTCCTCAGAATAACTAGCCAGTACTATTAAGATGAGGGGCCCCGGGTGGCCGAGTGGTCTAAGGCGCTCGCATTTACAGATCACTCACACATCCCAACTCTGTCTGCGTGGGTTCGAGTCTCGGGCTCGGCTAACGTGGATATGTGAGAAAGCTTGTCAGTAGCTTCCCGTGGGTCGGTGGTTCTTCCCGGGTTTTTCCCGGGTTCTTCCTCTACCAAATATACTGGCTACAATGTATAGCCTTTCATGTGCTGAAAAATGGCGTTAAACCCACAACAACAACAACAACTATTACGATGAAAATTAGGTAAATAATAATAATAATAATAATAATATTTTCTGAGGATGATACATTTGGTTCAGAATCAACCAATCTTTCATGTTATCTTCACATAATAGAATATTAAGCTGTAAATGCAACGTATATGTACAAATAAAACTCTTACTACAGCGTCTGACACACTGGAATCATAAAAGATACATATATGTGCACAGACATATACATACATATATTTAGACCCACCTATATAGTTATAGGTTAGTTGACGATTACAGGCAACACAAATACTAATAATACAAGGTATCGCAAATATTGATTGCGTTGGAACGTTATTGTGTATTAAGTAAATTGAGATTATAATCCCAACGTTTTGTACAGTGTTGGCGTTATTGTGATATTCTATATCTGTCAGTCTGTCTGTCTACCCGTTAAGACATTTCGTTAACCGTTGGGCGTAGTTTCACGAAACTGTGTAGTTATGTTGACCCTATGGTAAGTCTCTACGAGAGAGGTGTCATCCTTATCCCTTAAAGGTGTTGGTGGTTGTGCAGATGGGACAAAAGTCTAATCTTTAAAACATTTAATCACTCTTTCAAATATAATGGGGATTTGCACCAGTATTTGTTTCATAATGAAACCTAGACGGCACGTACGATCATATATGCACTCGTTAATATAATATTATGCACGTTTTATAAAAAAAAGTCTGTCTTGAACATGTAGTAGAGTTTCTTTTCCAAATATATCTTAGCCGTCGCCCAAGTCACTGAGTCTGACAAGAATCTAATCGAACGTGTGCACGACCAACACAGGTCTTCGGTCCAATCATCCAATATGATGAAAATGGTATGTAGCTCTTTCTCTGTGGGTCTCTTTATCTATCTGTCTGTCTTTCCGTATCTCTATAAAATATGTTTCTTGTTTATGTGCTTGTTTTCTCTGGAGATGGATATTCAGAATGTTTAACCTCATTGATTTGTATTTTTTATAAATATATTGACCCAAAAAGTAAACGCAACATTTTGAAAAATGTATTTTCTTCTAACAAAATAATTTTAGTGAAAATTGTATATGCTGCCATGACCCACACACCACTGAGAGCAAAAGTCACAAATGCTTGCAAATGACAATAAATTTCATATGCTACAAACTTGTTTGAAAGTATTAATAAATGATTTTAAAAGTTTTGATCTTAAAAGAGCGATACATTTTTGTTTTAGGTCCGTAGAGTTGGAAACAAACCTGTATGACTTTGTATCAAACTGGAAAACGCTAATTTCTTCAGTTCTGAAGATATACCAATTGTCAAGAAATCATAAAACATGTGATAAAAGAACAAAAAAGAATTAATAGTTGTTTTGCAATATAAGAAAACATAATGCAAGTTTTTGGTTTCATTTTATGTATGGCGTCATTCTTTTACAGAGATATCACCTGGGTGTCGCTAGTAAGGCTCAGAAATACGCCGATAAATGTGTGTATCAACATGACACTGTAGCAGATAGAGCGGTACCAGGTAAATACATTTAATTGTGTTATAAACTTAAGCTTTTTAGTGTCTAATTTAAATTGCATATGTAGGTGCTGTCGATATTTCAAATTTGAAGAATTGTTCATATATGTGTGTGTTTATGTAGGTAGGTAGGTGTAGATAGATAGGTGGGTATGAAGTTAGCTAGGTATGTAGCAGTAGTATATTTGAATCGGAATACTTTCTTGTGAATATTCAAACAGAAAATTGGTATTTGAATGTTCGTCTGTTTACCTAGCAAGTTTAGCAGCATTTTGTAAAAGAAACAAACAAGGTGAAACTATTCAGGGTTGAATTAGTTTACAAGGGAACAAAAGAATACCTGCTAAATCACCTGAAATTCTAACTCCCACTCACAAGGTGATCATAATGTAAAAATTCACATTGTTCACAGCATCGCCATTCATATTCATTTTGCTCTTGGAAAGATAACGTGTAATACGGCAAGCTGATAAAGAACATGGTATAAAACAGAGGCTGATGATGAACATGGTATAGAAAAGGGGTTGATGAAGAACATGGTATAGAAAATTGGTTGATGAAGAACATGGTATAGAACAGGGTTGACGAAGAGCGTGCTATAGAACAGGGGTTGATGAAGAACATGATATAGAACAGGGTTGATGAAGAACGTGCTATAAAACAGGGGTTGATGAAGAACATGGTATAGAACAGAGGTTGATGAAGAATCATCACATAGAACAAAGGTTGATGAAGAACATGGTATAGAAAAGGGGTTGATGAAGAACATGGTATAGAACAGGGTTGATGAAGAACATGGTATAGAAAAGGGGTTGATGAAGAACATGGTATAGAACAGGAGCCATATCAAGTCAAAAAACCTTTACATATCAATCAGCCAGGTTTACGAAATATTTGTGAACTGTTGTTTGTCAGAAGCAGTTGTAGTCAATCACATATACCATTATCACCCCCAACCCCACCCCAATCATATTACTTCAGAAACTTAAGTGACCAAATATGTAATCTTCGTGTGTGTGTGTGTGTGGGGGGGGGGGAGGAGCTGTAATTTTCTTTCAAGCCGGAATATTATTTGTTTTTCATTTTCCTCAATATAAATTATTTTTTTCTTCCAATATAAAGATATAATAGGTAATTTTTCTATAAATCAGAGCAAGAATATTGAATTTCAAATTGTTTTCAAAAATCACATGACCCCCGTCCCCCTGTCATTTCCACCGCCCCTCCAGAAGATTAAATGGTCGGTTCCTAAACTCCAATATTTTTCCTCAGTTGGTCTTTAATTCAAGTTGTGAAGCCATTACATAGCTATTTCATTATCATTATGACTAAAATCTGACACTATCTTTTAAATTATGTTCTTAGTAGTCAGTAATGACGAGATCAGCTTCGTATTACTAAGATGTGCATGAGCCAGTTGACATGACTTTGGAACAGAACAATCCAAGTTATAGGGGTCGATGTGTTTGCTGTTACAGGGATCGGACCACAAATTCATTTCATATAGAAAGTAATGCTAATATATTAAACACATACAAATAACACACGCTTTTATTCATCAGAGCTGGAGAAACCTTTTCTTTCAGCCTTGAAAAAACAGGTGTTCCTCCGTTTTTTTTTTTTTTTTTTTTTTTTTGTTGTTTTGTTTTTCTCAGCCTCGTGCTGTTGGACAGGGAGGTAACGCTTTCTGCACCTAAACACATAGATACAAACCAAGAGTTTAAATGGTACTTTGTCAGTAGGAAATTAGAGACAGGATCTCGAAATAAAAGCAATTATTGTATTGCCAACTATTGTTCATAGATCGAAGCTTGTGAAATTAATAATGACAAAACAATAAATCCATTTACTAGCCAATGGGCGCATCTCAAAACATTTAATACTCTATTTTGTATCCCTCACCACCACCACCACTACCATCAGTAGACGGATTTTAAGGCTTTCAATTAATTAGTGGTCCGATGCCTACAGTTAAAGATTGCTGCTCGTTTTTTGATGTGCATTAACACCAAGCCATAGCTATCAGCATATATTTTAGTTTGTGCAAGGATTATTTCACGTTTTCTTTCTTTCTTGAAAATGACTTAACTGTTTGCTCGGAATCCCTCTTTACACGTGACATTTTAAGGCCTACTCCCAAACTTGGTTGAGGCAGGGAACTATTGTCCAGATACCCGACCCAGTCAGAGATATGATACAGCAGGATTGGGCACAAATTCTAGCAACTTAATTAATCCTCTCCCTATATAATGCAAGTATTGTTTAAACATATATTAACATAGCAACAATGTATTAAAAACTAGGATTGAAAAATGATGAGAGATACATGCTACATATAAGATGAAGTCAACGCCCCTTTATGGGTTTCAGTTAATACAATTATATATTAAGTATGAATATGAGTTTATGCGTTTCTTATGGCTTTGCAAAAACTCCCATGTCCAATTTCGGCATTTTATAGTCAATCAAAACGTGAGTCCCGTCGTACCTGTCCAGCATATATTAGTATGGTCAAATTCCTGACCTGCAATCAACGATTCCAAATTTAATTAAATTAAATTGACCACATGTTCGTGCAATTTTGACTGAACAAATTACTCATGGAGAGAGATTTGATATAATCCCCGGATTGAATTGAACAGGTAATCGAGTTTCTGCCCTTCCTTACGGTCCTTCTACAGTACTAAATGAACGTTTATGGTTGAGCTGAGTTTGAAGATAAACATGACATATAACAGGTACTTTCATTTCACGTTTCATGTGAGTACTCACAAAAGTCTACAAGACGCTTAAAATGTCGTTTAATTAGATTTAGATGACATAGTTTACAGTGTTTTATATACGGCCTGGCGCAGACTGGGGGCTGTCAAAACATACCAAAGTAGACAACGAAAAGAGGTTTGATTTGATACCTTTTGTTGCGTTGACAAATGTTAGAATCAATACCTTCGACGAACATACAAATAAGACAATTTTGTATTCCTTTCAGCTCTACCTACCACTGTCTAGTAAAGACCACGAGAGGAAAGCATTCATTTTTCTTGTGTTTAAGTAAGATTGCCTCTGTCTAATGATATGTATTTCAGAATTACCCGGGGTATATGTTGGTCAGAACATTGCATACAGTACCGGAGAAAAAGATTGGCAGTACATTATCAATTTATGGGCTTCTGAAAAGCAAAATTTCCAACTCAATGTTGGGTCTACAAATGGATCGGTAGTTGGTCACTATACGCAGGTAAGTGGTCAAACCTGTCTGTAGAGGACAATCAAATTATAGTGCCATTCTTCTGTATTAATAATACATGTGGATGGAGGACACTCCGCTAACAGTGCGAATCTTTTATTTTAATTAAACCTGTCTATAGAGGGGAGTCAGATGACATTGCCAATTCACAATCGGATGACATTGCCAATTTTCCATATTAATCGAGTGCCTTTTAAATGGATTTTCCATAGATTACGCAGATTATATCATACACACATACATAGAAAATATACAATTTTATTTGAGGTCGGAGTAAAGGTGTTATAACAAAACACTTGCTCGAATAGATGTGTGTTGCTGTCTACCAATTAGAAAACACGCTCGATTTTAAGTAAGTTTTTTTTTCGCATAATTTTGCTATTAGCAAGGTCTTATGAAAACGATGTAGTACACCAAAGACACTAAATTATCAGCTATTTATCTCATCTAGTTTCTTTGTCTGAATGGCTCTGA